>CM034546.1:130293857-130632211 GCA_020055645.1 Tomocerus qinae
CAAACACGACAATGACAGTGGAAGGTGAAAGTTTTTAAGATTCAAGTATGGAGCAATTCAATAATTGCATATGAGAGTATATATAGACACATTTCCGCCTTTTGATTTCTTCCAACTAGTAATATAATGTAGAAATTCCACTGTAACTGCAGCATTTAGCATGAAATTGCAAAAATGTTTTGGAATAATAAAGTCTAGCTTATTATGTAGGCGTAACAAAACCTAAAAACTAATGACTGTTACCGATGAGTATAAAATAGCTCTGGCAGTTTTCATTCTGGAACGAAATAAACTTTCAGTGCAGTGTCCCGTTGGCTATAGACAACAGAAGGATCAAAATGAGTACCGTTTTAATGCAGAAATCATTAAACAGATATTTCAAAATTTGTGACACATTGAAACTCGGTCCTTTCAGCTACAATGAGAAAACGAAGAAAATAGAATTGAACCATTCCCGCTCACGGCTATTAATTTGGCATGGAGGGACGTTCATAATATTTTTGAACTGGATATTTGCAATTTTCACCGTCGCGGCGTTCTTTATTCTTAAAAAACCTGAACTCAGTCCCTTTGAACAAAGTTTCATGTACTTTGCTGTTGTTATCGACATTGTTCCCATCGTACTTAACTATAGGATCAGAGATCGGCACCGGCCGGCCAGTAAATGGCAATAATAGTGGCCGGGCCGGGCCGGGCCGCGTCGGCCACTGTTAGTTTTGGTTAGTGGCCGGACGCCTTCCGGCCGACTGACGAAGACTACTAATTGTATATTTTCATTTCACAAAGTTTTAAGCATTTTCATTGATGGCCGGCCGGCGGTTTGTAATGTACCATACTGGCCGGCCGAAGGCCGGCCGGAAAGCCCACATGTACTTTACTGGCCGGCCGCAGGCCGGCCGACGAAGCTACAATGTAATTACTGGCCGGCCGCAGGCCGGCCGAGAGAGGTAAGATGTCATTACTGGCCGGCCGCAGGCCGGCCGGGGAAGCTATGATGTATTTACTGGCCGGCCGAAGGCCGGCCGGTCTTTGCCAAAGTTCCTAACCGGCCGGCCGCAGGCCGGCCGACCAAACTATGATATAGTTACTGGTCGGCTGCAAGCAGGCCGGCCCATTCTTTTGTTCATTCATCAGTTTGATTGTTCACTAAGTTAAGTGAGTGAAAATAACAGGTAATTTTTTGATTCAACAGGGAAAATTAATTTCAATTTAAGCCAAAAAAGTAAAATTATTTTGTTTTAATAAAATTCAGCTGACCTTTTGAATTTCGTGATATATATAATCAATTTCAGGAATTGTTTATAGATCATAGATGGAATACCTCCAGTCAAAACATAATTTAAATAAGCAGATTATAGCAACCTACACTTGGTTGCGGAAGTTGTGCTTATATACATTATTATTGTTTTTATTTATTTAAAATACTAGGTCATAGGTCACCATCACAGGCTATCATTTTTATTTTTTACATTCAGTTATTTTTATATTCATTTCTTACCGAATTAAAACTAGTTAAAAATACTCTACAAAAGGTTAATGCATTGATTAGTCGGGCAAGTCAAATTTTCGGCCGGCCGAAGTACTTGTCAAGTAGTTACTGGCCGGCCGCAGGCCGGCCGGAATAACTCATGTAGCTACTGGCCGGCCGCAGGATCAAAATGAGTACCGTTTTAATACAGCTAGCATTAAACAGATATTTCAAAATTTGTGACACATTGAAGGCCGGCCGGCATAGGTCTCATGTAGCTACAATGAGAAAACGAAGAAAATAGAATTGAACCATTCCCGCTCACGGCTATTAATTTGGCATGGAGGGACGTTCATAATATTTTTGAACTGGATATTTGCAATTTTCACCGTCGCGGCGTTCTTTATTCTTAAAAAACCTGAACTCAGTCCCTTTGAACAAAGTTTCATGTACTTTGCTGTTGTTATCGACATTGTTCCCATCGTACTTAACTATAGGATAAACAAATGTCTATACTCGTCCGTTTTCGTATGTAACTGTATCATACATGTGAATGCTGATTTCAGGCGTAAGTCATTAATTAATTTTCTGATGGTTTATTTTAATATTTTCCCACCATAAATACAAATATTAAATTGTATAATTTTAATAATAAATATAGGTTCTTTTATCCGGCACATCAATAACGATTACGATAAGGATCAAATTGATTTCATTGGATATTTTCTCTTAGCTTCCTTGTATTTTCCAGCATTCATTGTAATCCTTTTCTTCATTTGTCCATTTGTGACTGAAAATCACCTTTTTTCTTACGTACTGCATTATTTTATACCAAGTTACGAGAAACATGCATTTGTAAACCTATTTTTTTCTATTCTATATTCATTTCAAGCTGTAATAAACCTACAAGCCGTCGAATTTTATCTCATATTTGGCGCCTTACATTGTTATACAATGAATCAAGTTCTACAGTTTCTTTCAGACTTCCTCAAAAATCTGAAAAAGTTGGACAACGAGAAAAAAAATCTTATTTTGGAAACAAATTGCATATTAAAAGCCGCACGCATGTATCGCATAATGCAAGTCAATGATTCTGTAGGCAGGATTTATGTATCACTGGGTGTTCTGGTATTCATTGTCATTGGAGCAGTCTTGCACATTGCCCTCAATTTTGCAGCCATGAGGTTATACGATTATTTCAAAATGCCAATCTTCGCTTTCATTCCCATTCTGATCTGCTTTGTCTTCATCGTCGAACTCACTCTCATCCCTCAAGCCTCAAAATTATCAAAGTATTCAGAAGATTTCAAAAATTCATGGATGAACAAAGGAAATTCCAAAATAACTAGAAGGGTTATTGTTTCATTGCGGCCTCTAACCATACAAGCTGGTTCTTTGTACGCTTTCAAAAGGAGTACAATCATGACCTACTTAGATATCGTTCTGGATTACACAATTTCAGCCCTATTGTCTTTTTAAGTAAAAGGGACTCCAACATATACCTTGAAATGTTTGGCAAAAAATATTTTCTTTATTTTTTTCAAATTATCAAGAGAGGTCATTTTTGAAAAAAATTGACTTTTGCCAAACTGACCTTTGCCAAATTGACCTACCACTACCACCGATGTAACAGTATATAAATTGGAATTATTCAACTTTCGAAGTTCTAACATTATCCCCATCCCCAATTGCACAAGATAATAAATTCAACATTACCTACAAGCTGTATTTAGGGGGAGCATTGGGGGCAAACGCTCCCTCCCAAAATCCAAGAAAAAATAAATTTTTTAAATACCAAAACTTTCGCGCTTCGCGCGATTGTAAGTGATTTTTAGGCTATTTTTAGCTTATTTTAGACAAAATTACTAAAATATAAATTAGACTATGCCTTATCCATACAGTTGTATCTGTGACATCATTGCCCCCTCCCAAATCCAAATCACCTAAGTAATAGTAGTAATCAAAAGTAAAATCGAATCGGATTTGATTTAGATTCAGATTGAAGAAAATGGATCAAATCCAACATAGCTTTTGAGTGCTTTGATTAAAATAATTTGACAACTATGACGATTTGACGATTCAATAACAAAAGTAACGATATTCTACAGCTTAGCCAAGGTGAGTGAAATTGTCATGGTAATTGTCCCCATAACAATTTCACCACTCACCTTGAGTTTAGCTAAAAAGTGTTAGGCTGATTTCGCACTTTAACACTACAACCTGCGATTTTCCAACCAAAATCTTTCTAATCCGAATCTAAATCGTCCCAGGAGACGATTCGAAAAATTCCGATGAGAACGATACGATTTTCTTGTTCGCGCATGAGCAGACGCAGTTTTGATGCAAAAAAGTAAATCAAATTGGATTCGATTCTACTTTTGATTACTACTAATAAAAGGTTAATTTAAAGTTAAATCCTGAAATAGACTGAGTTACACATAATTATTCTATTTTAAATATTATTATGACCTAAACATTAAGATTTTAATTTTAGGTTAATATTATAATTAATTAAAATTCTGTCATCTAAATAAATCGAGTATACTTTCACATCTGAAAACGGAAAAATTGTATCTAATTAATTTTACAAATATTAATATTTCCTTACATTATAAGTTAAATCCAACTGCTTTTGGAAACCAAGGACTAAAACGTTTGGCATTTAAATAGATAGCAAGTAAAAAGGTGAATCATCCCATAATCAAACCCATCATACTGCAATGGAATTATAGACCTTTGTATGTAATAGCGACATAGCACGCGTCAACAAAAATATTTTGCAAGCAAAAGACTTTTCTCCACTAATACCAAGTGCTATTTCACTACGACACGAAAATAAACTATAAGATTCAACTTTAGGATAATAAATTCATCGTTGCTATTTTAATAGTATTTTTATTTCATTGAGAATCAAGTGTAGACAACTAGGGCGTGACCAAATATAATTAGTTTGAGAAAAAAAATGATGACAGAGAGTACATAAAATTAAAAATAGGTACTTACCAAAGTTGCTGTAGTTACAGTGATTTGAGTATCAGGTTGCCTCTTCAGGATGTTTGAAAAATGAAAATTCACTTTTTTCATTTGTGGATCTAAATTGGACGATTTAGATCCACAGCCAAATATGAATGGCTATGACCCAAAGGTTGGTTGCCATTGGGTACATACAACTTTAGCTTTGAGTACAGATTTGGCTGTGGATCTAAATCGTCCAATTTAGATCCACAAATGAAAAAAGTGAATTTTCATTTTTCAAACACCCTGACGAGGCAACCTAATACACAAATACACTGCATACTAGCTAATACTGCAGGAACTTTGGGTACTTACTTATACTAAATTCTAATTAGCACATATGTGGAGTCATGGCTTTTCAATGTTTGTTTTTTATGTGTTGTGTAAATGTATATTTTCTTGCAAAGGCCATGCCACACTCATCGCATTTATAGGGTTTCTCTTTTGTATGGCTGACGGCGTGAGCTGCGAGACCTACAAAATTCAAAAAAGTCAATACAAAAACATTTCAATTTAGAAATTATTTTTTAGTAGAGTAGAATTTACCTTCTGAGGTTTGAAATATCTTTTTGCATACAGTACATTGATAGTCCTTTCCTTCAGCATGCCAATTCAAATGCCGCAAGTAGATTCGCTTCTGTGTAAAAAGCCGTTTGCAATATGGGCACTGTAAATCTTCTCCAGTGTGAGTGTAGCTGTGCAAGAGAAATAATCTGTAAGTTTTAAATACCGAGTCACACTGGTCACAAGGAAAATCTCCACAGCCGGTGCCTTTGCGTAGATGCGTTTTTAGAATGGGCTGGGAGTTGAATTCTTTTCCACACTTGTGACAATAAAATTTCCTGCCAGAATGATGGGCTTCGATGTGTTGCAGACGATATTCTTCCCGGAGAAACCGTTGAGTACAATTTCCATGACCGCACTGAAATGGTTTTTTCGGATCCGTGTGTCTTAGCAAATGCTGTTTCAAATGATAGACCTCTGGAAAGGATTTTCCACAATATTCGCAAACATGTGGCTTGTTATGATGATTCATGTGTTTATTTAAAGTTCCTTGCATGTCAAAGGATTTTTTGCAGAGATGACATTGAAACTGGCCTCTAGTTGGGGCGTGACTTCTCATATGAACTTTCAATGTATGCCTGCTTCTTAATTTCATGTCACAAATGGGACACTCGAACAACAGAGCAGCACCTCCCTTGTGTGAAAGTCGATGCGGTCCAATTATTTCTACAGTTCGGTAAGGTTTGAAACAAATGTCACAATAAAATGGCACGTCGTCAGTGTGAATGAGAAAGTGTCGCATCAAATCTATTTTTCTAGTAAATGTACTTTCACATAAATGACATGCGTAGGTTTGGGGTTTATCTGCATAATAGTATGTGTGATCCAAACGGTGAATTAATTGTAGATACTTTGCACTAAATGTTTGTAGACATAAATCACATTGGAAACTTTTCTCGCATAAATTTAATGCATCTAATGTACATTGTGATAGCCACTGGTGATCGGAGAAGCTGACCATATCCGAAAATGTCGTAGAACACCGTTGACACTTGAATGGAATGTCGTCCTCGTGAATCTGTTTGTGACCTTCATATTTCTCCTCCGAATCAAAGTTCATTTGGCACAATTGGCATTTCCACTTAAATAATCGTCTTATAGTTGTCTTTCGTTTTGTTCTCTGTTTTCTTTCAGTAAGCTTAATAATATCGTCCTGATGAGATTGACTACCATTGTCTTCGTTCACATTTTCCTGAGCATCAACTATGCCACTGCAGATAAGAAAATATTATACAGTCAATAATAGGACATCAACCCAACCCAGTGGATATTCGGGGAATTGGATTTGTAGATAACAGCTGATAGCTGCCACATTTTAACCATTTACTAAATATTGCAATTTATATTGGATTTTGGATAGGTAATGGTAATTAAGGTTAGGTAATACATCCAATGGATAAGAAAGATTTAATAATTTGGCCAATGGCCATAATTTACATGTTTTCCAAATAAATAACAAATAAAAGTATATTGCATATCAACATTATCAACTTCAAAAATATCCAATTTTATGGATAATACTTCTTAGTAACCAATATTACTAACCTCTGACTTGTCTTTCCACACTTGTTTGATTTTTGTTGTGCTTTTCGAAGGGATGCAGTTTTTCTTCTTTTAGACGGAGTAATCTTTTGGTTCAAATCACGTTTTCTGGCCAATTTCTGGGATTCATTTGACATGAGGTTTCCGTTGACAAAGGTTAATCCTTAGTAATCAAATAAAATTGACGTGAACTTAAGTATATTAGAAATTAATTATGGCAGATATTTTATGCACTTTTATTCAAAGAGAAAATAAAGTGGAAATCCGTACTTTCTAAACTGACTTTGCATTCCCGGGCCGTTACACTGGGACGTGTTGATCTTATCAAGCTTTCTTGTTTTTCGTCCTTTGAAATGTTTTCATTTCCTGTGCTACTAATTTCATAAGTTTGATGTTCATTGTCTGAATAAGTATCAGAAACCCCATCATCATTCTCTGAAGAAACAATAACCTCTTCTTTTATTTCGATTTGATTTTCATCTTCCAAGTTTTCAACTACGTCTTGTCTGAAATAACAAATACATTTGATTAAAGCGTAAAAGGTGATTAGATATTTTCATATTTTATTGTAAATATTTGAATTTGAACTACTGTAAAATTTGTAAACATTGTAAAATTGTAAATATTGTAAAAAAACTTTCGAAAGATGAATAAGTGAAAGCTACAATAGGAAGGAGTGTGAGTAATGCAAATATTCAAAATTATTAAAAAAATTATGACATACAAACTATGTGCTTCCGCTTTAAATGGATCTTGTCGAAGTTGTAAAACTTTAAACGAAAAACGTTCGACATGTTCGTCAAGCTTTCTTTGCAGATTTTCCAGTTTATCATTTATATGCAACAATTTTAGTCCCAAAGCGAAGCATGTGGTACAGAATGGTGAAAGTCGCTCTTGAGGTTTCAATTTACTCCATTTAAATGTTTCGGCAAATTCATCAGATGTCAAGTAATTAGAACAGACATTAAAAACTTGACGAACATCTTTTTCACTCTTCTTATACAGGCAATTTCGAAGGCAGGAAATACACTTTTGTTGTTTTGATGAAGAATCAGCTGCATTGAAACGTGGGGTATTATTAAGAATTTCCATT
The DNA here is from genome assembly GCA_020055645.1 of Tomocerus qinae. Taxonomy (NCBI): domain Eukaryota; kingdom Metazoa; phylum Arthropoda; class Collembola; order Entomobryomorpha; family Tomoceridae; genus Tomocerus; species Tomocerus qinae. The sequence goes on from CM034546.1 coordinate 130,301,540, forward strand.
TCAAAGTATTGAGGCTATTTTTGAGTCACAAAAATGCACTAGTCCTTTTCCCAAACGTTTACTGTCGTCTACATCAATAAAATCGTCAAATTCACTCTTAAAATTTGATTTAATTTTTGTTTTCAGCTTTGATGTTTGAGAGAAAATCTTTCCTTCCGTTCCCGTTCAATTCAATTTCTAATACACAATTACGCGGGTTTACAAGGAAGAGAAGCTCATTACGAACAATCTTGGTTACTAAGATTGAATCACAATACCCCTATTTGTTGGATCCAAGACTATTATTGAATCATTGAATTGGATACGATTTCTAGTACTTTTTAGATTAAGAATGAATAATATTTATTATAATATAGTCGACAAACGCATGAATATAATAATACATACCGTAATACCGTTAGTTAGTTAGTTAGAAACCATGAAAATGTTAATTCGACAAACTGATGAAAAATGAAAATGCAAAATAGAAAATGCAATTTTTAGTTGAAAGATATTCTGACTCGTCGATTTTATGAGATTATTCGCGAATTTGTACATACTTGTACATACAGGATAAAATATGTATATACAAGACTGACTATAGACAGACTTATAAATTATGTTTTTTCCGGCCTTATGAAAATATGTCAGAAAACATCATTTTATACTTCTTTGAAGCTAAAATTAATAAACCAAATTTAATTTTTGAAGCACAGATACGGCGTTTCGAATTATTTCATCTTTCCATTTCCACAAAGAAGTGTCAATGGTAAAAGTGTCGTTTTCACAGAATTTGAACTGTAGGAGTCCAGACCTGTGATGATGTACATCAGAATAAGATGCATTTACTTCTACTGCATGGCAATTTTGAAGACATTCAAATGGGTAGTGATTGTGTAACATTTTGACCCTGGAAGGATTGTGAAAGCACTTTGTGCCATGGCCTTGTGGACGAGCGTCACAGCTTCGATAAACCTCCTTTGTTCAACAAATTTTAATCATGTATAAAACAACCAAAAATAAACAAGCAACTAAATGCCAACTTTATGATTTTTGAATAACTTGCTTTAATTAATTTTAAATACGGAGGTATATCAAAATAAGTTTCCGAATCCGACTCTAATTTCACTTCAGAGTGAAATATTGTATTTCGAAAAGCAAAAGACGTTACATTCGTAGCATTAGATTGTCCATATGTGCTTTCCAGGTTCTCAATCAACTCTTGCCAAGATCCAGATTGGCTGGGAACAATAATCTACAAATAAAGTAATCATTTTATTCATTTTAATTTTTTAAAACTGATTTCATAGGTAAATGGGAACACAGAGTTTATAAATGAGAAATTTTCGAAAATTGACTCCGGTTATCAATTTTCTACCATGTACGCAAATATGGGATTGTAAAAATTGTGCATTCAATGTTATTTACCTCGTCAATATCAATTACTGCCAGGTAGTCATACTTATACATATTTCTATAAAGACAATCATTCAATGGCAAAATTTCTGTCATCCAAGCACGAACACTCTATCCAGAGAAGAGAGGTATCCTTTATTAATATAAATCTATAAATCATTTTTATTTGTTTTTATTATTATGGTATCAATAATATAAAAAATATACCAACAAAGCACGGAAATAATCTGAAACTATATTGCCTTTTGTTATTAAAACAAAAGTCCATTGAAGAAACTGCCAACATTTCATTGTACATTTTTATGTTCCTACGAATTTCGACTAAATCTCCTAATTTCCTTTTTTCTATTTTACAACATTGGTTTTCTCATAAACGTCTAATATTCAAACTCAAAAAAAATGTATAATAAAATATTTTGACGTATTTAAATGGACTTTTGGTGCAGTTGCCAAAATTTGTAAACTAAAAACGGATCAAGTTCACCTTAATTAATTATGAATCAATAGAATTATTCGACAGATTTATTCCATTGCATGTATTGATAAACTAACCCCACGTAAATCGTAGGCTCTAGTCAATGAGGCTTCATTTGGAAGACCTTCTGGAAAGGTAACTTTTACAACGTCCACAAATCCCAACTCCGTATAATATTCATAAACCTGTAAATAATTATTGCTTAGATTAAATTACAGATAATTAACGATTTCCACTGGAAAATAGGCCATCAAATAAATGAGTCCGGTGACTCCAATGTGGAGGAAAATTAGAACTGAATTATAATCCCGCGGAGATGGGCTATGTGAGAAAACAATTATTTTTCTTGGATTCAGGGGACTTACACCTGGAAATTTCCCATCCTCTTAATACAATGAACAATTTAGCATAATAAATTAATTTATTACTTACTTTTGAAATATTTGGATGCACGTTCTGTTCATAAAGAAAAACCTTATGGGCGCCAAGCAGCTTTATTATTTCCAACCATTCGACAAGATTAATCGAAACATCTGTATCAGGAAAATTCATCGCTCGGACGCAAACTGCAACTTTTTCTTTTTTCTTAGGTTTCTCGTAATGTATTTTGACGTTTGTAGTGGCTGCATCGCAAATCTTTTCCACAACAGACACCGAAAAGGGCATCTTTAACCACAAATCATTTAAATTAATTTTTATTCTATTCTACTAGTCAGATAAATTGAGGTCCGCCGCGCAGTCGCGAAAATTTTAGCAAATTGTTTTGCGTTTTTAGACAAAAATTATTTTTCGATTTTGGGGCACTGGGTCCAAGGGGCGTTGGGTAAAGTCAATCTTAGCAACTAAAAGTCAAAAGTGCTTTGTCAAAATACAAATAGACTCACCGCGTCATTTTCCTCAACAGGGGTTACTGGACAATTCCAAATGTATGGAATGGCACCATTGTATTTTCTATGACCCGGGATACCAAACTTCCAAGCCAAATCGTAGTCTGCCATCTGAATCAGTCAGTTTTTACCATTAACATAAATATATTATATTTTCCCTTTTATTTACTTAAAAGCAAACTATACTTCTGCGAATTTCATTTTGAAGTTATTTTCCAAAATTGAAGGTTTACAGTTTAAATTCAAAATCACTTCCTCATGTATAGGTATATAAGGAGTGTAAAGATATACTTCTGTCACACATTTATGAATATAGTTATGTTTTTTTAAATTTACGGTAAATATTTTTGGTGTCGACTCAAATTCAAACCAAATTTGACAGAATGCAGTCACATCTTTGAGGGCACGATCTGCAATTCCTAAAATGCGAATTGACGGTCCTCCTTCATTTAGTTCACGATCGTCCCAATATGCTCCAAATATTTGAAACGTCCAATTTGTACCTATTTGTGTCTAAAACAGAAACATTTAACACGAACACAGGTAAATAAAATTTATATGCGCATTACTTTATAGGTGTAGATGTGCGGATCATCTTATTCGAAAGCCCTTAGAAAATACCAGGAGATTTGGAAGACCTTTTTTCAATTTAAAATTAGACATTAGGAAAAACATCATATTATTTAGCAAGTCAATGTAAATTTCTACTTTTTTTATTCTCAAAAATGAATTCGCGCAATTGAAAGCATTTTATCAAAAATCTACACTTCAGGTCAGGTTCAGAAACCTCGACTATCTTGCTTCAAAGCTGTTCGTTGACTCTGTTACCTATTCTCATAGCAGGCAGAAGTGAGAAGTCACTCTTAACGAAATTTTTCTCCCAGAAAGGAAGAAATTGTAGAAAATCTTCTCATTTTTTAGTCATCAAAGAAAACAATTGATGAAACGGGAAAGTCACTGGACCAGAAATTTGGTAGGAGGGCCCGTAATAAATAATGAAAAATTATTTCCCCAGTAAATGGGAAAATTTTCTTCCCATGAAGAATTTTTTGCCCCATTTTCACAGGCTCGTTTATTTATGGTATTTATTTCAGAAATATTTAATGGTTTGGTTAAGAAAATGAATTAATATTATCAGACTTACTTGCCAATAGGTATTTGTAAACCGCAAATCAAATAAAGTGGGGAACGGTGCACAAGAAGAGTTATCGAAAAAGGACTGTCCATTGTGTCCCATAATGTAGGGGTAAGGTGGGATATTTCGGACATGTTTCACCCCGTCAACAATCGCTGCTTCGATCATTTGATTGCGTTTTCTCCGGGATTCTTTCAACGTTTTATTGACATCTATCCCGCCTTTTGTCAGAGCTACTTCTTTCATCCTCGACATTATGGAATCCCGAGTTTCGTTATTAGTTTCCATTGTATCCTTTCGCAAGATGCTCACCGGTCGGAAATTGAATCTTGTTGACATTGCACTATCATCACTTGTCAACGAGATATTAAGATGCCACATGACAAAACTAACCACAGGCAGTCTAAACGAATAGAGACATACTAAAGTGACTGAAATAATTAAAATCACAGAAAAGTAAATCTTAAGGTTGGACCACTTGGACAGCGACGAATGTAGAGGATAGTAGAACATTTTAAGTACAAATATTATATTATTTTACAAAATCTTGCAGAACTTTATTCCAGCCCCACCCAGTCTATCCATGACCATAATGTACATCTACTATTCAAGATGATATTATTAAAACTATAGGAGCATAATATTATAGCATAGCAGATATAAAAAAGTATTTGGTGATAGTTTATGTAGCAGATGAAGAAATAGACACTGCATTGCATATTTATGAACTGCGTGGTTTGCGTGTGTGAAAATCACTCTACACATTAATTAATATTGTCGCACGTCCTGTCCTGTCTGTATCATTTACGCTATTAGGGCTGGAAACAAAGTGGCAAGTTGGAAAATCAATGCAATAAAAAATGATTCTTCCTACAGCTACAGAGCAAAATTTGCTCAGTGAATTATTGAATGCAAAAGACTGGCATGCAGGGGAGCATAAAATCTATGAAGTTTCATGTAGTAAAGTATTAATTCCTGAATAATTATTTAAATGAAAACTTGTAATAACCAAACAAACCTTAGGATAAGTCTATAGTGGGAGCATTGCATTGGCTGGCGGATCGCAAATGCCACATGTAAATTCAGCCGACAGAACTGCAATTAGGGCAATGGTGTTGGCAAGTTCCAAATTTATTAAATATTCATTAACATTTATTCATTCCTATATAAAATAATATGCAAAAATGTTTTCAAGAAAATTTGGCGGATTCCTGCATAAAAGCAATAGCGGCCTGGAACGGGTGGAATTAAAATGTGTCATAGAAATGTCATTATTTTGGCCATAAGCTTTTAGGGTACAAGGTCCAGAGTACATAAGTTTTCCGTCTCCTAGAACCAAGTATATTATTCCTATAATAGGTACACTAGCATAATAAACAAATGAAAGAACTGAATTGACTGTGTGTTTAAAACGAGGTTTAATCCCCAATTATCTTTTAATGTTCTAGTAATTTTGACATAGATTCGGAATCAGCATGTAAAATACTGTTAAAAACTGTCATTTTATTGGAAATTGTTAAAAATAATAAAATAGTTCGATAAAAATTAGCAATTTGGGTGTAAACTATGGTAAATTAAATATTTCTGCGTTTTTAGAGGTCAATTTTGTCTTTCTACGACCATTATTCTCGGTATAAATACAAGTTTTCCAAAAAAGTTGATATAATATGATAGTCCGGCCAGCCCAATCATCATTAGTAATTTTGCATCGTTAAGATATGAGAATAAATAATTTGTAGTGTCTTGGTCTAGACAGATTTTAGTGTTTTATGTGAGAAGAAAATGTTTGTACAACACTACGTAACACGTGTAGGTATAAAATATTTATATATTTGTTTTGACTAGTTTTGCTTGTCCTTCCGTTTTCTTACACAAACAAATCCACGCATATATTATCAACCAATATCTGTTTGTAAGTGTGAAATTCATACTCTAATTTCTTCTAATTTAGCCATACATGCACAAAAATAAGTGTTTATGCCGTACAATAAGGAGGAGACGAACATGTCTTACTCTAACGGTACCATTTTTCCGATTTATAAAATTGGACCACTTTTGTAAAACATAAATTAGTCCATTTTACTCAACTTTTACAAGTCAGAAGTAACGTAAAAAATAACGCACAAGTGATCGAATATTTTGGTCGAAAATTAATGAAAAATAGAGTAGAAATGAAAATTAAAACCTTCCATTACTTTCCCAATCAGAGGTCCTCCTCAGGATGAGACCCAGGACACTTAATTAGGTTTACTCTAAAGTTTACTATCCTGGAGGGAAAGAAATTTTAGAATTAAAATAAATACCGATTATATGATTATATTTCAAAAATTGCTTTTCCCAAATCTCACAATATTCAAAATGGGTGGAAAAATTATTTTTTTTAAATATTTCTCTTTGACTCCAAGAGGTTTTTTGCAAATTAGCTAAGTAAATCTAAAATTCCGATTTTGTGTGTAATCTGCTGAGTGCGATCAGTTAATGGAGTCAAAACAAAGTTTTACAATTTGATGTTTGAAGATGCTTGATCTGAAGTTTTGTTATTTGTGGTCACCATCTTTTCAAGAAAATAATCTTATTGTTCAAGCAATCTTTTTTAGTTGTATGTATTGCTGAATTGATATTATTAAAAATGTTATCACAGATATGTAGTCATAATCATCACTCATCAGCTTAACTCTGCCGATTAAACAAAAACAGAGGAAATAGCAATACGGAGACGCTATGTCATCAATTAAAGTTCTTTGGTCTTCAAAACATCGGTTGGAATTGGATAGCAGTAGCTTTTAGAGTTATATCGTAAATAAGTAATGTTCCATTTTACCAGGTATTTGTCAATTTTCCTGACTAAATGGTTTAAATGGCATAAAATCATATTTATAACATGGTTAAGGGGGTCTGCGGACTTTGGTTGCAATATTAACGAATAATTCACTACATACGGTAATCAACATAATAAAGGCATACTAATGCGCACTGAATTCTAATTGTGGTGATTTGGTCCCGTTATAAAATCCCAATACCAAAATGTTCCCACTTGGAAGTATCGTAATTTTGGAAAAATCTACAAAATAACAAAAATACCTGTACAAGGGGAAAATGACTAGCATTATCTTTTTTTGAGTTTGTCTTTGTAGACGTAAAAGATTAAAAATATGTTTTATATATATTTCGCCACTCAAAATCAAAAATTTCAGCATAAATTTTCGATGATTTTGAAACCATTTTTCGAAAACCGAGCTTTTCTGCTTATTTTGATAGATTTTTAAAATGTTAATCACGTTGAGCCGACTTCCAACATAATGTCATAATACATCCTTACATGAAGAGCGTGTATATATCATTTTATAAATAATTTTTATCCAGGAAGCAGTGCGTCTATGTCCAAATATTATAAGGCCACCTCTACATACAAGTTTATTGGGATGGCAAAATAAAATAAAATGTTATCCAGTAGCGGTTCCTATCCATTATCTTAAAATAGACCATTACGAGGTGCGTATGATAAAAAGATAAAGCCTAAAGGTGAAGGCTGATCCATGATTTCGTTTGTACTTTGTGCTGCATTTGTTCAGGGGATATAATTTGAAAATTATCGCTTCAATTCTTGCAGTAAATTTTTCACAGGATAATTAGAAATATTTTAATGGAAATAGTTTTTGATTTTTTCACTTATTTTTAAAATGATTTATTTAATGTAAAATGTGTAAAATAGCCAGGTCAAAAATAATAAAATGCAGATGAAGGTAGCCTTAATCATAACTTGATAATCCACTTTAAATTATGGTGTTTAGGGTATCAACAGAGTTACGGTTTCATTTGTTTTATCTCTCTGGCCGTGACGTGAGCGATAAGCAAAATTTATCTTTCCTTTTTCTGCTTTGAGCAGTACTTTTGATTTTCATATCGCTTAATCTCATTCGCATATTTTGTGTACAGATTTTGTTAAAACATTTGTGTACTTATTTCCCTAGTATTAATACAAGGTCACTCTAGCAGGGCAACGTATTAGTGTATCATCTAAAACTCCTATCAAAAAGTATTTGTAGCTGCACTAATCATAAAGGTAAGTTCTTTCTAAAATTGTATAATCAAACAAATAAAACCATTCGAGTTTCAAAATTTGTAAATAGCTATTCTAAACTGCCTTTTACAACCTTAAATATTAAATAGATAACTAACCGCAAAGCATATATTAAATAATATTATAAAAGATGCAATTGAATTGAATGTAACATGAGAGATAACAATATCAAACCTTTTAATTGTATTAAACCCTCTGACGCCTGCTTTTAGGAATTTTATTTCCTAAAATTATTAAAATTAAAACGGTACACATTTTATTAATGCAACAAAATTATTCATGCCAGAGTTTCACTTGTCATTTCTTAGTTAACAACGTAGACAAAAATAAAAACGCCCATCTTACAATTCTGGTTTGGAGTTACTATATTTGATTGAATTTGAAATGCAATTGAATAGAAAAATATAATTTCAAAAAGTGTGGCAAAATTTCTACTATTTATAAGGAGATAAATAATTCGTGCTAATTTTGTGCATAACAGGACGTTCCATCAAACTAAAGTAATTAATATAAATATTATTCAATATGATTAGATTTATTAACATTAGGCTGAGGTATTAACACAGATTATGATTATGCATTATTGCTTTTGTGTGGTACAGATATAAACTAAATAGCGAGATAATCTAAATTAAGTGATGTTAGGAAAGTGGTGGCATTCTTATAAAATGGCCTTGAATTATATCACCTTTTGCAGTTTTATTGCATATGGGAGTAGGTAGTTGTAAACAGCTTCAAGTTTTCTTTCATTTTTATGAAGATAATAGTTGTAGACGAATAATGTATACCAGAATAGTATCTATCGTGTTGACCTGGACCTCAAATAATGACCATCTTGGTATGTTTCATTTCAAGGCTTTACATTAATGCCATACTTAGTTGTTATTTCATATTATACAATATGTACATGTAGCTACATGTTACAAATTGCAACTTCTATAAACACGGGTGTAGTAACATTCCAGATGCAGATTATTTCTTGCTAAAACGTTTAAGAGATATTTGGAGAATTCATCAAAAACATTTTCGTAAATATGCGTTGAATTTTGTAAATTGACGTCTGAATTTTCCTAATTGACATTTCCAATTTCGTAAAGCTTAACCGACATCAAAGCTGAGATCTGAACTTTTGTAAACTAAATTCTTAGCTTGCGAAGCTGTATAAGTGTGAACACTCCTAACAGTCTGTACGTGTTTCGGTTCATTTTAAATAAATGGGTAGTATAGTTTAAGCACAGTTTATCAATCTCACTTAGCCCCTCCGCTTACGTGAAAGTTAGCTAACTAATGTTTAAAACTTGTTCTCTCACCTATGCGCCTGCTCTAATATCCGTTATGGTGGCGCTGTTGTTATTTTCTTTCCAAATCCACACAGCTTTAAGGCTATAGCCACTTAATTCCACACTTAATTAAATACGAATAGCGACAGAGATGGTCATTTTATTTAACAATTCTGGTTTTTATTTCTCACAATGCTACGAAGAAAATAATTTAGATTGCTTTCGTAGAGATTTTGTTGCCTTACCATGTCCAAGAGTGTTTCTAAAAGATCGACAAAAAAAGTTAAATCGCATAACAATGTAATCTGGTATAATTTGACAAATCAAAGAAAAACAATGTCCTTCTTTCCCGCATCCAATATTAACTTCTTTCAGGGAACCAATGTGATTGATTACATCGAAAAATACGTCACCGTAATATTGCTTTTCTTTAAGTAGACGTGACAGAGAAGGTTCTATATTATACTTTAAAAGCTCAAAAAATCCCTGAGATGTACATGTCAAATGCCCAAAATTTCTATTTGTAAGCAAAACGTCCTTGCGCTTTAAGGACTCATTACTCTTTAAAGACTCTATGCATGCTACGCAAGTAAGTTTTTTACTCCAACGATGAGCCATGTAACCAGCTAATTGATAAACAATGTTGTCTTCAGTGTCAACACTTATTCTGTTGCGATTTCCGCTTTCATTAAGATTTTGACTGCCATCATGAAGAAGCATAAGTTTTTCAAAAAGTATTTCTGCAATGGTCTGCTTTTGGGTTGCCTTCTTTTTTTCTAGTACCGTTTTTCCCTTACGAAGCGACTCCTTAAATGATAACAAAACGTTTTCTTCTCCTGATGACCGCACATTTCCTCGGACGATTCTCTTACATGGTGAATAAAAGCTTAACAAGCGATACAGCTTTAAAAATGTATCTACAGTTGGGTGGTCTTCTCTTCCTCCGGCTGCTCGAATAAGTCCAAAAAACTTCTACAAAATACATTTTATTAAAATTTAAATCTTGTATAATCACGTCATTTCTATGAAACAAAAAATACCTCCAAACAATCTTGATTAAGTTTAGCCGTCAGTACATAAGAATAATTGAATTCTTTTTTCAAAAACCTAATGATGTCAATCGTCGACTGCAGAGTTACTCTTAAAGACTGCATTGTATCAATACTGGCAAATGTATTGATATTTCTATCGTGTTTTGTTCTAGATTCAATATCAACATTTTCTTCCTTGTTGATTTCTTCAAGAAAGTCTTGCACTATCTATAAATTGAATAAATATTATTCAGCATTCTAAAATTTGCAACAAAAAACGTTTTAAAATTAGGCGTCTACTTTTAATTGTTTATTTCCCAGAACTTTGCAATCGCTTTCAGTCCTTGTGTTAAGGCAATCAAAAAGATTGTTCAAACCCAGCGTAAAATCTTCTGTCGATTGCGAATCCAAGAAATCTGGGTGGTTTAGCTCCCTTAAGGTTGACATTCCTGTTGCTACAGTCTTGCTCAGAAGCTAAGCATAAAATAAATATTTTACAAGTAAATAAATTAGAATTAGAAATTTTCATACCTGAGTGCACAGTGATACAACCATTTTTTCAAAGTTATTTGGAGCTATGTGTGATAGTCTCAGTTTTGGACATAAGCGTAAACCATCGACCCGTGTATCTTCTTCACGATAAAGTTTTTCGTAAAACGAATAGTCGATTGTCCTGCCCTTGAACTATTCAAATGAAAAAAATCATAGTTTCAAAATTAACTTATGTTACACTGATTCTATAATAACTGAATATCAGTTAAGTATACTTACCAAAAGTAATCTATGCTTCATAAAAAAGTTGCGAATGCATTTAAAGATGTGAGGTACATCACTAGTAAAATAGATGAATCTTGATTCACTAAACGGATTTATAATCTGCATAAAATGACAGAAAGTCGTGTTGAGGAGACGTTTCCACTGATATTTTATTTATAAAATATAGCAATACTAATATGTATACCTTGTTTTTTATGGCACCACGTTTTCCTGAGATTCCTAATCCTTTCCAAAAGCTTTTATTAGGTTTTGCTCCGTCACAAATAACGGAAACTACTTCAGCACCGCATTTCTCTAGCTTTAAAATTGCTTCTAAAATAATTTTTTGTAAAACGGTTCCTTTGGCAGCCCCTTTAGTTGCAAAGGCTGCTATTGGCTGGGTCTGCAAATGTTGTTTCATTGCAATTAGTATAATAACTAAACGTTATGAAATTGATTATGTACATTGTGGTTTTTTATACCCAATCTCCGTTCATCGGCCTATAAAGTAAAACAAGGGCGTGATCAGCTAATTGCCCTCTTTCTTTGTCATTTAACAGCTCATCGTTGTAATCTGCATAGTCGATGAATCCATCAAACTTCAATTTCGTTTTATTGAAATCAATGCTTTCCCTCAACTGAATTTCGTCGAAAATTAAACATCCTTGTCTGTCGCGTCTTAATTTGTTCTTTTAATTTCTCTTTCGATTGCTTGAAAACTGATAGTGTTGAATCCAAATTCACTTGGGATGCCTTGTATTAATTTTGATAACGTATTACGATGAGGGAGAGGCAGTAATTTTGATTCTCTTAAGTGGCTGTAGGCTGCAGGGGACTTGATCCTTAACAACAGGCACTCCAGTAGCCAATCAGCAGTGTATCTAAAAATGAATACATATTTACATTTTGGAATAAGGAACTGGAAATGTAACTTTCTCATAGAGCACGTAGGCTGAATTTAGGCAGCGGTACTTCGTTGCCGGTGTTGCCGGTACACATTGTTGCCAAATAACTTATTTACCGGCGACACCGGCAACACATTCCACATACCCATCTGCAAGGTTTATTGATATGGCAACACAGTCAGTCACTAGTACTAGGTTAAGACATACTTGTTTGAAATTTCGCTCAAAACCACTTATGGGGATAAAAGGAAGGCAGCCATAGATTTTTACTCTATGGCTTGGAAATGCCTGATAGTTTCCCCCTTAAGTGGTTTTGAGTGGTATTTCAAACAACTATAACTTAACCTAGTACTAGTGGCAGAGTGTGTTACCATGTCCACCAACCTTGCCCATCTGATTGCCTTTATCACTTAATATGTTGTATAATATAATATAATTAATTAATATAGATCTAGCCGTCCATATAATGCGGATATAGCAAACATGGAACATAACATAAATGAAATAAACAAATTCGACAGTACAGTTATCATTTAATCAATAAAAATTATTAGGTTATGTTCGTTATAATTCAAATCCGGTAGAATGTCAATTTTCCCCAGATCCCCTCCTTATTTGTTTAATTCATTTAGGTTAGGTTTATTATATCCGCATTATATGGACGGCTAGATCTATATTAATTTATTATGTATGATACAACCATATTAATAAGTGATAAAGGCAATGAGATGGGTATGTGGAATTTGTTGCCGGTGTCGCCGGTGTTGCCGGTGTTGTCGGTAAAAAAGTTATTTGGCAACAATGTGTACCGGCAACACCGGCAACGAGGTACCGCTGCCTAAATTCAGCCGGGCACGTATTGTGGACAGACACCAGCAATATAAATATTGTTATTACTAGTGTAAATGGTATTGTAGTGGTTCATTATAGACACAACATAGCTGTAGAAATTATGAATATAGTATGAATACTATCAAGTTGAATTATAGAAAACTTTTCTTAAGAATAAAATAGCGTTATATTATGGGCAGACATAATTTCTGTAATAATGTCGTAATAGTAAAATAAATTAATATAAAATTACCTCATCCCTTTGGCAGACTTGCTTTGTGCTAATTTGACTGCATGGTACATTGTCATTTTTAATTCTTTCGAGACATTTAACTTGTTCAGTTGTTTTAACAACAAAGAACGATTAATATCTTTTAGAGAATTTTCTAACGTTTTGATTTTAGTCTTCATTTTATCTAATTTTTTATAAAGTCCTGTGGTTCTTCTTTTGAAACACTTTAGTTTTGCAGCCATTTGTTTTTTCAGATCCTCTTGTTTTTGTGACTTGCTTTTTATCATGTTTGATTTTCGAAGTAAACAGTTACTTAACATTCTACACGGTTTACAAATATTCATATCCGCAATAATTTTTTCGCACGTTATGGAAAACCATTTCTTGTTCACCAATTTTCCAGTACAGTGGCTGTTCACGTTTTCATACCCACTTACCCCTTTACAAAAATGGCTGTTTAGGACTTTCTCAAAAACAGTTGTTACGAATTCCTTAGTTGTCAATTCTTCCGGTTTGTCGTTACAGAAATATCCAGTAACATCTTCCTCTTCAAAGTAAACTTTAACGTTATCTTGACTAGTTATCTAAAATCCAAATTAAATTGCAATACATACTTTTCTGCAAATTGTATTTCTTGCACATTTGGAATTACTTAATATTTTGATAACACTACATTAATTCCTCGATTGAAGCAGAGTGATTAAATAAATACTCAATTAGAAATGTCTGAATGAGTGATAAAACTTACCAGTAAACATTTTTCAATCTTACAGCAGTCGTTAATCGTTATTTTAAATAATTGAAATGCAATGTCATTGTTCATATTTTGAGTGGCTGTCCAGTCAGGGTATTCAGCACAAATCGATTGCAGGTCACATAAAGTTAATTTTGGGTTCAAATCGACATTATTATTGAATTGAACTGTTTCACTTTCCATATTGCAACTTAATTTAGGTTTTTTCTTTGGTACCGTAGTAATTGTTGCCCGAATAGCCGGTAATTTTCTTTTCGGAGGAGAATTCAGTTGCCTGTAAGACGGGAGTCCTTGAAAAACTGTTGGAATCGTGCCCTTTTCAAGTTTCCAGTTCTTTCTAGGTAGTTCCACATATTGACCTTTGATTGTAAAAGTGTCGACTTTAACTATTTTAGCTTGACTAAAATGTTTTTCTGAACAGTATGGTTCTTGTTTAATGGATTAAATATGGTATCACTGCGAATTTTTTTGAAAATTGTTACCCAATTTTCAGCTACACTTTTGTCCGGCCTAAAAGATCTGGCCACACTACCACTGTAGCCACTTTTACAACCTGGCACAAAACAGGGCGACATTTCATATTATTTTTGCAAAAAAAAATTCAATACAATGTAAAGTTCTATGTACGTAGTTAATATTTGGAAAGAAAAAGTTAGCAGCGCTACCACAGCGGACGTTTGAGTAGGAGCATGATGCTTGGAACATAAAAATGCCGCGGGAAACCAATCAGTTAGCTAACTTTCACGTTAGCGGGCCAAGTTACATTGATGAACTGTGGTTTAAGTTATGAATGTGGATTTGTATTATATATGGACAATATTCTCTAACTTGTGGTTAATGAGGGCGAATTGGACACTACTACTATTGCTTGAAACCTACTTTAATTTTATTATACTTGCAGAATTTAAGATATGCAAATACTTTACTAATACTACTAAGATAACAATTTATAGTTTACGATTACGTCATTGACGTAGTTTACGAAAGCGATTTTGATGAATTCTCCTAGTTTCGTGTCAGTTTTCATGTATCGGCTTTCTTCCCACTACTTTGTGTACTTACTTTGTGTACTTACTTATTTAATACTATTGACTGTATTGATTTTGTTGTGGCTATTTACAGATAACCTTTTACTTACGCATTTCTAGTTGCATGACCTATAATAATGTCCCTTGCACACAATATTATTATGTAAGTAATTGCTTTTATTGCCAGACTTTTCAACTCAAAAGTGAGTTTGAGCTGTTTTCCATACAGGGACATCAATATTACTAATTATGTTGTGCAGAGTAAATAGTAAATAGGGAGTTAATGAGACTCAAATAAGCTAACTGGAAAATAGGAGTATTTATTTTTCATAACTTAATAACAAATTCTACTTCCCCTGGATGAGTCGGGTTAGCAGTTCTAAACTTCCAAAATACGTTCTGTAATCAGTTTATTTCTCAATCATGTATTCTGTATTTGGTGTTCAACTGTTCCATATACACTTTATACTATGGAACTTTTGAACTTTTCCTGCCTTTGTCTTAAAAGCTAATTATACTTAAGACTTCCAACTTTCTGGAATAAATTACTTTGGAATTTATGATAACTAGTTTGGACTGGATTATTAATCTTGGAATATTTTTTCATTTGATTTCAGGACACATCTTCAATTCAGAGAGGGGCAAGGTGGGTAAAATTTTAGATCGACAGAGTTAACGCAATTTCGTCTTTCCGTGTCATTGGCAACCCAACAAAGTCTGAAAGGGGATATCCCCCTTGATTAGTGCCAATTAAGTGTTACAAAATTAATGTTTTTTGAGCAATACATTTTTGACAATCTAAAATTTTATCTATCCTTGGAGAGTATATAGCATCGATGTGAAGATGTCCGAGAATACCAATTTAGGCTTGTCCTCCAAAATTTGAACTACAGTATTATTGGTGACTGATGCACAAAAATTAAAGTAAGCAAACATTTGTCTCTTTTGCATGCGTATAAAGAATTTCCTCATTTCCAGATTAATTTCCACGTTAAAAATTCCTTTTTACCCAGAAATATCTAAAATTTCCGGTTTTTTCAATAATTTTTGGTTTTTTGATGTGTAATCAGTTCCAAAGTGATTCTAAAACTTATTTTCTTGATTTACAGTGCCAGTTCGTCTATTCAACCCTAAATCGGCTAGTTTAGATACCTTATTGGAAGAACAGCAAAGTTTACTGAGTAATCCACACGAAGAGGAGATGTCTCCAAGCGAACCCATCGAATATCCATGTCACGAATCGGATGAAATCATTCTCCAGCCCTTGCAATCAGAGATGGGTCGCTGTCGAAAATATGCCAAAATGCTTGTGACATTGTTTTTTCCTTCAACAATATTTCTAAAATTTTTCGTAGCGGCTCTTGTTACAGCATTTGCTGATCAGTTGATTCCTCTCTTCTTCACGGGAAATATTCCGGACCAATCGGCGTTAGCATTAGCTGGACAATTTGTATTTTTGAGTATAGTACTAGAAGTCATTCAGGAAGGAGTGGTCAACAGTCTTTTTTATTTTGTAGGTCAATCCTACAAGACTGATAGGGAGTTAGCTCTGCAAGGGCTTAAGCTATGCATGATTCTCCTTTTCGTTTTGGGCTGCATCTTATCAGCCGCGATTCTGATTTTCACCTCTGGCTTTGTCAATCTAATTGACACACCTGGTCCGATTGTGGACGCTACAGAAACATTTCTTGCGATGAGTTCCTTCAGTTTCCCGTTTCTCCTGCTTAATGCTGCTCTCATCAATCACCTCTATATAACTACTAACTCACTGCTAATTGTTGATCAGCTGTTCCAAGTACTGTGGACATTTCTGTTGAATTATTTTTTGTTTGGAAGACAAGCAAGTTCTTTTAAATGGGGAATAGACCAGTTGGGTTACTACAAAATAATTCAATCTTTTGTCAACCTGGTCAACAATCTGATATTTTTCTTTATCATTGAAAAGATATCTCCTAAAAAGTTCCTGTGGGATATTCCCCTCACCAAAAACCTGCGTCAGACCTCCAAAAAGTTATTTAATGTCAGCTGGGGGAATTTTGGGGATTCGGCTGTGAGGAATTTTTTCTATTTTATGGTCACCCTCAAATTCATTAACAACTTGGGCGAGACTGAGGTTGGAGCGTGGAATTTACTCAATTCAATAATTTGGGGATTTCTGCTCATCCCCTCCATCACTGTGGCTAATTATGTCAAAGTCTGCATTGGCCATGGAGCATCTCTTCAGAAACCCGAACTGAGACTCTTGATTAAGAAAGTGGCTAAAGAAAATTTGCTCTGCCTGAGTAGTTGGCTTTTTGTTGTTGTTCTTGCCGGGGGATTCTGTTGGCCACTGATGGCCAAGTACTTTAGCCCAAACAATGACGACATCCAGGAGATGTCAACCACAATGTTCTACCAAGTCGGATGGATTTTCCTGGTATTCTCCCTCAACAATGCAATGGACAGTTTGTTTTTCGGCACAGGGAGAACTTCCTATATCTTTTATCAGTCTCTGATTACCAATCTGACAGTTTATTTTGTGCCGTGGATCTTATACCTCACTGGAGTCCTAAGTCCTACTTATTGGTGGGTCCTAGGACTTTACATCTCTGGAATGCTCGTTGATTTTGGTCTCACCTCCTATTTCTGCATCTCTTTGTGGAATCAAATCTCATAATAGAGATTAATTTCGGCACGTATATGTATATGGTTTACATTATTTTTAGACTAGATGAATTAAAATTCAATATATAAACAATTAAGTCATAATTTAGTTATCTATTGTTAAGCAACTGGAATTATCGATAATAGACTGTCTATTAAGGCTACCCTTGCCTCTGCCTATGGAGATTGCGGATCGAATTCCGAACAGCGCGCTTGGGAGGCGTTTTAGTCTGGCGTTAAGCTTGGATGTTTATTATTTTGTTTCATTAGTTCTACCGTTTTCTCATTCATGGACTTACTATAATATAAATACAATATAAATATAATATAAATAATGTTATAATGCTATTATCTTAGTGCATTTACAATTTATCAACTTTATTTTCTCGTTACCAGTAATGTTATTTTTGCTATATAAAATGAATAAAATTATTGCTTTCATTGTTAATATTGTAGAAGAGTAAAATAATTATTCTTAATTTGATGGTATTAAAAACCTACAATTTTTAAGCCAATTGGCCACAAAGCCAATTTGACCTCTTACCATTTCAGAAATTTTGAGTAGTCAACATTACGATGTAGGAGCATAAACTGTAGTCAAAGCATCCGTTCTGAATAAAGAGACCCAGTTAGCGAATTTTGCCACTAGAAAACATATTTCAAGTTTACATAGTCTTAATTTAACTAGGTACAGCCAGGCAAGACTAACACTCCATCTAAACCAGCTCGATCTTTTGGCATAACCAATAAATCAGATCTAAAAATCAAAATCAGGTCGTCAATCGACGGAAATTTAATACTGCAGTGGACACTAAACACAATATGTTTATCTGCAATCTGTCATTATAGCCACACATATACGTACATACACTCGTTGAGACATTTCTACCAAGTTTGGTGAAGCAAAAGGTTGACTACTACAGTCTGCAAAATTGTACCCTCAGTTTTCACTGAAGATATTGAATCATTTAAATTATTTAGACATGTGGACGTAAGTGGTTTTCTTCGAAGAGGGTTAGGCGGCATAAAACAAGCTCATTATTACACAAATAATTCCACGAGTTTTATTGTGTTAATACTGTTTGGTGTACTACTTTAAAGCTGGGACTGATAAGACAGTGAATATTAACTTTACATCGACTCCTATTTGCCAAGCTAACAGGGACACAAATTAAGGTCAATAAGTATTTATTATTTCTTGGTAACGTTTTCCACGAAAGTGTCTAAACCACTTTCTCAAAAATACAGTTCAATAGGCTGCATTTACATTTGGCTTCAGTGACAGTCGGAAAGATAAGCCTTACCACCGAAAATCTCAATACTTCGACAATTTAGAATACTATTTCAGTTGTATACTTTGTCTTTCCTAACCGTAAAACTGTAGTGGTTTCAAAAATTTTAGGTTATAAATTCAAGCCAAGTAATAAAAAGCAAAATGCTTTCTGAAAGACACAGAATGTCCAGTCATTATTTTTTGTTAATTGTCTCGGCTGTACAAATACTACTATCGAAGAAGACAATTTCTTCTAAAAACTTGTATATTCCTGGATTTACAAACTGTAATCTGAACGTGTTCATTTTTGACTGGATGTTAGGGAAACGATTTATCTCGGATAATCAAGATTATCGAACGTGGACAATTTCGTCTGCCTCAGCCTCCAGAAGAAATTTCTTTACTTCAACAGGAATACCAAATTCTAAATTGTGTTGCAGTATTAACATCGTAATTGGTATTCGTGGTTTTGATAAATATAACAGGGTTATGCACTACTTTAAAAAAGAACTGAGGAACACAAGTGCAAAGTTGATTTTCCTTTGTGAAGATTGCTTTAAAAGTAAATATGTGAATACTACTATAGGGTATGCCCATCGCACTCTTGCTCAGTGGTATATAATCAATATATATCCCAATAAAAAATTAGCAGTGTATACTTTATCAAAGTTTACTCTGCAGCTGGTTTATATTTCGTCAAAAATTTCTGTCTCTGACTGGCATCATTTCTGGAAAAGGCTAAACAGATTTCTTGATCAGAGGAGAATAATTGTCAGAGACTCTACAATTGAGGACAATAAGAGTTATTACCATCCATTTTGTCGTTTCTCGCTCTACAATTTCATTAAATACAAAGGACATTTATTCCCCTATCCGTGTTTTCTCACTGGGAGAGCAATCGAAACTATGGCTGAGAAACTAAATTTTACTGCACATTACGCCGGTAAACAGAAGTACGACGAATTAATTCAATCCAAAGGGTATTATTACTGTGGCGAAATCCGACCAGAAAGAAAGGAGTACCTTATATACGAAAAGTGGCATATTTATGATAAAAATCATATTTTTTACGCGATTAAAGACTATGTCTTTCTTTATTGTGAAGACTCAGAAAAACTTCAATTGGTTTCCTTAAAAGTCTGGATAAAAGACACTTTCGATGATTTTACTTGGGCAATCATCCCGATAATCTTTTTTATTGCCATATTATTAACAGCCAAATTTTCGCTAGTCAGAAATTTACAATTTGCCCTGCTCTCTACAATTGCGATTCTTCTACGACAAAATCAGAATAATAGCAAGATGTTCCACTATTCGATTCTGGCATTCATGGCCACATTTCTGACAACATTTTATGAAACGTACATGACCGGAAATGTCATAGTGCCTCCAGAAAGGTACATAATGAAAAACATTGTCGAACTATTAGATAATGGATATAAAATGGGTATCCCACGCTCAGAAAAGTTCCGCCAACTATTACCACATGAATATATAAATATATTTATGTCACATAAAGTTGAAAGTCGATATAAAAATAGCATTCTTTATATACCCATTCCCGTAGGTTACAAAACGCTGAGAAATGTTATAGTTTACGGGATTCCCACTAAGGAATTGAAACCATTTTATGTGATAGAACGACGCCAAGAATATTTCATTGATTTTCTTGAACACCAACTTAAACAGAATGAGGTCAATGTCAAATGTGCAATTACAACTGAAATTTCTCATAAACACTCAATTGGAATTGATTTTTATGAGTGCTTTACGGACATGTTTTACAGTTCTATCGAAATGTTCCTCGAGGAAGGATTCATTGATATTTGGAACAATTTTGAATACTTTCTAGATGCAAAGAAATACAACGAATTTAAAGCTAACCGCAAATGGGAGGAGCAACTTGTAAAAAGTGTCAATTTTAGTATGAAAATAGTAACAATTTTTGAGATTTCTGGCTATTGCTTACTATTTTCCTTTTCTGTCCTCCTCGTCGAAATTTGTGGTTCAAAACTGTGTAAGTTACTGCCGAATTGAAATAAAACAATAGTTTCTGAATTCAATGGTGATCAGACATTAACGTCAGGACGTTAAATTAAACTCATACAATTTATTTTCTGTTCTAAGACTAAGTCCAATTATTAATGCCCTTCATTGTACTAAATGCACTGGAATTCCGTTGCAAAATAAAATAAAACATCTTCAATTTCTGTTATCTGTACCTACAAAAATACTCTACCCTTCAAGTGTGAGAGAAATAAACCAAAACGATTTGATAAAATGAATACTTAAGTATTAACTATGCATCTGGTGTTGACATTCAATCATTAGTATGTGCATGTATAATTTAGTCTTGTCTTGGAAAAACCCTACTATGAATTTTTAAAATCAATAATTAATTAATTGTCAAGTAGACAGGCAAAATTAGTGATAATTAAAAAACTTTACTGTAGAAATATCTGGAAATACCTTCAATTGGAATAAACACGTCAAAATGAGACATTTCATGAAGCATAATATTACACAACATCACTTTGGTAATGACAAATCCGTTTCTGCTTAATAAAAATCTATATAAACTGATGATAGAATCACCCATAATTTGTTTTTGTGTATTTTTAAATTACTTTCCCACTAAGACTGATGTTTGGAGTTATAGAATAAGATCATTAGGCTTTCACTTATCGGCTGAACCTCAAACTGAGAGTTTCTGTAGCCAAAATAACTAATTAGCTAAGATAATGTAGGGTTAAACATTCAACTGGTTCAATAGGAACAATATCATTACTTTAAAACAGTAATTTGTATAAAACCTTATACAAGAATACAAATGCTAATGACCATATTATTATTATCTGTAGGATAATACCGTATATATGTCTACTACTGTCAACTAGTATATTTTATACTACTGGTAGACAATAAAGTATTATATATTGATGTATGTTCAGCTATTCCATTCTTACATTTATATGGTTCACATATACTAGATTTAGTATATTATAAGGACTTTGCTGGAGTTTTTATCTCTCGCCTTTTACCTTTTCTGGACTTTGCCTTCGGTGGTGGTTGGCCTTGGCCTTCACCTAAGAAGTATGTGAACATCCATATAGACAGATGCAAGTTATATAATACCAGTTGTCCTACATTTAATTTAGTCATATCATTGTATAAGACTCGTTGTTATTCCCTCCCGATCGTATGATCCTATACTATTTTTCCTTATTGTTATGCAATAACAAGTAGTTATTTAATATTTATTGTCTTGTTGTTATTACAGAGCACTGAGAGTCCAACTGGAACTGAGATCACTATTATTTTGTGGCAATTATGGCAAGACTGAAAATATCTTCCCTTCTCATCATCTGTTATTTAGTAACATCATTGACCGGTTGTTTGGCAGAAGAGTCAGCATCAGAAGGTTCTGTCGTCAGTGTGAGTGAAGGAAAACTGAGAGGAATAGTACAGAAATCAAGAAATGGAAGAAATTATCACGGATTTCTCGGAGTTCATTATGCTAACAAGCCACAAAGATTTCAGGTGCCCATTATCATTGCATTTTGCCTGTTTATAAAATTTCAAAATTGATAATATTGTCTGATTTCCAAAATTTTCAGACTGCTGGTCCTCCAGTGGCTTGGGAAGGAATAAGAGATGCCGATAAATTTGGACAAATGTGTCCCCAATTTTTCTTTCCGACTACCAATTTTATTGGAGGTGAAAACTGCTTGGTGAACAATATTTATACACCTGATGTAAGTCCTACACGAAAATATTTAAAATATTAAAAATTATACCACAATTTATTTCATGCTTTTTTGACTACATGTAGTTAAATGGAAAGAAACCGGTTTTGGTGTTTATTCACGGAGGGGCATTTATTTTCGGAATTTCTGATGGCTATGGAGCAAAATACTTCATGGACCATGATGTCGTTTTGGTGACAATGAACTACCGTCTTGGAATTTTAGGTTTGTGAATTTAGAAGTATCCTTTTCATGCATTTAATGTAAATCAGGCCTGGGAATAGTAATTCATTTTTTGATTATTTGTAGGATTTCTTAGCACGGAGGACGATGTCATCCAAGGGAATTTCGGTATGAAAGACCAAGTGATGTCTTTGAAATGGATACAGAAGAATATTGAGCATTTTGGAGGTGACCCCAATAGAGTGACTATCTTTGGCGAGAGTGCGGGGGCCGCTTCAGTGAACTATCATTTACTTTCCGAAATGAGCAAGGGACTTTTCCAGAGAGCTATTTCCCAAAGTGGAGCTGTTATGAATCCTTGGACGCTGCAGAGAAAACCATTAGAAAATACCATGAAACTTGCCCAACTTCTGGACTGTCCTTATGAAGAAGGGCGAGAGGGCTCATTGGCGTTGAAAAAATGTTTACAGTCAAAATCCACCAAGGAGATTGTAGACACACAGAAGCATTATATGGTACGTGACCATATTTTTTTATCTGTATTCGTTATATTTATTCATTATTTCACTATATTATTTTATCTACCTAAATTCTTTAAATATATATTCTCTAAATATTTTATCTTTATCTGTATTCTAAATTGTTCCAAATTCACAGAAATTGGTAAGTGGAGATCCAATTTGTCCGTTTGCCCCTTCAATTGAAAAGTTATCAGCAGAAGCTGCAAAGAAGTCCCCAATTTTCCTTCATGATTCAGCCTACAATCTTTTGACCAAAGAAAATTTAAGGGACCAACTAAATCTGAATGTACCTTGGATCGTGGGTGTCACTGAAGATGAAGGACTTTTAATTCATGCCGGAGGTAAAATTATAATGGAATCCCATTTTTTAAATTGGAGTAATTAAATAAGTTTTGTCATTTTTACGAAGATAATAGTTTGCATGTGTTTATTTTGATGTAGTAATTTTAAACGAGAAAAGCGAGCGTGGCAAGATAATTCGTGAATCTCTAATTGCTGAACGAGGAAGAATTTACCCAATTACTTTAGCCTACGAAGACAAGGACGTATTTAGGGATGGGCTTTACGGGCTGAAGCCCCCCCCGAAATCCAAGAAAAAGGGAATTTTTTTCTCAAAATAGCAAAAAATTTCGCGCTCCGCGCGATTATTTGCCATTTTTAGGCCATTTTTGACTCATTTCCTTCAAAAAATGCCAAAAATTTTCGCGCTACGCGCGAATATATATATACTTAAAATATCTATTGGAAATCTAGCCCCCTCCGAAACTCAGTTCTGCATACGTGCTTGTACGAAGATACAGTGCCCAGTGAACATTGGCAATCTCTTGCTGACGATATTCACAAATTTTATTTCGGAGATAAAGAAATTGGACTACAAACACCGAAAGAAACCCTAGATCTTTTTTCTGACAGGTGGTTTAATCACGGAGTCAGAAATTCAGCAAAATTGTGGGCTAAACTTGGTGGAACTGTTTATCTCTACAAATTTACATACAAAGGGAAATTTAGCATGTCTGAATATTATGAAGCATCTCCAGGTTTTTACGGTAAGGTTTAGGAACTGAATAATTATATAATTTTTAATACTATATAAAGTTTTAACTTTCAATTGTACTTTCAATCGTATATAGCTGTGACTCATTTGGACGATTTGACCTATCAGTTCAATATGACCTTTTCAACCCAGATTGTACCGTAGTTTAATGATAATCCAGAAATGATGCAAGTCTCTACAGATTTTCTTGAACTATGGACATCGTTTGCTGAAACAGGGTCAGTACTTAATTTAACATATACATAGTACAAATAAATAAACTATTATATATTGGTACATCGTATTTATAATATTGACTTTAATTCCTATTACACAGTACACCACAAATATTGTCAGATAATAATAACAAATGGAATCCCCTGAGTAAAGACGAAGAAGAGCCACAGTGGTACATTATTGACAAGGAGAGAAAATTTAGTGATGACGCTTCATTTAGTGCACGACTAAAATTTTGGGATAGTTTACCCAACCTAATGGAGATGGAACGCGAAAATTTAGGTCCTACTAGAGATGAATTGTGAATTATTATCATGCCATAATTAAGTTTTACAGTAAATAGCAAAAAAGGAATAGATAAAATCAAAATTGGGAACAGGAAAGTATGCTTGTCTAATACTAATTGATAATTTAATATAATTGAAATTGTGCATAATTAAGACGTGGCTGAAATTCATAATGCTACATAGTTCGATCTGGTTTAAGTAGGAGAAGCTATTGAAAACAATCAGGACTATAGCTGGTTTTATATGTGTACATATATATAATATGTAGTCATTGCTATATTTTTCAAATATTTACCAAATGCCTTGTATTGACACTATAATTTTCTTTCCTACAAAAGTAACAATAAAATGTAAAGTATCTAACCGGTACTTCATTAATATTTATTTAATCCATAAAATTACTAATTAATTGAAAGTTAGATTAGTTAGTTGAAACAATCAAACATTTTATTTATGATGATTTATCATCGCTTTGGCTACATTGGCCCAAAGAACACAAAATTATTTACATAGCATTGGCTTTTAAACAGATTTGTGTAACGATTTGGTTTTGTATGTATAAATAAAGCTCACATATCGACCAACCAACTAAAAATAAATTTCAAAGTTGGCTGAAAACACAATCCTATCGGTTCTTCTGAAAAAAGCATTTTGGTTTTAAAAATATGCAAAGAATTCAGAATTTCATACTTGACAAAAACTGGTGCATTTGAAATTTTGATTAATACTATATCTCTAACATTTTTAATTTACAGACTTCTCAATTGTTTTAAGTTTAAACAGCAAGCAAGCAATATTTATTAGCCTGGAACTTGAAAAGCTCTAGTAGTAAAAATAAATCCGTTCTATAGACATACAAATCAACACGATTTAATTGTATTGTTTAATTATAAGCAGTTCCTAGGAAACTATAAATACACAATATACCTTTTAATATGTCTGCTCTAAGGATTTGCATGTGCTCCAATCCTGGCTATGTACTCCATAAGTAACATAAGAAGCATACAATCAGCAAATAATAATTTTGCCTACACTGCATTACATAGGTATCCTTATATTGTTACAGTAGTTTCTTACAGATTTGGCTAAACTACGAATAACTGACAAGAAACAAAAAAATGTCCAATTTTCAATTATACTGGTTTGTAGTATTACTAGTAATTAGATTATCTTTCGGTTGGGAGTTGAAAAATGTTGTACATTTTGAAAAAGACTGTTACATCAATTTGATTTTGCAACCCGAATCTGAAAATGGTCTATCAGAAGAACTGTCAAGTAACGAATTACAGAAAATGGACATTCCTTTCGCATTCACAAAATTGAAATTCTCTGGGGATGAAAAAGAGTGCAATTTAAAACATTTCATGTCTTTTTATTATCCAGACGATAAGAAGTTGATAGAATACACAAAAAGCTATCACTCAAAGTGTAAGAGAAACTTTACTAGAAAAGAAACATTCAGATTATCCTCTCCACGTTTATTTAATAGCCGTATATATTGTGTGGTTAATATTGCACTTAATTTGGATCCGACGTATTCTGCAGATACTTTGTTACTTAATTACCTGAGTAGGAAGTCGGATGAGAAGGAAGTATTCCAAACCTTTTACAATCATCCATTCAATATGGACATTATGTACAACTTGGCAGAATATTCTTCTGTGTACATGTTCGTTAACAAAAAAACTATGGAACTTTCAAAGTCATACTCCAATATTCAGGACTATAGTTATTTTTGGCATAAATCATGGTTTGTATTGCCTTTCTCAAATGAAGAAGATGTGTATTTAATTTGGCCATCACAGATTAATTCAAGTAATTTTAAAAACTCCTTCATTTTCAGAATACGGTCGATATGCTTCTACAAAAAGTTTCTAATGAAAAGGCCACTGCGTGAAATTGTGGCAAAAAATGTGGCTCAGAATAATTTTGTGGGGAAATTTGTGTTTATCGACGACAATGATGATGAAATACAAACCGACAAAATATATTATGGAACACCGCTACTCAATATTTATGTAACAACTTTTAAGTTTAGCGAAAATAATAAGATTTCTCTTCCAATTGCTTCGATTATTTTCGAAAGCTCACCAAATTCTACCATATCAAACCAAAGAGTTATTCAACGTCAAAACTCTGTGGTTTTTTATGATAAACTAAATTTCTTCGATCTTCAACTTCACCAAGTCAGTTCTAAAAGTCTCTACGATCCCTACTTAACCATGATTCCAATCATGGAGGATTCTTTCAATTTTATTTCTTGTGTCGTCTTGGAAGATGAGAGTTTATCTTTCTATGGCTACATTCGACCATATATCAACCTTACGCTTGGCTTGGCCTTATTGGGACAGTCGCTATTGTAATTGCTTTTGTCCATGGCGTAATATATTGCAAAGGGGATGAAAGTGTTCCATTTCTGATGATCTGCTATGCATATATACTAGAGGTTAGTTATTCTCTGTCTACAAAGGCCAATAAGACTCTCTGGATCAAGTTGGTCATTGGTCCTTTGTTGCTTATGTTCATTGTATTAACAAATGCATACAAAGGAATCGTGATTACAGATTTAGTAGAGCCAAGGCCTGTGAAACTAATCGAATCTATTGAGCAGATAGCAAATTTATCAGATATATTAGCTCTTGGGGAAATTAGGTACGCAATAAATGACTTAGATCCTTTTCATATCCCTTTAGAGAAACAAATAACTTTATTAAGTACCTACTACTATTATTGTAAAGAAGCAACAATCACTAATTATTATCTGTATAACTCATCAGTTTGTGAAGCAAAATTGCAAATTTTGCAACAGACAGATTTAGAATTTGACATTTTAGACCAGGCAGCATTTGAACAAACCCTTCAACAATACCATTTCCAGAATGACGTCATTGATGGTATTTTCAAATTTCGAAATACGATCTCTAAAATATTACGCTATTCCCAAAACTCTGTAAATAATGCAGAAGTGATGTTAAAGCTGAAGGAAAAGATTCGATTTTTCCCGGGATTTCCTTACAGCCTTAGCCCTCAACAATGGATTTCAAAATGTAACAATTCCGCCCTGATTCTATCTTCTTCCAATTTGCATCGGCTTCTCAATGACTCTCACTGGAATCCTCAAAACGGGGGAGTTGAGACAGTTAATCTGTTATATCGCGGAAAACAAGAAAACTCATTTTTATCCATCCCTCTCTATTCACTATTTCAGTCTATGAAATTTCCCATGCTTACTCCATTTCTTAGAAAAAAGCTGCATCTTGTAAGTAGTTCAGGAATTTTGAACATTTGGCTCGAATATTACAAAAGATGGAATTTTACCGAATGCAAGACTTGCGGAGGTAGAAATCATGTGCGGGCGTTAACATTTTACAACTCGAACATTTCAACAATATTTTACATTTGTTGTCCTCTTGCCTTCTTATACGTTTTGACTTTTCTGTGGGAAAACAGAGTGCGAACGAAGGAAATGGTGTCTACACATTTCTTCTTTATTTTGTCTGTATTTAATAAGAGTTGTTCTGTACTGAAGGAGACATTTAAATAACTAAATATTTGATTCTATGTATGTATATCTGTCCCTGACATTTTTCTCCGGAATATACAATAAAGAAAGTTGGCCCCTTTATGGTCAACATGCAGGTCAACTATTTTTGCTTGTGACATGAGCAACATGGTTAAAACAAATGCCATATAGTATCACTTATAATTAAAATAGTTTTGAATGCCCGAATGTTTGAACATCGAAGAACGATTAATAGGATTAAAAAGGAGGTTTGTAAAAACGATGGGTGAAAAGGATAAATTACAGCCTTCAGGGAACTTCTAACTCTCATCGGTTTACATTTGCTTATAGTAATGATCCATTTAATATTTGAACCTATATAGAAATAATTAATCAGCACGAAATAGTCATGAGTCAATAATGATTACTACAAAACTCATGGGCTTCAAAAACACTATTTCTTAGTACTAACATAAGATGGAAAGAGTCGGAATCAAAACAGTGTAGCAATTTAGATAACCGGAAAGGTATTTTATGTAATTTAATCACCACAGTGTACAATCTAACAATCAGGTTAAGTTTAAGTACATTTGCAGTACAATTTAATGTTGATCCTTTCACCTATCTACTATCTTTAACAGATATCTTCACATCCTCCCTCTATATGTTTAAGCAGGTGATGGAGTCAGTAGGTCTCTGACAACGCTATGGGCAAGGAGATGTGAATTTATCACCGAGTCAAAGTCTGTCGTCTTCTTTTGCATTGTGTGCAGTTCCGCTAGATTAAATGACTCTAAACTCGAAGATTTGCTTCCTTTTCTGAAGAGCCTTTGAGAGTCTTTGCTATCATCATATTAATATGTCGTACACTGCAAGTTACAGTTAAAGGTACAATTGCATTTAGTGCAAATACCTAGTATGCGTTTATGTATCGAGGGGTAGAGCTAAAGGCTGTCATGAGTTCAGTAGAAAGCTAACGCTGATGCTAACCAGAACAAATTCCGTAGCAGAGATTTACCCCAAACTATATGGGACGGAAAAAACTCATACGGATTTCGTATCTTGGGGATGAACGAAGTTGACTTTTAATGATTGGGCCAATATAAATTGTGATATGGAATGAGTAGTAATGGAGCTCAATTAATTTGTTCTCTTACATTGTTCCTCACTCGGAATAGCCTATATAGAAGTTGATGAGATATATGAGACCATCCGCTAAATTATCTTGTGGAGAGCTTCTTTCCAGAAACTTCATTGGGATTTCTTTTTCAGGAAACGTATTCCTTTTGTGGCAAATGTAAACCCCAGTTTACCATAACATGCTTTCTGTAATACGTACCTTAAAGATTGTAATTTTATTTACGTTTATTTCTCTATGTAATAATACAATCATCGAAAGTCTGATAAATATTAGAGAATGAAAATGGCGGCGAACGGAAGGGGGATTAAGATTTAGTTAAAAATTTGAAGACTTGAAAATAGGTGAATAAATTAAGGCATTTGTGGTGGTAGCATCATACGGAAACAATCTTTTTTTCTCAAAATCCACAGCTTTCCAATTTTTGTATCCGAGGAGTCTGACCCTACAGAACAACACGACTGCAGCTGATATCCCCAATCCTCCATTATATTTATTATTGGTGTGATTGAAGACATCGGAGGAAAGCAGCCAGCACCTACAGTTCCAGTCCATTAAAACGCATGTTAATTAATCAACTAAGAATAAGCGAAATATGAACATTTGTGCTAATACCTGCACCATGCACCTTCCATTTTGCAGTGATGAATCCCTGAACGATTTTCTTCTTCAATTTAGGAATAAGATTGTAAAGAATGGCATAGTGCTCTTCTTTTATGCCATTTATTTGCACTTTCCAAGTAGAGAACAAATGTGGCATTGCCCTGCAAGAATCAAATATAAAACCTATATTTTATGCCTAAGAATAATATTTCCTATACCACTTCTATAACAAATTTGTGTATTATGGTAATGATGTAATGAAGGACAGGTACTTTATAAATATGAATGTGAAAATTTATAGTGGTTACATTAAAGATATTATGGCCATATTTTAAAATGTATTTGCTATTTTTGCTTAAACGTTAAATCAATGAGTAGAGCAAACCAAAATGACAAGCTATGTAAGTAGTATATAGTATCAATGTAGTATTGCAAACAATAATATTATTGCTAACAGTCCTTTCGGCTTGAAATTGGTGTAATAACGTTGTAAGTATATCTGGGTACTAATGCTTATGTTAAAAAGAAGCTTTTAAAATTTTATTGCCCCGTTGCATTGTCTTTAATGTTACATATTGAGTTTCACTTAACTTCCTAATAACTCCTATTAATGGCAAGTCTCTTACGCTTAAGTAAGAATATGTTATATTTGATCCCGGTTACACCTGCTCCCTATTACATTTGCTCCCGTTTATGCTTGCTCTCGACGAAAAATAGTAAGACACGGCAGAACAAAAATCGAAACTAGTAATACATTTTTCTTTTTAAATTAATAACATTTTCTGCAGTATTGATGTTTTAGTTGGCATTTTTACTCAGAAAACTTTTGTACTTTTGTTAACGAAGCTTGGCTACCCTGCACTTTCGTAATGATTAGATACATATTATTATCAAGTAATTAGTAATCTAGTTTATACCATTTTCCCTTATCGTAGTTCTCTTCTTCGCTATCATTTGTACTTTGTACCGGATTGAAACGGTTGGCTCTCATATTGGAATCCCATTCTTCCTATGTCCATTCAAATTACGAAGTTTTGTATTTTCGAAAATCATTCTGCCGTTTCTCCCTATTTTCGTAACTGGAGCAAGTGTAACCGGGAGCAGGTGTAACGGGGAGCATGTGTAACCTGAGCAAATGTGTTGATACCCTGAAGTTACTGCTATAGACAAGTTACTTAAGGTCTTATGGCTGAACACAAAAGACTATGCATAAACTATAAACAAACTTTGCCGTTATTCGTCATCGTACGGAGGCAGAAGGCAAAGTTGCGAAATAGCGATGATCAAGCACTTATCCAGTAAGGGGGCGAGGGTGGGGCACAGCGCCCCCAAAATTATGTTGAATTTTTGTCATAATTCATAGCCCCCTTGACGAAACTTGTGAATACGTGCCTGGGGATGATATACAATAGTAAGTTGATATGCCTAGACGAAATATTACACCTACAATAGTATAATGTAAATACGATAATGTATAGTTTGACAGTTATGTTTCACGCCAATCTTTATTGTATACTCTCTGTATTATCTTTACTCATAACCATTAAAAATCTGTCGCGTCATATTTATTGTAGACATTTCTCGATTTGTGTTGCCAATTTGTGAAACACCACATACTAATTCCTAAATAATGCATATTTTATGCGTTGTCTACGGGGAAATCTGGATCCAGATCGAATGCATGAAACATAACGTAATAAATTGTGTTATAATTATGAGACAACAACTCTAGTGCTACCAATTTTGATTTTTGTTTGCTCGGATAGTTCAACAGATTAAAACGTGTTTCTATTATGTTATAGTTAATTAATACAACAAGGAATAAAAATAGAACTCTTAAAAATCCATTCATTAGTTCACCACACTTTTGGATGTTGGATCCGTCTAGTAACAGGAAAAGGGAACATAATACAGATAGGTATAGTTTATCTAAATCAAATACACAACTGTATGATAACAGAGGTACATTAACCGCGTCATGAAACGATTGAGATAACAATTATTATCTAAGTGTTATGCTGTACTGTATTATTGCAGTTGATGTCGAATATTTCTGATTCACTTTTGTGATGTGCTGACACACGTATCTCAAGTTCTCAAAAACTCAAATCAGTTAGAAAGCAGTTTTATAATTTCATAATATAAAATTAGTGATGAGTCGTTTTCTCTTTTAGATAAAGGTACGAATATCCTATAGAAGTAATGAGGAAGTTTTATAAAATAGGATTCGGTATTACAATTTTGCTAGTGTTGATAACAATTTCACTTAGACCTAAATATAAAATATTTTATTCCCAGAAATATTTAAGATATACAAATGCTTCTCGTATAGATCAGGTTGAACTAGATTTGCCAGATATTTTTAAGGTGGATTTAGTAAGACCAACAGGCCAAGAAGAAGAATTGGACGATCGGATTTTAATTCAATGGCAGTGGATCGTAAATCTTTCTAAATCTGCATATGTGCGGGATATTAAGGTACAATAATAATAAAACGTAAAAATCCTTGAAAATAACTAAAACAGTCAATTGCCGACTATGTCCTTCGTTTAATTAACGAGTCCTTGCGTTAATAATTTAATAAGTCCGTTAGATTCCTTTGTACGAGTTGACACAATCATTTTTGTAAATCAATAACTGGTGGTAACAGTACTGGAAGCCTAGTTACTTAATATAACTATTTTCTGTACAGAGGAAAAGACTGTTAGTTCCTACGTCTTTAAATGGAGGGTTTGAATTAGACGATATCGACAGAAATTTTATTTGCCATGCCGAAAATGTGAATTTAAGTGGATTTTGTGAAATGGTTGAAGATTTATGGTACAACCCAATGTACACTAATTACGATGAAGTGGACGCAGTTATTGAAAGACGAGACTGGATTTATGACTTCTATGAACCTAAAGTTCCTCCTTCCAAGCAAACCTTCTTCTCCATAAAGGAAAGTCCCCACACAGTTCATCAGGCTGATTTTAGTGTGAACAATCCTATGTTGGCCTCTTACTGGCGCGGCTCGGGTAAACACATTTATACTATACTAATAAACCGCACTAAAGCAGCAGTTAGTGTATTATTTAAAATTGCCATCAAACTGTCTATGGTTGTAAAATTGTCAAATTGTAAGACTGTATATGATTTTCAAATTATCTGACCTTGATCCAGCATTGCTGATCAAAACCTTGATTTTAGCTGTGGAGGAAATTCTCAAATCAAAGCTTTATTGACAAGTTGCTCAGAAATATGAAATCATGATACACTGTTCTCCTGCTTCAGACATAAAAATAATATAATTTGAATATTTATAGCAAGGCCGCAGCGAGGGGGGGCACAAAATCAAAAAAACGCAAAAATTTTCGCGCTTCGGTGCCCCTCCCGAAATTTTTTTCTGGCTGCGGCCCTCATTTATAGTATTGACTAAATTGCATTGTCATTAACTATTAGTTATTTCACATAATAGTCACAGTAATAAAATTTATAATATGTTTTAATCTGTTAACAGTGTGCGAAATGAGAGTTGGTATACATACAAGTATATCTTACTATTGTGTATAAATTACCTGTATAGGTAGGTATTAAATTATATCTTTTCAAAAATTTCATTTTTGTTACATGCAGATGTAGTCAGTCCGTATTTTAAATGGATGCCTTACGAAAACATTCCTGAGAAAAATGACACCAATGGAAAAAACTTGGCTGTAGGAAAATCTAAATTGGCAGCAATTGTTGTGTCGCACTGTCCAACTGTGAATGACCGTTTAGGATACTGTTAGAATCAGCCAACATCAGACCTATGGTTGCCCTGTGGTACGGCGATAAGCCTTCTGATTGGCTGAAATTTTTTGAAATCCAGCCTTCTGATTGGCTATTTCTATGACGAAAATTCTATAGATTACCCAAATGGGGACATTTTAGCAAATTTTGAATTGTTGCAAGCTACAATGCAGTCATATCATGAATCATCTATTTTATTGCCTAATAGTTTTCATTTCAAGTAGACCTTCATTTTGGAATATGATATTGAGCAATGAGAATGAGAAATGCATATATTGAGCTATTTACATGCACGTCTTATGCAGTTATTACACTATAAATTTTATGCCATGAACTATGAATCATCTATTTTTATTACCATCAGCGTTTAAATGCTATTAAGAAGTTTACCAAAGCTAAGAAGGAAAACTTGTCTAAGAAAGGCTATCGACGCCTGGATACTACTGAGGGACAAGGATCGGGTGGTCAGGAATCACCAGAAACGGTCTAATGTTTACATATATTTAGCATTCACACATTTTTCAGTTATCAGTAATTTGCTTGCTGAGTTATCATTTTAAAGGTCATTGTAGGAAGAGTTTGTTTGTACGATACTAATTTTAATATTAATCACATCATTCCTTGTTCGATTATGGGGATTATGCAATATATTTATATATCCACAATGTGTGTTCTTTCGGTTTATACTTGTTTCTCATTGCTCATGCTCAATATCGTATTACAGAATAAAAGTCTATACATTGAAAGGGAAACTGGTAGGCATAGAGATATAACATAGGTAGGTATTTTACAAATCTAGAGAGAGCATTTGAAAAGGATGCGGAAAAGCACATGACATGATGAGGGGATCTGCGCGAAAGCTATTCTCATGTGTTTTCGTACAAAATGAATTTGAATTGCCTCCGACTTCATCCCTCATAGCCAATCATAATTAATTATTACACGTCACTATTATTCAATTTATAACATTGATGGAATACGATAGGCTCTCTCTAGATATACCTACCTATACTATCTCTATGCTGGTAGGTAATAAAAATAGATGATTCACAGTTTATGGCATATTATTTATAGTGTAATAACTGCATAAGACGTGCATGTAAAGTAAATAGCTCAATGTATGCATTTCTCATTCTCATTGCTCAATATCATATTCCAAAATGAAGGTCTACTTGAAATGAAAACTATTAGGCAATAAAATAGATGATTCATGATATGACTGCATTGTAGCTTGCAACAATTCAAAATTTGCTAAAATGTCCCCATTTGGGTAATCTATAGAATTTTCGTCATAGAAATAGCCAATCAGAAGGCTGGATTTCAAAAAATTTCAGCCAATCAGAAGGCTTATCGCCGTACCACAGGGCAACCATAGGTCTGATGTTGGCTGATTCTAACAGTATGTGAAGGAATTGCAAAAGTATATTCCCGTCGACGTCTACTGACATTGTGGTACTATCGAATGTCCTCCAAATTGTTTTGACATGATTGAAGAAAATTACAAATTCTACCTTGCATTCGAAAATGCAAATTGTCGAGATTACATTACAGAGAAGTTTTATCTTAATTCATTACAGTAATTGGACAATTTTTCATGCTTAGGTATATATAAGGGAATATTATGACACAGTGTTTACTTCAGTATTTTTGAATTTAGGTATAATATCGTTCCCATCGTGTACGGGGCGCACCGAAACGATTACAAATTCGCTGCACCTCCCCATTCGTACATTCATGTTGAAGATTTTGCTTCCCCGAAAGAATTGGCGGACTTGATAGTGATATTAGATCAAAATGATGAGATATACAACGAATATTTTAAGTGGAAAGGATCTGGTCAGCTCATTCATGGAGGGAAAGATTTGTTTTGCAGAATTTGTGCTATGCTGTTCTACGCAGATTTTCATCCCCCTAAGAAATGGCCGAAAGATTCTCGCTGGAGTACCATAAATATTTGTTTACCTCCAGGGCGAAAGTATTGGGAGAGAGATTAAAATGGCTTAAAGATAAATCTCCACAAGAGTTTCGGTTCAAACTTCAGATCAAGAGGCCATGGTAATTTACTTAAAAGACGGCTAATTGAAATTAGTTTGTCTCCGACTTCAATCTCACTTTCGATTCGAGATTTTCGTTCGCTGCGGCAGCAGCTTTCCTCAATTGAAGCAACCTTGCACGCATTCCTAATTACTGTCCAACTATGCAGTTTCCAGAACTTCTCAGGAGTGTACTCAATTCCCATTTCTGCCGTTTCGTCATTAAAAACTATCTGTGCGATGGTTGACCCCTTTTTTATCTTTAGCCTTCAACTACGAAACGTATAACAGAATAATTTATTGTAATTGATCATTGTGACAACAAAAAATAAATATGCTGTTCTCTTTTCTAAGTATATACATACTTGCATTGTAGCTTCACTGGAATGCAACAACTCCAGACTTAAAATAAATACCCTTTTTGGATTTGGTATCTATATACATATTTGTACGGAAGTACTTCGGAGCCTGCACAACACCGACGCGACGTTCGCAGGAAGCTTTAGTTTCTCCGAGGGCCACTCCATTTGCATCACAATAAAATTATGACTTCTAATATAACACCTTTTGATTTCCATACATTTCTCAGTTTTCCTAATTTTCGCAGGTGGCTAAGTGAATAACAAGTTTAGGTGGGTGGATATTAATGAGTATAGAATATTTCTTTAATGTGATGCCATTTTCGTTGGTCATAGTCATTAATGATCCATTTAATATTTCCATCTAGAAATAATTAATCAGCACAGAATATATGAAATAACCATGATTCAATAGCGATTAACTACAAAACTCATGAACTTCAAAAACACTATTGACTAATTCTGAGTACTAATTTAAGACGAAAAGAGTCAGAATCAAAACAGCATAGCAATTTAGATAAGTGGAAATGTATTTTATGTAATTAAATCACCACAGTGTACAATATCACAATCAGGTTAAGTTTAAGTACATTTACAGTACAGTTAATTACTCATTTAATGTTGTTGTTGGTATATAGTATTTAAATATTTAAAATCGTTTGAATTATTGTTTACTATTGACGACGAAACCTTACTTACGGAAACATATTAGTGCAGCAGTACAGCTATATAATTTGAATCCATCTGTGCGATTTTCAGTAGTGTTGGTATCAATAAAAGATAGTAATCTCTTCAATCTAAAATTCAAATTCAGTTTAATTTAGTTTGAACAATATTCGTACTAATCCCCGTAGTCTGATCAAACCTCCTCCGAGAAATATGTGGCAATTATTTGGTATGCAATATTAGAAATATTAAAGTGTTCATTGTCCTGTAAGCATTCAATTGTGTCAAGTCCGCCGCACTCTTCGATCATTATGCTAATTTTTCGTCGTTCTTCCACTGACGATGATTGCATCAAGTTTTGAATACTGTCCAAATCCAATTGCATTATCTATTGTATAAACCATTTAAGAAAGAGTCATTCGTCATTATTCATTATAATTACAAATACTCAAATTGCCAAATTAATTAAAAACAAAAATGATTCAATTGACCTGAGGGTCTTTGCTGTTAAGGAGGTTGCAGAGAGGAGGAATAACGCCACAATTTATTAGATATGATAACTGCTCCCTGTTTCCATTGATTGTTAGATTATTAACAGCCCAAGCAGCTTCTTTTGTGATTAATAATCTCCCTAAAACAGATTCATTTTATTCATACGGGTTTCCAAGTGGGTATAATATTATAAGTACAAACCTTTTCTAAATGATGAATGATCAAGGGCATCAGATTTGCATCTATGACAGCTTGCACTTGAGTATGGTTTCCTGCAGTTACATTCGATATAATCCAAACTGCATCCTACATTAAAAATAAAGTTAACTGGCCAACGGAAAAATTCATTACACAGTATAGTTCATCAAATCTTACTTTACGGATTTTTACGCTGTCATGATTAAGGAGACCGTGGAAATGTGTCAGGGCATCGCAGTTTAGCACTGCTTGGGTCTGTTCATCGGTTCCAGTTACTATGTTTCCCACTGCATGTACTGCTGCTACTTGAACCTAGTTTAATTAGATAACAAACCACTCCAATTTTACCGATGAACAACAACTGACTGTGTCTGCAGCAAGGACGTATTGAGGGGGGCGCTTTACGGGATAAGCTCCCGCAAAGCTCCCCCCACCCCCGAAATCCAAGAAAAAGAAATTTTTTCTCAACATGGCTCTCCGCGATATATTTCGCTCTGTTTGGGCCATTTTTACTCATTTTTGTTAAAAAATGCAAAAAGTTTTGCGAATATGTATAATTAAAATATATCTATATGAAATATTAGCCCTAAGTTCTGTATACGAGCTGCAGTATATCTAAAAAGGTTGAAGTAGGCTTTGATTGCACAGTTTAAAAATGGGACCACAAAATACACAGGATACCAACCAGGCCCAGCAGAAACCCAACCTAATTAAAACAATAACATAGGTATTTGTGCTACCCCTGCCAGTACTGTATTTAGAAATCGATTTCGGTGGGGGCTATGATATCATAGGACAATATCTATTAGGCATAATCGCGCGAAGCGCGAAAATTTTTGGCTTATTTTGTCTAAAATGAGTCAAAAATAGCCTAAAAATCACATAAAATCGCGCGAAGCGCGAAATTTTTTGGTATTTTGAAAAAAATTTTCCTTTTTTCTTGGATTTCGGGGGGGGCTTTAGCCCCCAAAGCCCACCCCCTCAATACAGCCTTGCTCTGCATCGCAAGGCATCAACAAAAGACCGATTAATAGGATTAAAAATGAGGTTAAAAAAGATGGTGGGCAAAAAGGGTGAACTCCAGCCTTCAGGAAATACGTAATTCATCGGCTTAATATTTATTTAGTAATTATCCATCTAATAGTTTTACCTACATAGAAATAATTAATCAGCACATAATATGAAATATTCATGAGTATGAAGTATGAATCAATAACGATTTACTAGAAAACTCGTGGGCTTCAAAAACACTATTTCTTAATAATAATTTATGACGAAAAGAGTTAGAATCAAAACAGCACGGCAATGTACATTACAAAATATAAAAGTATTATTATGTAATTTAATCAACACAATGTACAAACACAACAATCAGTTTAAGTTTAAGTACATTTACAGTACAATTAATTATAATACAATTAATTACTCATTTAATGATGGAATAGTATTAAAATTGTTTAATTTATTGTGTATTATAGACGTCGAAACATACTTAAAGAAAAAGATTAGTGTAGCAGTACAGCTAAATAATTGGAATCCATCTGTGAGAGTTTCTGTATTGGTATCAAAAAGGAATATCAATCTCTTCAGTCTCCGCATCTGAATAAATCTAAAATCCAAATTCAGTTTAATTTAGTATGAACATTATTCGTACTAATGCAATAAAAATTAAGTCTCGTATCATTTTTTTCAAACCTCCTCCTAGAAAAATCTTTCAATTATCTCGTATGCAACTTTATAAATTTCAATGTTTTCATGTTCCTGCAAAGATTCGATCGTGTCGAGTCCGCCACACAATTCGACCATGCTGCAAATTTCTCGTCGCATTTCCACTGATTGCATATTAAGTAAGTTGTTGATGCCGTTCAAAACCAATTGAATTATCTATTATATAAAGCATTTAAGAAAGAGTCATTATTCATTATAATAATAACAATTACGCTATTTGCCAATTTAATTAAAAACAAAAATGATTCATTTGACCTGTTTGTCTTCGCTGTTTAGGAGGTTGCAAAAAGGAGGAATAACGCCGCAATTTACTATATAGGATAATTGTTCCTTGCTTCCACTGATTGTTATTAGGTTATAAACAGCCCAAGCAGCTTCTCTTCTGATTAAAAACTCTCCCTAAAACGGATTCATTTTATTAATATGGGTTTCCAGGTGGGTATAAAAGATTAACGTACAAACCTTTTCTAAATTATGAATGATCGTGAGTATCAGATTTGCATCTATGACAGCTTGCACTTGAGCATGGTTTCCAGCAGTTACATTAGATAAAACCCAAACTGCATCCTACATAAAACAATTAAAATTAACTGGCCGACGAAAATAATTCATTACATTGTACCAAATCTTACTTTGCGCATGTTTACGTTCTCGTGCTTAAGGAGACCGTGGAAATGTGTCAGGGCATCACAGTTAAGCACTGCTTGGGTCTGTTCATCGGTTCCTGTTACTATGTTTCCAACCGCACGAACTGCTGCAGCTTGAACCTAGGTTAATTAGATAACAAACCACTCCAATTTTACCGATGAACAACAACTAAGGAAAAAATTGACTCTATGTCTGCAGCAAGGACGTATTGAGAGGGGAGGCTTCATGGGATGAAGAGTCTCCCCCCGAAATGTTTTCTTAAAATAGCAAAATATTTCAGGCTCCGCGAGATTCTTGGGCCTTTTTACGCCATTTATGACAAATTTTCGTCTTAGTCAAAATACCAGTTTACTTTGAGAGAAATACCAGTTTACTTTTAGAAAAAGACCAGTTTACTAGTTGCAATTTTTCTGGAAAGACCAGTTTTCAAAGACCAGTTTACGGTAAACCTACCCATAAAGGTTTCCCCACCCAAAAAATTACCACCCTCAAGGCCCAAATGAACTCCAAATCGTCCAAATTTCTTTTAGCTAAATTAAATTGCTTGTATTGTATTTTTAATGGTCTTTTAGGAGTCTGGCTCGATACGAAATTCTGAGAGATACATTTCCACAGAAATGATGGCATCTTGAGCTAAGCAGCAACAATTGCTGATCATAATCTAAAAATCTAAGTAAATCCTTATCCCCTTCAATCCGTTAGCACTTTCCATGCAACTATTGCTATCCCACTAACTCAAAATAGAGAGGGTCAATTATTATTTGAATGAACTTGTTATCGTGAAAATATAATAGTTGACCAGGAAGGGGTCAACTATTTTGAACGGGGTGAATTAATTCGAATTTTACGGTATATAATTTAAATATATCTATTTGAAGGGGCCTACCCCTTTTTGTCAACACCTTTTTGTCAACACCATTTTGTCAACAAATTATTTTTAGAAATCACTTTTTGTCAACACAGTAAGCTTTTTGTCAACACATGCACATGTAAGTTGTATGGTGTACATGTATAATATGTGTATGCAAAACATGATTAATTATTTGTCCACAAACGAATAATTGTGAAGCAAACCTAAGCAAACAAAAGAGATCCTCAGGCTATTCTAAAACTTTAAAAAGTATTCAAAAGTTAACCAAAATGACTCTCGATTTATATCATTGCTAACAAACTATAAAATCTTATAATATTCTGGATACTTTTCTTAGTACTGATTATTTGGCTTATTTACTTGTTTGATTTAATCTAGTACAAGTACTAATAGCCATTACTTATTTTTACCATTAAAGTCAGAATTAATTTTTAAGGTATAGCATCAATAACAGTTGTGTTGACAAAAAATAAAATGGTGTTGACAAAAGGTGTTTTCGATTTTTCTTGCCCTGTTGACATTTTAGTGTTGACAAATTGGGGGTAGGTCATTTGATAGTATTCCCCAAAACTCAGTTCTGTGTACACTATACTTGGTCTGTAGTATATCTAAATAGGTTGACATAAGACACTAGACACACATTTTAAAAATGGCGCCATGCAATACACAGGGCATACCAGGACTATAGCTTTCTAGAGACCTAACCTAATTAAAACAATAAAATTAATAGGTATTTGTGCCAACTCTGCTATACATCAAACCCTAAATATAATTATTACGATTTTATACCTTCTCTTCTCCGTGAGACAGCAGCGAAACCAATTGTGGCAGTACACCACTGTCAATCACCATTTGAATTCGCTCACTACTTCCATCAGCCAAAAAACATAAAGCCCAAACTGAATCAGTCATGACCTGTTATCAAAATAGTTTAACATCATTACGCCAAATGCATTCACTACTTAGGTTAGAAATAGTACAAATTTGAAACAAAACGTACGGCAGTATCGGTGTGAGCAACTAGCTCCTTTAACTTTGGAAGAATCTCGTGACATGTTTGACTAGAAAGTGGATGATCTTTGGTTCTACAGAGGTCAACAATTACCCAAGTTATAGTCCTTAAAAACGTTACAGGCATATCCGGCTTTATTAAGTTCAGCAATGGCTCTACAATGCCCAAGCTGATCACACAATCTCTCATCTGAGCACTGTCTCTGACAATATTTCCTTCAAATAAAAAAAACACAACATTAATCTAGACTTCTAGACAAACTATGTTCATCTACATTTGTTCGGTCTACACGCGACTTCCATTTGGCAACAAGCATAACAACTGTTGTGACAGTTCAAATGATAGTAATTAAATTGTAGCACAATACAATTAAGACTTCCGAGTATTTCTTATTTGAAAATGGAGATGTGTATTACCTAACGCCAGTGTTGCTTTTTCACAAATGTTTTGATGCGGAGAATTCAGGAGTTGAAGGAACTGAGGGACTGCCCCAGCGGCAACAACTGCCTGTGTCTGTTGAGACGATCCGGATGCAATATTGGCCAATGCCCAAGATGCCTCAAACTGCAAATCTAATCTAAAGCAAACACAATATTTGAAATAAAAATTGGAGCATAACTACAACAAACATTTGTTTTTCAAGTCACTTACTTGGATGTATTACTTAGACAGGTCACCAATATTGGCAATATTCCAGCATTAATTACACCATCAATTGGAGGATCTGTATCCGTGTTTCTTGACAAAAGCTTTCTAACTGTAGTCACAGCTCTATGACGGTCTTGTTCGTTAGATGACTTAGCTAGACTGACAAGCTCAGCGAAGTCTGTAGTTTCCAAATTCTATAAATTAAATTTTAATTAAAATTTAATCAGGCACTACCACTACCCATTTAGCACGACAAATAGTAGTGTGCATTTACATTATTGCCTTCATTTTTATTTACTCCAAAATTATAAAGGCTAAAAAAATTGTAAGTTTAAGATTTAAAAATAGTGTTTTAACAAGTTTTATAGTTTTAATAACATGTAATTAGTTGATTAATATTTTTAAAATACCAAGGAAAAAATTATTTTGCCAAACGAAATAGTTCAAGTCAAAGAAAAGACAAATTGAAATACTGCACCTTGTCATTTTCTGGGTCTTTATCCTCCTCGTTGTTGTTATTTAATTGATAATACTTGGTGACAGGACCCGCACCATCATCAGATGTCACCCCCTCCGACCTTCCAATCATCCCCTGCAAATTATGTTGCAACATGTTAGCAATTGGCAACCATAAAATATAGGATAGATAGATCAAAATGTTAACAAAAAGTTAGATACGCTTAATAATCCTAGGGTACACGTAATATTATTATAATTGATAATATTTGATATAAACACTGAACACTATGATTTGCATATTTCAAAATTATA
The DNA here is from genome assembly GCA_020055645.1 of Tomocerus qinae. Lineage (NCBI taxonomy): Eukaryota > Metazoa > Arthropoda > Collembola > Entomobryomorpha > Tomoceridae > Tomocerus > Tomocerus qinae. The sequence goes on from CM034546.1 coordinate 130,344,693, forward strand.
GTGCTTTAAAAATTTGAAAGTTTAAGATTTAAAATAATAGTATTTTAACACGTTTTAAACAGCTGACAGTTTTCAGTTTTGATAACATTCAACATTTATAATAACAACATTTTTTACTTGATTAATATTTTTTTTAAAATACCAAGGAAAAATTATTATACCAAACGAAATAGTTTAAGTCAAATACTGCACCTTGTCATTTTCCGGATCTAAAACCTCCTCGTTTTTTAATTTTTCATCTTTGGTAACAAGACTCGCACCATCCTGTGATGTCATCATAGACAATTCTGGCCCGGGGAGATCCTTCCCTCCTTCTGCTTGTGTATCCACAGAATCCATAAACACCGTCAATCGTATCAAATCAAATTTTGAATGTTTCAGCTTTAGGCAATCCAGTTTCAAGTTTGATGTCGAATGTCTGACGCTGACAGCTAACCTAACTACTGACTACCTCTGGGCTCTGCTATATTATGCTACGCTGTGAACACAGTGAACAGGAGGATGAATGAACTCGCATATTCTAAGTGGCGCGAGTTCAAATGGTCAAAGCCATGTATAGTTGAGTCGGATTGCTTGTGAACTCGAAATAAAAGAAACCATTATAAGGCCTCATTTTACATGTAAAAATCCCTACATGACGGCCGTTTATGTCGAATCGAGTTCACAAGCATTGAGACCCGACTATAAATGTTGAGTTGAATGAGAACATAGAGATAGTGTAGGTAGGTATTGTAGTAGATCTAGAGAAAGCCTATCGTATTCCCTCAATGTTGTTATAAATTGAATAATAGTGACGTGTAATACTTAATTTGAAATTGAAATTGATGCTAATTTAATTGCAATTAATTTCTCAATCGGCAAGGGTTGCTAGCGCCCCCATTGGTTGATTCCTACTCTGATTGATGAACACTTATCAATTTGTGACAACAATGATCATCTGCTAAGCTATTTCATACTTTGGCACCGAATTTTATTCAAAATTCAAACACGAAATTTAAATGAAACTATTTTTTACCATTTTTACCATTTATACCACTTACCACTACTTTTTAGGTAGTGGTATTTAACGTTAAATACCATTAAAAACCACTTACCACTGGTAAGTGGTAAACGGTATTTTGTACACTGATTCTATGGGATTGTCTATGAGAATCGGCACCTGCTTAAAAGAGTAGGCCTACTCTTTTAAGCAGGGGCCGATTTTGATAGACAGAAGCTCTGGGGTGGAATTACGTAACTTCGTTAAGCCAGAAATAATCGGGTTATCTTCTAATCCAGACTTAAACCTATTCTATAACCGGAAATAAATTGGCTGAGACAACAAAAGATGAGAAAAAGTTAATTCATCTTCACTTTGACCTAAATTAGCGAATACGCATATTCTGTAACTTTAAACGTCAAGTTCAAACCACGAATTGAGCCAAAAAAGTTAATCCAGCCTCATAGGTGGATTAAGTCTGATAATAATGTTATTTTGCATTGTATTTTCTCATACTTTATAGTCCAAGTCCAAATCTCAGCGTAGGTAGTCATGGACACTTTTATTTTGGAAGTAAACTTGAAGACTCATATAAACTATATTTTTAAATCTGCAAACCACATTAGTAATTTGACCCATCCACATGTAGGAGTAGCCATGGGGATCAAACTATTGTGGTTAAAAAAGTTAAACCATGGTTTAGTTTGAACCAAAGTTGAGCCATATTACTTTTTGCTACAGCATGAGGTTATATTTACGGTTAAACTCGGGTTAACTTTGGATTATATCTAAGCGGCTTATTTGAAAAGATACGTGATGCCACCCCTGCGTTCTAACTCTCATTCAACTGTCTTACAGCGTAAGACGTCAAGTTCGAATGAGATTAGATTTTCTAACTAGGTTATTACTTAAGGACGTGAGCCCTGAGAGACAGTACCATTGTGATTGTGTAATCCACGACACTCCTCATGAAGGTTGAAGGTGACTTTAGTTTTCCTGCGACAGCAGTAGAAATTTCCCGATTCGATTTCAAGAGGACGACAACCTTTGATCATTTTCGAAATTATTTTATTGCCCAGGGCCTCGCGCTTTTGGGGCCTCGCGCAGAGCTTTGACAAAGAAAGAATTTCAACTTGTCTGTGTTGATTTCACTTCAGAAATACTGGTTTTGCATTTTGGTTTAAGTAATACGTTTTGTTACAGCTTTATTACAGAATCATTTTTAGAATTCAAGGAAGAAAAGTATATCGAAAGTAGACATCTAGTAAAAACATACTGGTGACACGAAAGCAGCATCTCTCAGAATCATTATAGAATTAATATATGCATTCCAATCCACAAATTTGTAGCATTTTGCGATGATACCAGAACTGCAAAATTGCAGTAGATGTAGACAATTGTGAGAGTGAAATAAAGAACAGACTAATCTTAGTCACGTGCACCCCGCTAACATCACTCCTTTTAGTGCATCCAGTTCATGCGCCAAAAGCTAACAAAGAAACTGAGATGTTACCTTGCTGTTAGTGACTAAGATTGGTCTGTTCTTTATTTCACTCTCACAATTATGTTTCCACTCAAGCACGTATCCAGAGAGGGGACCGGGGGGCCCGGCCTCCCCCCCTAAGTATCCAGAAAAACACAATTTCAAGTCAAAAAAGGTTAAAAATCCAAAAAATTTTCAATTTTATTAATATATTTTGGTGCTTCACTAGGCCAAATTCATGGATACGTGCTTGTTTCCACTAATAGTTTATTTAAATTTTAAAAGAAATTTTTAAAAAAAATAATAAAATATTCAAATTCTAAAATGCCGCATAGCGCCTACATAGTCTTTAACACAGTTTTAGGGTCTTATTTTGAATAAAGGACGTATCGAGATGGAAAACCTAAAGGCTGAAGCCCCACCCCAAAATCCAAGAAAAAATATATTTTTTCCAAAATAGCAAAAAATTGATTATTTGCCATTTTTAGGCCAGTTTTGACTAACTTTTGAAGCCGTCGTTTTTTGAAGCATAGATTTCTATACATCCATCAAAAAACAAATTTAATCAATATTTGTGTATAAATCCATTTTGTTACAATCAGGGAACAAAAAAGACCCTTTTGTCCTTTTTTATAAAAATAGGAAGCAGTAAGATTTTTAAAAAGCAGTCCTTTTTGCTATTTTTCCTTTTTTGATGTAGCAGTGGGCTCCATTTACTTCCACTTTACATGTAAATAAGACAAAAAAGGATAAAATAACTGCTTCTTTACTTTTTTGTAAAAAAAGAGTCATTTTTTTGTTCCCTGGTTACACTACTGTGAAAATCATTAATTAGTTTCCATTTGTCCATTACATTAAAATACTTATTATAGGAATCATTAATTTATTGTTTGAGTAGCTTGTAAAATTGCAACCGAATGTGTCCAAATGGCATGACTTGCTTGGAACAAGATTACGCTCGTACAGAAGACATCATTGGAAAGAAAATAGCTATGAAGAAAGTCTTGCTTTTAACATGGCTTACGATCTCAGCCCAGATTTACCGAGAACTGTTGCTAATTACATCAGAGATGTTGCAGAGAGACTCAGAAGTTCAACATGCAAAAAAGAGTACCACATTATCAACTTGCAATGCGGAAAAAAATTCTTTTATCGTGTCTGTGACGCTTTGGAATTTATTAAGCGGGAAGCATTGTAAGTTAATTTTAAATTATGATTTTTTATTACTTACTAAATACTATATCATTATAATAAATTAAATATCTTATTAAATTTAACTACTTACATCTAAAATAATGTCTCAATCTCAAATTGCCTCTATCTACTTGTATGCATATGAAATATTATCTGTATATACCATGTTGCTCTAATTGCAGTAACATTTTGAGGAAAGTTGATGAGCTTGAGGAGGATCAATTGGGAGAAGACATTTCTAAAGCTCTGTCGGTAGTTGCTGAAATATATTCATCTAATTTGCCAAACAGATTTCGAAATGTAGATCTTGCAGGATCTTGCATTCGAAAGGCTTACTCCTTATTTCCAAAATGCGCTAAAGTCAACCACCGATTTGGCATTTTTCTTTGGGACAAAGTAAGAATTTCCATTTGTAGCCCTAAAAGCAATTAGTACATACAGAATGGCATAATAAAATTAGATTTTATAAATTTTAAAGAATATCATATTATGTCAATGTGATTATTGCTATCTCTGTTTCTTTTTCTGTTTCTCCGTACTTTGCATTTTCCATCAATTCTAATTTGTTTAATTCCAATTAATCAAATCAGTTTCCACTACTTAATTTAGATTTCACATATTTATCCCATGTAATTCCATTATTTCCATTATTTAATTAATTTAATTGAATGCCCATTTCATTCCATCATTTAATTCAATTACTTCATTTTCATTTAATTCCTTTTTATTTCGTTTACTTTTGATTAATTAGATTTAATTACATTTGATTTCCAATTAATTTCCTTGTCATTTAATTACTTTTCTGACATTAATTTTCGTGTCTAATGAAAAATGTCTAATAATAATGAATATTTTTCCTTTGAAAATGTGTATTGATAAATTAAAGATAATTCCAGAGGTTTAATTAATTTATAGCAATCAAATTTCGAAGAAGCGATCAACTATCTTTCCAATGCTACGCAACTGGAACCGAAGAATTTTTATGCTTTGTGTGACTTGATTCAAGTCTTGATATCTCAAGCGCATTCAAAATCTGAATACCTAAAGGAACTCTTTGACAAGCATTTGAAAAGAAATTTGGCAAGTCAGAATTTGGGGGACCTTTGTTTCCTCAAAGGATGTTTCTTATCCGCCATGGATGGAGATGAAACTGAGATCCTTCAGTGCTTGATAAAATCACAACAATTGCGATCCAAACTAAAAATAGAAACTTTGCAACGCCAGATATGGCGATATCAATGGAAGACGGTCTCCCTTGAGAAATTCGATCATGTTTTAAAAAATGCCAAAGGCGTTATTCAACAAATGGAAATGGAAATGACCGAGGCCCGTAAAAATTATTCCTGAAATGATTTTTAAATATTGATTGAGAATCCATCGACTACAATCTCTACAACTAATTTTTGTGAATTCTAAACCATTTCCCAATTTATAATAGAAGAAACTCAAGTTTTTAACTATATTGCTTTTTTACCTACATTTTTTTGATATTAAAAATACATGCAGGGATATTGGAGAAATGAATTTAATTTGCCTTAAAATGAAAATGAACCTGTGGTAGGTTCATGCCAATCGTTTTCGTACACCTGCTACAATACGTAATTATACAATTCATGTATAAATGATAACATTCATTTTATTTGTATATAGTTCTCGTTGAAATAAATATCTACATATTATTCGTTACCAATATTTTCACTTATGGAAATTTTATAGTATAGAACTCTATTTTTCAGCATGACTAAAACGTTCACATGTGAGTCGTGGAATAAACGAGACAATAGAAATAGAATTGGATCGATAGAAATAATTACTCAGGAGAAACTTTGGCCATCAATAATTAAGTGAAAGGGGACCTTAATTTATCTTAAGTAGCAATTGGATGTGTTTTAAAACTAAAACATTCGAAGAATTGGTAGAGGAGACAGGAGAATGTAAAAAGGGTTGTTCATTTTTATCGGTTATCAGATTATTATATATAATAAACCATTGTAATGGAATACTAAGCTTACGAGAAACTAATGAATTATATTATACTGTTTAATAATACGAAGCATTATAATGGAATCACAAGGGAATACAAGAATACAAGCATTACTATAGAGTTTGTCCAAAATACTATGTGGTACTGTACATGTAGTACAATCATGTACCACTGTACTATAGCCTGGTACATGCATTGCGTTTTGTTCGAACTGTATTAGCGGTAAATATTATTAGCGTCAGTTGAGCAGAATGGGTTGTTTTGTTAACATTCTAAAACTACCTCTCGTCTGTCCTCAGCGTCGACAGTTATTTGTTTCTAGTGTACTAACGTAATTCTGATTACTGAGTACATTCTTTTTGCACTACGTAGACTATAATAATTTCCTGTAGTTCACGTGTATTGTTCATTTTAGCTGGTGACTTAAAAGTCACAAGAAATTTTTGGTATCTTAAACTTAAACGAACGAACTTAAACGTGATTCGGAATTCACCTTTAGGGATGGATGATATAGAATTTTTATGTAGGCCACGTGTATTTACAAAGTAGATATGAATGAAATTCACCTTTAGGGATGGATGATATAGAATTTTTATGTAGGCCACGTGTATTTACAAAGTAGATATGAATGAAATTCACCTTTAGGGATGGACGATATACTTATATTTACAAAGTCTGCAAAGATAAACAAATGCAAAAATAAATTGTCAATATTAAAATTATGCCCAAAAATAATTCGACAACAATGATAACCACGAATGAGTTGACATCAGCAACCATATTTTATGAGCAATATGATTTTTGAATTTACGAGAATTGCATAAAACAACTAGATCAGCCGTCTGGCTCTGGTTCACTATCTTACCCATTGACTTGATGTCACTTTGTCACTAGTCCCTAGTTGCTATAAATAATAGAAAAACTGCAATTGAGGGGTTGACTTTTCCAGCGGGATGAATGATTGAATCGATTTAAGACAAATTATTAAATAGGCAATGTGAACTTGAAAGTCGAAAGTCGTCAATTTGGCAATTATTGATGGCAAACACAAAGATATTTACAATTCGAGTTCGTTCTTGTTCAGTTCAGATATCAAAAGCATTAGTAATAATAATAAATAATTTCGTAAACCCCAGGATGCGTGGGCATGTGAAAGATCAGTACTGGGAGAACAGCCTTTAGCTGCATGCATTGCAATTGTATTGCGTTGTTGCGATATGTGTGTATGAGGGGAGATCTGTGTCACAAATGAAACTTTCCTAGAACCCAGAATATTCCTTGCCATACTCAGAATATAGTGCACAGAATTCTCTTCGCAGAACGCAGATAATTTTTCCTAGAATGCAGATTATTCTTCCTAGAACGCAGAATATTTTTTGCAGGTCATAATTTTTTCTAGAATGCAGATTATTCTTCCTAGAACGCAGAATATTTTTTACAGGTCTGAATATTCTTCTTAAAACGCAAAATATTTTACCTAAAACGCAGAATATTTTACATAAAACGCAGAATATTTTACCTAAAACGCAGAATATTTTACCTAAAACGCAGAATATTTTAACCAAAAAGGCAGAATATTTTACCTAAAACGCAGAATATTTTACCTAAAACGCAGAATATTTTACCTAAAACGCAGAATATTTTACCTAAAACGCAGAATATTTTACCTAAAACGCAGAATATTTTACCTAAAACGCAGAATATTTTACCTAAAACGCAGAATATTTTAACCAAAAAGGCAGAATATTTTACCTAAAACGCAGAATATTTTACCTAAAACGCAGAATATTTTACCTAAAACGCAGAATATTTTACCTAAAACGCAGAATATTTTACCTAAAACGCAGAATATTTTACCTAAAACGCAGAATATAGGAAGAAACGCAGAATATTCTTCCTATAACGCAGAATATTCATCCCAAAACGCGGAATATTCTTCCCAATCGTATACGCAGAATATTCTTCGTAGATACGCAGAATATTTGGCACATATTCTCCCCCCATACCTAGAATTTTGGTCTACAGCCAGACGGACGGACGGACGGACGGACAGACAGACAGACTGTTACAAGCACGTATGCAGAACTGAGTTTCGGAGGGGGCTAGATTTCCAATAGATATTTTAAGTATATATATATTCGCGCGTAGCGCGAAAATTTTTGGCATTTTTTGAAGGAAATGAGTCAAAAATGGCCTAAAAATGGCAAATAATCGCGCGGAGCGCGAAATTTTTTGCTATTTTGAGAAAAAAATTCCCTTTTTCTTGGATTTCGGGGGGGGGCTTCAGCCCGTAAAGCCCATCCCCAAATACGTCCTTGGACTGTTAGGACCGTTCACAGTACCTTACGAATACTCGTAAGCTAATAATCACATATAAACATGTGATTATCAGACACGAGTTTCGGGGAGGGCATGAAAATCATAAACACAAATATTTTGCGACAAAATTGAGGCCCTTCGTCAAAAATGGGTCACAAATGGTTTAACACAGTGATAGCATAAGTTGTGTGAAATATTCAGAAATTTTTTAAAGAGAAGGTCTCCTTTTTCTAAGATTTTGGAGAATTCTGCTGGAAAACTTCCTCTCCATACGTCCTTGGGTATTATTTATTTACTATACTCTTTGTAGAACTATGAATATTTTAGTACAACTTGAATATTTCAAGCGCCCTATTCTTTGTATATTTTGCTATCAGAGGAATGATCAACTTAAATGCTTTCACTGAAGCTATCAGACAGTTACAAAATTAAATAATACAAATAAAAGGTTTGAGAAGATTGCTATCAAGGGCTATAAAATATGTGGAATATTGTAATCAAGAAAATATACAGAGTAACATATTATTAAATTTTTTAGAACAAACCTGTGAAATCAAAAATCAACGAAAATAATTATTAGGTATTCCATATTCCATTAACGAATACACTTTCGATACAGTACAAAAATAGCACATTAAATTTTAGTATTAGAGGAGTGAAAGTAGATTTTGTGCAATTAACTTAATACTGAAGTAGATCGTGGAAAATGGTTCTTGTGTTTTCCGTGGTAGTTATTGTAGCAGCAATAGTTAATGAACATGCTTATGCTAATAGTTTAGATTTAAAATTGTACTCTGGGTGCAGTTTCTACTTTCATTTTGAAAATTCCACAAAAAATTCTCTATGGGTTGACGAATTTATTTTTAGTAATCAGTACAGTCAACAATGGATAATTGTGAACCACCGATACCAAGGGAGAGCACTGACAAATGGGAATGGGCGCCAAAATAGATTGAAGGGAGCAGAAGGGAGTTTATGTAATTTCCACCTGCTATTTCAAGTTTCTAAAACTATTCTACCAAAAGTGATTCGAAGATTCCGTGGAAATGTAAATAATGGTATTTTCCTAATTGTTCGTCATAATAATTGGAAGGTGTTGAAAAGACCATTTTACACGAAACTGGAGGAGATGAATTCTAAAATATTCATCACCGAATTGGCGGCAGAATCAAATGAAGTACTGGCCACAACTCTTCACTACGGTTATAACAAGTTGGATTGGAATTAGAAAAGAATTTCTGGACGAAGCCTTTCACGAGTATAAACGGATATCTATCATTGAATAAGAAATTAATCGGATTGAATGGGATTAAAATAGGGAAGATTCCTCTGTCTCCCTCAAAATACATCCGGGGCCACCACATTCAACACAATTACGAAGAAGGTGTATTGGAAATGATGCTAGGGAACCTGGCCCATCATTTCAATTTTACTCTAATTGAATCCTACTCGAAAAGCGAAAATGCCACGCCCTGCGGGACAATTTACATTTGGGATGGAAACGAGAAGAATTCCTCTGGGAATATATTTCTGCACAAAGACGAAGACTACATTGTGATCTATTGCCATCTGAAAGACCAATTTGAAAATACATCTTTATTAATTTGGGTTAAGAACGCTTTTGACATTGCAACTTGGCTGACAATCCTTCTCCTTTTTCTATGTATTGTTGGCTATGGGCAATTACTTATTTTCCTGGTGAAAAAAGGCAAAACAAAATGGTCCCCTTGGTTTGATGCAGTGTCAATTGTCCTAGGCCAGAGTAGTTTCCCAATAGAAAATAACATTTTCCTACTCTACACATTCATTTCCTTGTTTATTGGGATGCTCTACGAAAGTTCGGTCACAAGTCAGGTGATTGCTACACCAAAACCTATAATTTTCAATGATTTAAGCGAATTAGTCAATAATGGATTCAAATTAATGTACGAAAGGGAGCAAACTCAAATTGTGGATATAATGAAACCAACAGAGAAAAATTACCGAATCTTTAAGAAATACAATCTGCTTAAAAAAGTCAACGAAACTCTCCGGTTTTACTCACCTAAAGACTTTTCTCCAAAATCATGGAAATCCGTTTGGATGGAGATTGTCACGATTTTAAATGATACGACTTTTACCCAAGTTGCTGGAAAAGCGGTAGAATTGAAAAATATTATCAAACAATTACCAGATCATTCTGTTCATGACTTTGTCAATAATATCCCTAGTAATTTCAGAGCTGCCATCATGAGTCTTTATGTTGGACAGACTGAAAAAGTTAAATTTCTTATCGAATATAATAATTCAATCAAAATTATCTTCTCACTCCTCAATTATGAGTTTAAAGTGGTCAAATATCGAATCACGAGAGATGTGGAAATGAAAAAGAATATCTATATGAAATTCGAGAATTGCTACGCACAAGAATTTTACGAATACATCCAGAATTATTACGAAACCGGACTCAACCAAATCATGACTGTCTTATTTGACTATGCTCTCCATTACAGCGTCTTAAGGAAAATCGACTATAAAGAATACCTGAAGAATCTCCCACAAGCAATTAACCTCTCCATGAAATTCAAAAATGTTTTCGATCTCCTCGGAATTATGATGGCTCTTTCTTTTTCTATATTTTTAATTGAAATCTTTTCAAAATATCGAAAACACATCAAGACAATATTAAACTGCATTATTATTCTTTTCCACAAATGTAAATCCAGAGTAATCCAGAAGAGATTTAAACACCCAACACGTGTGCAGTGTAGTCACTTCAATCGAAATTTCAGACATAAAAACTAAATGGATTTTCAATAACAACAATAACATTCTCCAAAATAATTTTCTAATCATTATTTAAAAGTCTTACGTAAATTTGAATTTAACTCGGACTCGGATTTTTGAAAATTTGTAAGTTTATTTATATTTATTCTCATTCAATGAGAATTCAGATTTTATTCCTTTACATAATACAAGTAAGGTTGTATCTCTCTAAATGTTAGATCCCGATCCTCAATGCTTTATCGTTACACAAAATATTACATTATTATAGACAAATAAACTTTTTATATTGCAATAAATAACTTAGAGAGATATTTTACCTATCAAATACCCAGACATAATCAGGAAAATAATAGGAAGTCAATGAAATGAATTAATTTTAAGTCAATTTTAAATATACAATTAGTTAAATAGCATAGTTAAATGGTAATGACAAATTTAAAGTGATAAAAATATAAGTACGCGTTTAAGTGGATACAATTTACGTGTCATTTTATATTTATTGTCAAATCACGAGGATTCAACGTATATGAATTGGTATATAAATAGTTGTATAAGCGTTGAACGCAAGTTAAATGCACACGCTAGCCTCGAATGCACACTCACAATGATAAAGCAAAACCTTGATTTATATGCTGCACTACTGCATGCAAATGAGAAAAGTAGCCGTAGAAGTTATACAGGTTAGTAGGAGTCTCAGGTAAAAGGTATACCAATACATGCAAATAAATGACGCAAGCCACAAGTGCAATACAATTTCTATATTGCTTCTGCTCGAGTTGCTAGGGTACTAGAAATTAGCTTACGCCGAATAGAATATAGCACACGCCGAAGTGGAAAATAGCCGAAGCCGAAGTAAAATTTTAGCCCACGCCGAATAGAAGTTAGCCTACACCGATGCATCTGCGCCGAAGCCGAAGGAAAATAGCCGAAGCCGAAGTGGAAAATAGCATAGCATAAGTTGGTCGAAATTGGCCAACGCCGAATGGAAAATAGCCGACGCCGAAGTAAAAATATACCTGCCGACGCCGAATAGAACACAGCCGACGCCGAAGTGGAAAATAGCCGAAGCCGAAGTAGAATTTAACCGAAGCCGAATAGAAATTAGCCGACGCCGACGTGGAAATTAGCCGAAACCGACGTGGAAAATTACCGAAGCCTAAGTGGAAATTGGCATACGCCGATGCCGAAACTTAAATTGCCGAAGTTGTGGTGTAAATTTCACCGCCGAAGCCGAATAGAACACAGCCGACGCCGAAGTAGAAAATAGCCGAAGCCGACGTGGAAGTCAGCCGAAGCCGAATAGAAATTAGCCGACGCCGACGTGGAAATTGGCCGAAGCCGAAGTGGAAAATCGCCGAAGCCTAAGTGGAAATTGGCATACGCCGATGCCGAGGCATAAATTGCAGAAGTTGGGGCGTAAATGTCACCGCCGACGCCTAATAGAACACAGCCGACGCCGAAGTGGAAAATAGCCGAAGTGGAATTTAGCCGAAGCCGAATAGAAATTAGCCGACGCCGACGTGGAAATTAGCCGAAGCCGAAGTGGAAATCAGCCGAAGCCGAAATAAAATATCTGTGATCCTACAAAATCATATGTAATGTCAGTATATGCATGTAGTATGCATGTATGCATGGCTGTATATATGTAGTATGTATGTATGCATGGATGTATACATGTAATATGTATGTATGCATGGCTGTATATATGCAGTACGCATGTATGCATGGCGGCATATGTGTAATATGTATGTATGCATGGATGTATATATAAAGTATACATAATATAAGCATGGATGTATATATATATAATGTATGTATGCGTGGATGTATATATATAGCATGCATGTATGCATGGATGTATATATGTAATATATATGTATGCATGGATGTATATTTGTAATATGTATGTATGCATGGCTGTATATATGTAGTATGCATGTATGCATGGCTGTATATATATTTAGTATGTATGTATGCATGGTTAGATATATGTAGTGTTCATGTATGCATGGTTAGATATATGTAGTGTTCATGTATGCATGGATATATATATATATATAGTATGCATGTATGCATGGTTAGATATATGTAGTGTTCATGTATGCATGGCTAGATATATGTAGTACGCATGTATGTATATATATAGTATGTATTATGCATGGATGTATGTGTAATATGTATGTATGCATGGATATATTTGTAATATGTATGTATGCATGGTTAGATATATATAGTATGCATGTATGCATGCACGTATATATATGTTAACGGCAATAAGTAAATTCAGGCATTAAGCTTTATGCCTAGGGGCAATAAGCTTAATGCCTAAAAATGCCCGGAATTAAGCTTAAAACCTAGAAATTAAGCCTAATGCCTGAATTTTACTCGGCATTAAGCTTAATGTTTGGTCTCATTGCCTGATTTGGGTGGAAATGTGAACAACAAAAACTTAAGTCTAATACACACAGTCGATGTGTATTTATGTAAAATGTAAATGTACACGGTTAGCGTTAGTCATTTAAAACAATATGGGATTTTTCAATTCGAGAGATAAAGAGCTGCATCGGTGTGATCCTTGCAACCTCGGCGACAATTCGTGCCTCCAGTTCAGCAATATCTTGAGTCTTGAGGTGTGGTTTTCGTAATAAATTCGTGATTTAAAGTGTCTCCAACGGAAAATATCAATTGTCAAAAATTGCCATCTTTATCCATTCTCAGGCCTGGCCAATGACATATGAGGAGTGGCATCATCATTAGCCCATCGCCACCCACGTAATCACCACTACCGCGTCACTAATATTATTATAATTTATTTCAGTAACTTAGAGTAAATCGGATCGATTCTTATTTCATTTAAATCAGGGAATGAAGAAGGCAAAAATTTACCTTTTTGCCTTTTTGGTTGCCCTTTTGCCTAGCAAAATTAGCAAAAAGGCACCTTTTTGCATTTTTCCTTTTTGCTTATTTTAAATAAATGAAATAAATTGCAATTTTAATGTTATATGATATAAAAGTCATAGAAAGTGGCAATATTATTGCGTCATGTGAAAACGAGGTTTGTAACAACCTCAAATTTATTTATAAATCAGCTTCACATGTAGCGAATGTCATAGGAAAAAGGCAGAAAAAGGCAAAAAGGTACAAAAAGGCAACCTTTTTAATGCCTTTATTTAAATAAACTATAAACTTATAGATTTGCTTGTGTCCTAATTCTATCGTTATGTACAGTAGTCATTTCTTTACATTCCGATCATAAGTCCTGGCATCTTCAATGCATCTTTATAACGCTCGACTTACTGGAAAATCCGAATGTAGGAGGAGTTAACATACTATATATATATACATCCATGCATACAGACATACCATATATATACATCCATGCACCCATACATACCATTTATATACATCCATGCACCCATACATACCATTTATATACATCCATGCATACATACATACTATATACCGTATTAATCGAATTAATTCTCCGTATTGAAATAGTGCTCCCCCTGGGTAACTATTCGATTTTTTTCGTTTTCAAGAGTAAAATATTTGCCTTTGAAATATAATTCTCTGTATCGAAATAATTCACCATCCCAATCTATGTTTCTGTATGTACAATGGGTACAACTTATTACTGAAAAGGGACATTTTTTTAGAAAAAGACTTAACACAATGAATTGAATTTTTAAATTCTTTTTTAATTTTTAGTTTTTAATAACTAATAACTTAATAAAAATTGACTGTTTGGAAAATAATCCTCCGTATTGAAATAATTCACCACCTGGTTAACCATTTCGATTTTCGTCGTAAATCTTTACATATCTATTACATACATATGTATGTATAAATATAGTATGTCTGCATGCATGCATGCTACATAAATCTAACCATGCATACATACATATTACAAATACATTCATGCATACATACATATTACACATACATCCATGCATAATACATACTATATATATATACATACATGCGTACTACATATATCTAACCATGCATACATGAACACTACATATATCTAACCATGCATACATACATACTAAATATATATACAGCCATGCATACATGCATACTACATATATACAGCCATGCATACATGCATACTACATATATACAGCCATGCATACATACATATTACAAATATACATCCATGCATACCTATATATTACATATATACATCCATGCATACATACATATTACATATATACATCCATGCATACATGCATGCTATATATATACATCCACGCTTACATACATTATATATATATACATCCATGCTTATATGTATACTTTATATATACATCCATGCATACATACATATTACACATATGCCGCCATGCATACATGCGTACTGCATATATACAGCCATGCATACATACATATTACATGTATACATCCATGCATACATACATACTACATATATACAGCCATGCATACATGCATACTACATGCATATACTGTCATTACATATGATTTTGTAGGATCACAGATATTTTATTTCGGCTTCGGCTGATTTCCACTTCGGCTTCGGCTAATTTCCACGTCGGCGTCGGCTAATTTCTATTCGGCTTCGGCTAAATTCCACTTCGGCTTCGGCTATTTTCCACTTCGGCGTCGGCTGTGTTCTATTAGGCGTCGGCGGTGACATTTACGCCCCAACTTCTGCAATTTATGCTTCGGCATCGGCGTATGCCAATTTCAACTTAGGCTTCGGCGATTTTCCACTTCGGCTTCGGCCAATTTCCACGTCGGCGTCGGCTAATTTCTATTCGGCTTCGGCTGACTTCCACGTCGGCTTCGGCTATTTTCTACTTCGGCGTCGGCTGTGTTCTATTCGGCGGTGAAATTTACACCACAACTTCGGCAATTTAAGTTTCGGCATCGGCGTATGCCAATTTCCACTTAGGCTTCGGTAATTTTCCACGTCGGTTTCGGCTAATTTCCACGTCGGCGTCGGCTAATTTCTATTCGGCTTCGGTTAAATTCTACTTCGGCTTCGGCTATTTTCCACTTCGGCGTCGGCTGTGTTCTATTCGGCGTCGGCAGGTATATTTTTACTTCGGCGCCGACAACTTTTCACTTTTGCTTCGGCGTCGGCTATTTTCCATTCGGCGTTGGCCAATTTCAACCAACTTATGCTATGCTATTTTCCACTTCGGCTTCGGCTATTTTCCACTTCGGCGTGTGCTATATTCTATTCGGCGTAAGCTAATTTCTAGTACCCGAGTTGCTACCAGAACAGCATAGAAGTTTGTATTTGTAACAGTATAGTCATTCTGACTCAGCGAGAACTTGCGTAGGCTGATGTAAGAGTAGAAGAGAGTAGTCGCATGTTGCATAGGGAAATGTTGTCTCAAGCAAATACAAACGTACACATGGAATAACAACCATCCTGTTATTCATACAGTCTCAACGACAATCGTGAATTATCAGTTTTCCTCTTCCTTTAAATACCTGAAGCTCAGGTCAGTTCCCTTCATTCAACTCTCAGCATTCCTATTCAACACAACCAAACTCTTTGTCCCAAAATTATAAACTCTTTTGTTTTAAACTGAAATAATATTTCAATACATTTTATTCCACTTAGGAAAATATTAAACTCATATTACCCCAATAAACGCTTATTCAAGTTCAATTCCAATTCCAGAATATCCAGTGAAGTAAATATAACATTTTTGAAGCATTCAGACAATTTCAACTAAGAGACATCATGGACAACGTTGATTCTGCCAATAAAACTCAACAAAGCAATAACGGTTCAACCGAACCTATTGTCATGCACCAAATGGAACATCGTGGTGTGATTTGCGACGTTTGTAACACCACAGTAAGTGGATTCCGATACAAGTGCATGCAGTGTCCTGATTTTGATCTCTGCCATCCTTGCGAAATCAAAGGTAACTATTTTGCCATTTTTTTGCTACTATGAATAAATATTATAAAATTTCTAAGATTTATTTTGTATAATTTTAACACGGAAAAGCTGGAATATCAAATATTTAACTCTTTTCTAACTTTAATTTACAGGACATCATGTTGGTCATGTCATGTTAAGGATTCCGTTTCCAGAGCAGTCAATTGACGCCATTCCACGCCATTGCAGAAATGGTTTTCGTTCTCAAGAAGTCCCTTTTCATTTCCGGAAGGGAGGACCTTTCGGTATGCATGGAGGAAGAAAATGTGGGATGAATTCATGGGCTGAAGAACTTCTGAAAAACTTTGCTGCGCAAAATGTATTCGGATGCACAACTCCAGGAAGTGGAGATAAAGATGCAAATTCCCAGCAGTTTGACTGGACTGCAGCTTCTTTGCAATTGCAAGAATTATTCAACGCTTGGGGTAAGCAATCTAAATTATAAAAATTAAAAATTCAGTTTTTCACGATTATTTTTAAGATCCATAATTTAGTACCCTTTAAAAACACATTTGAAATTAATTTATTGCAGGTGTCCCAATAAATGTTGAAGATTTGTGCCCGCAGCAACCTAAAGGTGATGGTACTCAAGAGGATTCCACCAGTAATGGAAATAACGTTAATGGAAAGGACAAATCTGATGATTCTGGAAGTTCTTTCGTCATTTCACCACAACAACCGTCTACTTCGACTGGAATTCCCCGTCAACAGCCATCGACTTCATTTTCTGCTGGAAATGCAGCTGAAGCTATTCATTCCTCGCCGTTGGGAGCATTCTTGAATAACACTCTGAAAAATCCTCAAGTGCAGCAAATCATTCAAGGAGTGGCCACTGCAGCTGAAAATGCTGCTCGGAATAATCCAGGAACAAATCCATGGACAGGCAACGGATTCCCTTTCACCGCTCCGTCTGAATCCGAAAATGCCCGACAACAAGAAGAAATAAATTCCTCCACTTTGAACCAACTTTTAACAATGGGATTCTCTAATGAAAGTGGATGGCTCGAAAGACTTGTTGTCGCCAAGAAAGGGAATTTGGAAGCTGTTCTCAATTCACTTTTCTCCTCTGGGGCTCCCCAATAGGGAATTCTTTAACATTTCAAATACACCTGTAATTTAAGGAATGCGCACAATATTTTTAATTATTTAAAGTGGAACTATATAGTTTTAGGAAATATTAAATAAATCTATAAGATACAAATATAAAATACAAAAATAATGTAGTAAATAAATTTAGCAGTGATAGTAAAAAATGTAAATGTCCTAAATTAATGTTAGTAATTATTAGTATGTAAATAAAAAAACTAAATCTGTTCACCATTTCGCAATCAACAAAGATGCCAATAAAATTTTAAAATATATGAAAGCGTCTCTAGTAAGGACATGGCACAAATCTTATGGACCATGTGTTTCGAGGGAATAAATCCGTTTTAATATGATTTGTGGCCACTAATATGGAGGTAAAAAGTGAAAGAGGAAACGCTCTGAATGTTGACCGTTCACGAGATATTCCGTGTCAAAGGTCAACATGTCATTCCCTTATGACCCCCATCGAGCAATACATCAATCGAAAGGACTTACTCTCCTGAATCCAAAAATACCATACACTTGACCTCTGTGACCTACATGTCAAATAATATATGCAAAAGTGTTGACTCATTTAAATATTTATGTATTACTAGTAATGTTACCCGTCCTACGGACGTGGCATTAGGTACGTAGGTAGGTATATAACAATGTAGTTACTGTGAGTAACATGAAGATAAGTTAGTACTTTTTCCAACCATATATCAGTTATGTTGTTATTTAGAATCACCAGCGTCCACTTTTAATGCAATTGTGTAGCATTACTTACTGCTATGTTACCCTTCTGAGCCGAGCGGGCATTTTATGTTAAGTAACCACATTGTACTAACCTAACCTAACCTAACCTAACCTAACCTAACCACATTGTTATCCACCTACCGACCTACGTACCTAATGCCACGTCCGTAGGACGGGTAACATTACTAGGAATACATAAATATTGAAATGAGTCAAAACTTTTGCATATATTATTTGACCTGTAGGTCACAGAGGTCAAGTGTATGGTATTTTTGGATTCAGGAGAGTAAGTCCTTTCGATTGATGTATTGCTCGATGGGGGTCATAAGGGAATGACATGTTGACCTTTGACACGGAATATCTCGTGAACGGTCAACATTCAGAGCGTTTCCTCTTTCACTTTTTACCTCCATATTAGTGGCCACAAATCATATTAAAACGGATTTATTCCCTCGAAACACATGGTCCATAAGATTTGTGCCATGTCCTTTAACAATTTATTTGCAACACTTGGCATTGTGGAATACAATTAGATAATTTATTCAAATCATTTGAAATTATTAAATTTACAAAAAATAGTGATGTAAGATTGTGACGAACTGATTTCTGTCAGTCTAAATTACGCAAGGTGCATTATTGTGCGTAGCGTTTATCCCAAGATATTTATTTGGGTAATTATCTTTTAACCAATCTCATTCTTTTCTAGGTTTCTATCAGTTAGTAATTAATTTAAATTTAATATCTAATTCCCTACACACCAACAAAATAATTCAGCTACTAAATCAGAAGAAAAATACAAAAAGTAAATGTTGATATTCACAAATAGTACTACTGATATATATTATTTGTTTTTTTTATTATTATTCGATTTTTATTACTATTCGTTTATTATTATTATTATTAGTTTTATTCCCGTCAGTCCAGAAAGAAAAATTAGCAAAAGTTTCAGCGTTCCTGTCACAAAGTCACAAAGGATCACAAATACAGCAAAATTAGCGAAAGTTTCAGCGTTCCGATCAAAGAGGAACAAAATATTAAACTTGACAAGATTTAATATAGTAATACATTGAAAATTGAAAAAAATTACAAAAAAATTCTACATTGCAGTTAAATTGTTTAAATGACTATATTATACACAGAATTTACGAACTTATTATTGTTTTATAGCTAACTACCTATTCCTATTAGTATTAAGTATTTCCAAAATTACCCTGAAAAAACTTTATACCAGTGTTCGGGTGCCCCGTAGCAAGTTTTCTATAATACTTTGCATTACAAGTGACATAGCTGTTTGGTGGAAAGCGTAAAATTAATTTTTTGTCACGCAGCAATTGTACGTCCAAATTGTTTTTTAGTTTACATTTTTTAGTCAAAATTTTTTACAATTTTTTTTACATATTGTACAAATTTTTAAATTATAATTATATACAGAAAATAATTGTTGTTGTAAACAAAACTGAATTTTATAGTAACTTATATGAAAATGGAAACATCAGATTAGAGAGATAAAGACATTTATATCAACTACCTTAGTCTTACAAGGTACAACTAAGATTTCCCAGAAATGATACAGTTGCAAACATTTAAATAAAATGTATACTAATGTTTATGATTATGTTTAAATAGAATATGAATTAAAAGATTAAATTCATGCTAATAACAGGATAGATGTTGATCAGTAGCTTATGTTAGATGATATTTCATCATCCGGAAGCAAAAGACGATATTTGCGTCAAGGCGTCAATAGTAAAAAAAATGTTATTTCATACCTATAAATCTTACAAAACCCTGATTTCTACATTCTACTATAAAGTTACAAAATATAATTTATGCTACGTTCATATTACATAAAAATACCAAAGTGTCAATTAATGCCGTACTAACTGTAACAGGAATCAATTAAGGATATTAATTATAGGAATTATTGAACTATATTAACTATAGGAATTAATGAAGTATATTAATTACAAATTAATGACTCTAAAATGACTCATTTTGACATATTATGGCTTTGTATTTGCGGAATAAGTTTGCCAATGTACTAATTTAATTAGCATTCGAATTGCAGTGCTTAGGTGCTCTGTTTGACTGTTTGAGGATTTATAAATCAACGATTTCCATAGACTTATCAAAATCCTCCCTGTCAATAGCTCTGCCTCTCAAATTGTCAAAAATGTAAAATTGGCTCTCTCTGTCAACATAGTTAGCCAAAGAACTACTTTTCAATGGGAAATTTGTCCATCGGAAAGGTCCGACGGTAACTTTGTACATGCCATACTCATCAATTAAACTATCCAAAAACTGGAAGAGTTTAAAATTAGTATCGAAATGCTGGACCCAATTCAAAACTAAGTTTCTGGATCGGAGATGGTGAACATTTGCCGCTTCATAAATAGTGTATTCATCCAAAATGAGATTTTCGAGGTTCAAATCGTTATTACTCTCTTGGTATGCGATGGTGATGCCTTTGAGTTTGAGGTTCTTAACATTACTAGGTAGCCAAGTTAATTCAATTAGTGCTTTTTCTTGACGATCATTTTTGACGAGATGCATGGTAACTAGAGATGGACAATTGATGAAGTACAACAGGAAAGAATTATCTGATTCACTGGACATGTCCAAATATGCAAACTTGAGATGTGGAAGGTAGATGGATGCTGATGAGAATGTTAATTTTGTTTTCACTCCAATGTCATGAATATACAGCTTAGTGAGGGAATCCGGTATTGAACAAATATTAATGGTGGCAAATTTAAAGTGTAACTCTTTAACTTCCATGCCCATTTCTTGTAGTAAGTGTGTTTGGGTCATGCTTAACTTATTTACTTTCCATGTAGATTTTTCCCATTTAACAGCCGTCACTGCATTCAGTACTAAGGATTTTAAATTTAATTTTTCAGCTGTAGATACATCTGGGATTAATTTACTTGAAGAATAGTAGGATCCGGTCAATTCCAATTCTTTCAACCTATCGAAATTCAAGAAATCGTTCACAGTCACATCTTGAAGTCGGTTGTTGTCCCAATAAAACTTTACACCATTTAATACTAATTTGATGGGGCTGATACGAATTCCTTCTTGTAGATTTACTCGACATCCTTTTAATGACAGGTCCTTCACCCAACTTAGATGATAAGAATTCATTATGAACACAACAGATTCACTGCTTGAACTAACGGCCAACCTCGAATTGTACTTGGAGTCCGCTTTGCTGATTTGGGATTCTGCTATCCATCGAGTTATATCGAAACTCTCCAGTTTAGGCATAGATCCTTCGTGGCTATACCCCAAACGAATATTCCCCAACTCCAATTCTCGGATTATTGTGTGTTGACGTTGAAAAAAATCGTTTAATTCAGAATAAAGCCAAAGCTTTCCACTTTCGATCTTGAACGCTCTGAAAGGCAATTCGCTAAGCGTTGGAGTTTCCGAAAATACTTGAACGAACGTCGAATTAATACAATCGGTAGGCCTAAATTTTGATTCCAGATTGCTTTGCCGAATTATAACCTTCGCGCGGGCTCTAAGAAATGACTTGGCTGCCCTATTCCACTCCCTACATACGTAACGGCAACTTTTGACCTCTTTAACATCCAGGTAGTCAAGAATGCATTTAATAATCTGGAAAAAGTACAATTTTTATCAAATTTCTTATAAATGCATGGCAAGAATATTTTTAAACATTACTTAAATATACAAGATGGACATAAATAATAAACTTACTGGACCCAATTCCATAGGATTATTTTTCTGAAATAATGCAGTTCCACTTTCTCCGTAATGCTTTCTATATTTAGTATTACCAGAATCAGCTCGAAGTAGGTCGTAAAACAAATGCAGTGCAATTTCTTCATCCTTATTTCTCATCAGTTCATAAATTGCCAGTTTTTTGTTATTAAGTTCGGGGATACATTCCTGGAAAATTAGTTATTAAAATATTTACTCCAACAGTAACTCCAATACAAACTACATATCAAATATTGTATTGTTGAACTTAATGAATTGATGATAATCTCATACGTAAATTTGTACCCAGTTTTCTAAAAAATGTTCAATGTTAACAATAGGAAATTCGTTGGCTTACAATTTTATACATTTCATCTTCTGTAATCCATCCTTTGTTGAAACAATTATCTACAGAAGCCATTAAGCAGTTAATTTCTTTTTCATCTTTAGTTGACGGACACATCCTGACTTTTGAGTGATGAAAACTTTCAGGCTGCCAGCTGTTCCTAACAGTTGCTCACAGTATTGACAATAAAAATAGACGATCGTCCTATTTTTGCAAGCCTAGAATATTCAGTTTTGCTTTTGATTTTCATGTTCCACATTCACACATTGGATCCAACTACAAATACCAATAAATAAAGTCAGTACACGTCATTGTAATTTTAACAACTTGACATATTTTGTTTTATTTGTTTTAATGAAAGTTCAATATGGCTTGCCTGAGCATTATTCATTAGTTAGTAAACAAATGGAATTTCACCACAACATTATTGATTAGATTCACGTCACGAATCTGTAATTCAAATTTATTTTTCGCGCAATTTCTAGGATATCTTAAATCCTTTAGCAGTGCAGTATCCAAAGGCTGATCTGCATTTGAATATCTAGCCTTGGATGAAATTCATGAAAATTATTTTCTTTTTACAAATAAATTGACAATTTTTAGTTTACAATTCATTACTGTTGATGATCTTTTCAAAGTCAGAGTTAATTTACTACTTTTGTAGTAAAACTCCATTTAATAGCCTGGCCAAAATTAAAGCACTATAAATATTGTAGCCCCTAAGTACCTTCTAACCTTCATGACCAGTAGTCATAATAAGGTGTATCAATTGTTGAATGAATAATAATTCGAGCTTTTCAATATTATTTTTGTATCAGAGCTGGCACAACTTTTTATTGCCTGCAGGCTTTATTCCTACGATTCCTACTATTATAGGACCCGTACTCCCATTTTCGTAAAACAACTCTAAGCATTTTTTTTGTTTTGTTTTTGCTTCTGTTCTACTTTTACAGAATAAAACCGCCCAAATCTCTAGAAAGTATACAATACGCAGCAAAGCTATAGATTTTTTTCCTGATACGTCTAAAATGATTCACCCCCTAATTGTCAACACTAAAATCCCAACACATCAAAAGTACTTTTTGTCAACACGCTTTTCCTTTTTGTCAACACCACTTTTCCTTTTTTGCCAACAGAAATTTTTATTCATTGCACTAATTGTATTGCCTAAGAATTCCTTCCATCTACCCAACCTTTTACTCATTCAGCAAACTCTCCGTTTTCTTCTACCACTACCGCACTACATATATTACTTTCTGTACATTACCAGTACTTTTTTTCTGGTCTTTGAGTTCTTAGACTATAAATATAACTGTTTCTGGCCAGTGTTTGGGTCACTTTATTCTTCGTTTCGGAAGTAAATATACAAAAATATAAATACGATGCCATTTTATCCGTGTTATTGTGTGGTGCACAGCTTGAAGAGACAAGAACAAATAAATTTCAGAGTCAGAGACTTACCTTCTATTCCCCCTATTGCATTCATTACCAGCAATTTAAATGTCTGACAATGCATAAAATAGTAATCAACCCAGGCAGTAACTTAAACTTAGATTAGGAGAGGAATGTAACAACAAAATACAATATCTTACATGAACTATATAACGTAAACTGCCCACATTTATAAGGAGTACATTTCCTTATAACGTGTTGACAAAAAGAGTCTTGGTGTTGACAGAAAGGTGTTGACAAAAAAACCGTAAAAAATGTTGTTGACAAAAGAGGGTTGACAAAAAGGTGTTGACAATTAGGGGTTCTTCCGTCTAAAATCCATCCAGCGCTGGCTGTGGCTACCTATGCTGTCCGGTTTGTGTACCTATACATTTTTTTGTATTAAATGCATAACATGCCATTAGCCATACAGATTCATTGCATGTGATGGTTATGGTCCATATAATACATAAAACAATATTATGTTTGCCCCTATGTAATTTGTGTATGACATGAAACAATAGCATTTCACAAAACATGAAACAGTGTATATAGAGTATATACACAGATCTGGATAAATTATATTATAATGTGAATATTTAAAAGTGTAGTGTTTCTAAAATATAAACAGAGCCTTCTATACTATGTTACATGTTATACTACCTATATAAATAAAATAAATAGGTGCGAAATGTAATGCAAAGCTTATTATGTTGTTGTAAGTGTAATAAAAACTAAGTTTCGCTTAACCGACGAATGTCCTTCATGTCACAAAGCGTTGAAGTGAAATGAATTGGTATTAATGAACGAGGAAGGTCAACAGTTTTAGGCATCGAAGAGCTGGAGCATCAGTAGTAAACAACTGCATTGAGATTGTTGTTTTCATCTGAGTATAAAGTGCATATTACTGAGTATAAAGTACCTACTCATTACATATACATCTCTATAATCTAAACGCAACTTTACAATTACTACTCTTTATGATTCAGAAGTGAAATCTCTGAAGCGAGAGAGGTAGATAGCAACAGATATGCCTAAAGGATGTAATATAAGTGCAGCACGAAGGTGTAATTTACATGAAATTATAGAGACTGATTAGTCACAGTCACGTTAAATGATGCAAGCTGGTCAACTAGATGCATCATGTTTATGTAGCCACTCAGCCACTGTCACTATTCAGTAGTCTCTACCATACTTACACGACTATATACATTCTACTAAAGTTATTTAGCTATATAGCCAATATTAAAAGTATTATGCAAATAAAAAGTGGCAAACAAAAAATCCATTGTACCTAAAGCTTTAAGAATAACACTTTGGTAATATCGAGACGTCATTCTGGTTTAGGCAGTTGCACAGACAACTGCCACTTGATCATCTGTCCAATTCCGTATTATATATTTTATATTGGATTGCTGTAATATTTGTAAGTAATTAAAACAGTATTAACTTATGTATAATATTATATATTAATTAATATATGCTATATCACATTTCATTTCATAGTCCTAGTTAGCCAATTATTATTTCATTGTGCATTTAATTTTTGATTTTTAGGATTTAAAATGGAACTGTCATCTTTTGTCACGGTGGCTTCTCTTTTGTCTGTCATTGGCTATTTAATTTACAAGTTAATCCAGAAACAACAAGCATTTTGGGATAAGTATGGAGTTCCTCGTTTGAACATCGAAAGTATGATTACACGACTATGGAATCAAACATCATTTGTAGACCTTGATGCGGATCTGTACAAAAAAATGGGAGACATGCCTTACGGAGGATACATGGAAGCTACTTTGGCCACCGTCTTGGTTAAGGACATGGAACTTATAAGAAAGATTTATGTAAAGGATTTTGAGCATTTTGTGAACCGAAGGAACTTCGATGCGATGAATGATGAAAATTTCAAAAACATGCTTATCAATAAAGAAAATGACGAGTGGAAAGAATTGAGAGCAACGATGAGTCCGACCTTTACAACGGGAAAAATCAAACGAATGTTCCCTATTTTCAATGACTCTGCCAAAAAATTGGTGACTTATGTCAAAGAAGATCTGGCAAAAGATAAGAGTAACAGTGGCATTGTCGACATGGAAGATGTCCTGGGGCGTTATGCAATGGATGTCATCTCTTCTGCTGCATTTGGGATAGAAAGTGGAATTTTCAAAGACCCTAACGTCCTCATTGCCAAAATGGCCAAGAGACTCCCTTTTAAATTGAATTTATCTATGATGATCAAATTTTTTGGAACGCTAATCCTTCCTGCTTTTGCTCACAAGTATTTAAACTTCAAATTTGTCGAAAAAGAGGCAGATGAATATTTTACCAAACTTCTCCAAGAATCTATTAAGTACAGAGAGTCATCAGGAGAAAAGAGGAACGATTTCCTACAGTTGATGATCGAAGCTAAACATGGACAACTTCAAGTGGAATCTAAAGATACGGAAGAAATGGACACTTATGAAAAAGATGCCCAACTCACTCCTACCAAAAAGATGAACGCTGAAGTCACCGACAAAACAATCATTGCCAATTGTATCTTGTTCATTTTTGGAGGTTTTGACACAGTCAGTTCAGGATTGATATTCGGAGCATATGCAATGGCTCTTAATCCAGAAATTCAAGAAAGGCTTAGAGAAGAACTCGTTGAAATGGCTGAAAAACGAGACGGCCAACTTAGTTATGATGACATTAACCAACATGAATACTTGGACAATATAATTAACGGTAAGTTGTTTCACCATCACATTAGTATCACATTCATAAGCATTTAGTATGGAGAACATTTAATTAAACATAAATTGTTAGATTAAAATATAGTTAGTCACTGCGGTTTTAATTTCATATTATAATTTAATGTTAAACTATTCCATTTATTTATTTAAGATTTATTACTTCCAACGGCGTTTTGCTAAATATGTAGGTAAATATACAAGCTCCATTCCTTGAGTATACTATCTATCTTTTTCAAGTATGGTTTAAAGTTCAAGAGTTTTGTTTTTATTTTGTCTACTTTATCAGAAGTACAATAATCGCAATGGAATTCGATAAAATTTTGTACTCATGAAAGGTTTCAAGCTCATGTTTCGGTTTAAGTTTCAATTAAAATAAAGGATGCTATTTAATGGGACATTGAAACAATTTTAAATGTCCCTGAATAATAATTTAAACGGTCATTTTTGAAGGTGTCCCTGTGAATAATTTAGAAAGTCCCTAAACAAAAATTTAAAATGTCCCTGCAACCCATGATTTTGTACATACGCAAGTTATTGTGTTTATTTCTGGTAAGAGTATAAAACTGTTGGCATTGTTATAGTATACTAGCCGGTCACAGGGCCCAGGCCCTGTTATAAATAAAGCTAGTGTGTATTTCGGGGCAATATTGTAAGATGGATAGATTGTATTTCGGAAACGTCTTTCCCTCACCCGCCTGGTGCGTGAGGGGAAGCAGTTTATTTGCTTGGTCGGATAAAACAGAATAACACTTTGCAGCATAGATGTAAGTTGTAGGTAAACATCCCATCCAATGCAAAAGATGGAACACCCAACCCCATCCATTCCATCATCACCAAACCCCAAGAAAAGATCAAAATCTTATCCAGCCCACCACCAATATTCAAATAAAGTAATCTATCTAATATAGCCCATCCCCAGTTTCCAAATAAAGTACCACTACAGCCATCACCAACACATCCCTTTCAGCCAATTCATACACCTGGATGGGGATGTTGGGTATAATGGATGGGATGCTTACATCTAAGCTTGGCAGTATGCATAATGGTGAGTCAGAGTAACGTAGACGTAACATTATACCCCAAGTCAAAAATGTGACCATAATAGGTGACCAGAGTAATAAGTACCGATAGTCACAATAAAATTCCAACACAAAAATATTGGCCCTTGGTCGTAATACGCTGAAGTTTTAGAAAATTTTGTTTTTTTGATTTGGAATAACTAATTACATATACTACCGTTGTATAGTGTCAATGCAAGGAAAATGTCAACTTCCATGACATTCATGACTATGACCTACGAAAATGGAATCACATTAAAGAAATATTCTATATTCATAAATATTCACCCACCTAAACTTTTTAAGGGCTACTTTTACTCTTCCTAATCCTAATCCTATCATCATCACGATTTGTGACGTCATATTAGAAGTCATAATTTTATGATAACAAATCTCTATAACACATAAGTGGCAGATTCAAAACGTACACATTTGAAATAAAAAAAATTGTTTACCACTTCATCTCGCTCTGATTATTTTCTATTTAAGAATGGAATTAGCTTTCCTATTTAAGACGTATAACATTTTTAATTTAACCTCCTATTAGCTTAAAACCATTTGCGAATTGAAAAAAATATAGTTTTAATGTGAATATAGCCAAATTTTAAACTTTCCTGCGTATAAAATAAGGTAACGGCACGGTATATTAAATTTGAAAGAAAGAATTTCAACTACCACGTCTCACAACAGTGACTTTCATAATTTTATCACCGCGCAAGCGTGTATGCATAAAACCAAGTTCTATCTGGATGGAATTTAGCATCTTTTGCAAATAAATCAAACTGTGTTGTTAATACATTTTGAAATAACGGTACGGTGGCCGAGTAATAACATTCATAACATTACAACATCCGTACACACATACATACAACATACATTTCGATGACGTTTATATTATAGATAGATTAATGCATAATTTACTATCTCTAAACCGATAAGAAGGTTTGTCGTGTGTTGCGTGTGTCACCGCATAAGAAATACGTTTGGTGTGTTGTGTTATTGGTTTTCGATGACTTTGCTGAGTCGTAGCAAAAGACGCGGCTGAGAATAAGCTGAACCTATTAGCCAATTGAAACTTCACATTTTTGTTACATTTCAGAGTTCATTTCAGGGACGGGGCCGTCAAAATATAGTCAGTGTAATTAACTAACGTTAATAACCAGTAGCATTATTAGAGCATTAATTAATAATAATAATCAGTATCGTTAATCAACAGTAATAATCAGAATGTGTGAAGCAATGTTAAATTAATGTCGAATGAAGTCGAAGTGCTTTTGCTGCTCCCTTGGGTCTGCCTCGTTTTCTCTTTGCAATAAGTGGTATATTAAAAATATGGGCCTTAATATCCACGTATAGACTTAAAATAAGGAATGAAAGATTTTACTTGGTATATTTTTATTTCGTTCCCTATTCTTTTGGTTGTGAACAAACTACACGCTTTCAAAGACAGATTAGTACCGACCGGACATTTGCAAAATGAAAACCAAAATTTTGATTTTAAACAAACCTAACCTAACTTAAAAGACCTTTTACTTTTATCCGTAACACTTGTCCATAGCAAAGCAACACTTATCGGATTTATAGCTTAATTGGGAAGCCATTGGTCACTAAAACCAGTAGAAAGTAGTTAGTTACTTATTTGGAGTGACCGCAAGGAAATGACAAAATGACAGCTCCTAGTCATAAAGATAGTTATTCGTCATAAAGGTTCGTCAGAAAGTCATAAAGGTATGATCTCTGTGTTCATTTACCACAATTTAACTTTTCAGTGTCTGTAGGGACATTTAAAATTTTATTTTAGGGACTTTCTAAATTATTCGCAGGGACACCTTCAAAAATGACCGTTTAAATTATTAATCAGGGACATTTTAAATTATTTCAATTACCCTTTAAATATATTCCTAAAATAAACTGCTTATCACTAAATAATAATAATAAATTGTAAATGATACAGAAATGCATGCATTCACCAGATGAATGTGTATACACCATTTTATATTATATTATGTAGTCTGTATACGAGAATAGGAAAGCTTTTTGTGCCAGATAAATATTCCCTATTGTTTTTTAAGTATGAATTATGGCTATGACATTAAAATCATGCAAAGTTATAATCGGCGATAGAAAATCTTAAAATTAAATATGCTTACACTTTGTCTTTCTGTATGTTAAAACGATTTAATTTAGTAGCACTAATACATAAGGTTGAAATAGGAAAATTATTTAGTATTTTCATTTATTTTAAAACAGAAACGCTGAGAATGTACCCTCCGGCGGTAAGAATTTTTTTTATAGATTTCGAGAATGGGGGCTTCTACCCGTCAAGCCCTCTCTTAATACGACCTTGATTCATATAATGTATCACACTCATAAGCATTCAGTATAGAAGTCTTAATTAAAGATAAATTGTTAGCTTAAAATATAAATCATGTAATTAGATATCTTAAATTGGTGACAAAATATCTTTTACATATTTATGTTTCCATAAGTTAAAACAATTTAGTTTAATAGCGCAATGAATAAGAGTGAATAAAAATTAATTATTTTCATTTATTTTCAAATAGAAACGTTGAGAATGTATCCCCCCGCGATGAGGACAGAAAGAAGATGCACCAAAGACTATCCTCTGGATGATACTGGAAAAGTGTATATTCCGAAAGACAGTCTAGTTGGAATGCCTGTGTACCAAATCCATCATGACCCAAAATATTTCCCTAATCCTGACATTTTCGACCCAGAACGGTTCTCGACCGAAGAAAAGGCAAAGAGGAGTCCCTATGTGTTTATGCCTTTTGGACACGGACCTCGGAATTGCATCGGTATTTGACAGTTTCAATTTTCTTAACAGTGATTTTATTCTTAATTTAATATTATTCTTAATCTGCTAATTTTTTCAGCCAACCGATTTGCTTTGACTGAATTGAAATCGGCACTTGCTAATTTGGTATTGAATTTCGAAATTGAACCATGTGCAAAATCACCAATACCATTAAAGTTCCGTAATGCTGGGTCATTGAAGCCTCAAGGTGGAATGTGGTTGAAATTAAAATCTGTTAAATGATTTTAAAACCTAGAAATGCAAGAATTTGAAGCTGAAAAAATTACTTGTTTAAAAGTGTTATAACATTCAACTTGTACGTACGTACGGTAAAATATGTCTGTCTAAATAAATATTTATAACTACCCTATTCATAGTAATCTATATACGAATTATTTTGGAAAAAATAAGTTTAATAAGTATTAATAATACAATGAATTATATTATTTTGGAAACAAAATTGTAGTGTTGGCTCTCATAACGTAATCATAATTATTTACGAATCTTTATACACTTAAAACGTTATATTATAAAGCCATAATTTAATTATTATTATCAGTTTATTCTAGTTTTTATTTAGTTGTAGCTTCCAGTTACAAAAAAGAAATTTAATTTAATTTAATCTTGGAAATTTTACGTTTTTAAATGTTGAAGGTAAACGTGGTGTAACCTAAATATATTATTGTATACACACGACATTTTACCAGTCCTTCGATAAGCGGATATAGCAGATAAACTAAAAATATAATTTCTGGCACGATTTTAATACCAATAGTCCACTATAACAAATACTAAAGCATTCTTTATGTGTATCTGTCAAACGAAATATAATTACGTCATATTGGCTTGTCTAAACTTGTTTGTGTGATACCATGTCTAACTTTTTCAACTGCTGGAGATAAAGCAGCCAGTGTCCTTGTTAAAGAAGATATAATATTCAACAACCCTCAAAAGTCTTTTTTTCAGTGTTTGCTAGCGTATGTTGTTTCGGTTTAATCACACAAGGAAAATCCAACACAGTTATATACTGACAATATAAAAATAAGCATATAATTAGCAACTAGTACACTATAGCCCAAAAATATCATTTTAGTAACTACACTCCACAAATACATTATATTACATAATGATTAATGATATAGTTTACTACTTGCATCATTTAACTTGGTATTTTTTGCAAACCCATAACATTTATTATAACTCTATTGCTTGTATATAAGGTAGTATATCAATATAATCCCAAAATACAGTATACTATAAATTAGTGTGTATACCGAATTTTGTTCTTGCATAGCATACACACAAAAGGCATAACAAAAAACATAATAATATTTCAATAATGCCTATGACTATGACATTGACATTTGCCTATATAGTAGAATTGTATGTGTGAAGTACTATGTGCATAGAAAACGTGCAAGAAATGATGACAGAGGAAAACGTGATTATATTGTATAAGCCAAAGCATGTCCTTCAATTTAACAAAGTGTTAATAACAAATCGAGATTGGTATTAATGGACGAAGAAGGTCAGCAAATTTAGGTATGTAGTATACCTAGTATAGCATTAATTAATGTATTCAATTATGTACCCCAAAGCATACCTTCGTAAGTAAGATTTAGTACATGAAGGTATGCGTTGGGGTACATAAGTGTAAAAGTTAATTGGAAACAAATAATAGAATGGTTTACTTACCACTATTATATTGTTTCCTTTTCATATGCGCAAAATATAAGGTACACATACATACAGCATTAAATGTATTGATATTGTTAGGCGTATGCAATACCTAGGCCCACATGCAATGCATATAAAGTGAAATCTGTACGAGGAGGAGAGATAACTCGGATAGCAACAGTACGCAAAAAAGGATGCGGTCGTTGCAAAGCTATAATTTGCATAGTTATTATATTCTACATAATACGTATGTATTATGGGATGTACATTGTACAGATACTGCAGAAGAACCGCAGGGGGATATAAAATGTAAGCTGGACATAATCAGCACCACAGGAAAATATACTTTTTTATAGTACTTAGTATAGGTAGTCACCATAGCTTGTTTATATAATATTCTGTAACCTCTATATACAAAAGTAAACAGTGGCTATACAATATAGACAGCATTTTAGATAAACAGTGATGGTCAAACAAGGAAAAATGATTGAAGCATAAACAAAAATAATTCTGCAGTCATTTGGTTTGAAACAGTTGAGTCAGTGCAATCGACAGGGACCATAGCTGAAATTACGGAATAAGAAAATAATTTTCAGAAGCATTTTTGATATTTGTAAGTAATTTAACATGTAAATAATATACATACATAATAAAATAAATAATATTTCAATTAATTAATTCAATAATTAAATTTAAAAAAACTTTTAGATATTCTCAAGTTGCTTTTAAGCATGTAAATAATGTACTCTCGGTATATAGATAATAAAATAAATAATATTCAATTTTAAAAACATTTTAGGTAATTTCAAGTTATAAAATGGAGCCTTATTTAATAGTGATTTCCCTCTTGTCACTATTTGGGTTATTAATTTACAAATTAATCCAAAAGCAACAAGGATTTTGGACCAAGTATGGAGTTCCTCGTTTGACAGTTGAAAGTATTTTAACGCGACTCTGGAAGCAAAGTACATTTGTGGATCTTGATGAGCATCTTTATAAACAAATGGGAGATTTGCCTTACGGGGGCTACATGGAAGCTACTCTGTCTACGGTCTTAATAAAGGATTTGGAACTCATAAAGAAGGTTCTTGTGAAGGACTTTGAATATTTTGTCAACCGGAGGAAAATGGTGACGAGTGATCATAATTTTAAGAATATGCTTCTGAATAAAGAAGATGACGAGTGGAAAGATTTGAGATCGACAATGACTCCGACTTTTACAACGGGGAAAATTAAAAGAATGTTCCCGATTTTTAATGACTCTGCCGCAAAACTGATTACTTACATCAAAGAAGATCTGGCAAAAGATAAGAGCAACAGTGGCGTTATCGAACTGGAAGATGTCCTGGGGAGATATGCAATGGATGTCATCTCATCAACAGCATTTGGAATTGAAAGCGGAATTTTCAAAGACCCTAATGCCGTCATTGCCAAAATGGCCAAGAAACTTCAGTTTAAAATGACGTTTAAGCTGATTATAAAAGTATTTACTTCCATGGCTATTCCTTTCGGTCACAAATATTTAAACCTGAAAGTTATTGATGAGGAGGCTGATGAATATTTTTCAAAACTTCTCAAAGATTCTATAAAGTACAGAGAGTCCACAGGAGAAAAGAGAAATGATTTCCTGCAGTTGATGATTGAAACTAAAAACGGACAACTCCAAGTAGAATCTAAAGATAATATGGACACTTATGAAAAAGATGCTCAGCTGACTTCTACTAAAAAGACAAAATTGGAAATCACAGATGACATAATAATTGCCAATTGTATGTTGTTTATGCTGGGAGGTTTCGATACGGTCACTTCAGGGTTGATATTTGGTGCATATGCAATGGCGCTTAATCCAGATATTCAAAAAAGACTTCGTGAGGAGCTTAATGTTGGAAAGCAAGACGGTGAACTTAGCTATGATGATATTAACCAACATGAATATTTGGATAAAGTAATTAACGGTAAGGATAATTTTGAGTACATTTTGTTAAGCCTATTTGAACGTAATCACCTAATTTGCATATTTCCAAAAAAAGAACTTCACTGTTACTCCCTACTCAGTTCAGGACTCTAATTAAAATTTTCCAAGTTAAAAGAAGTACTGGGGACCTAGTATACAGTATTGTAGATTAGTATTGTTTTAAATTACTACCAAAGCCAAAACAATTTGGTCTAATTAATTACTATAGTATATTATGTACGTATTAATATTGTCTTAGAAACTTTGAGGATGTACACTCCGGCGGTAAGAACAGAAAGAAGATGCACTAAAAATTATCCTCTGGATGACACTGGAAAGTCGTACATTCCAAAAGACAGTATGATTGCAATTCCCATTTACCAAATTCACCACGATCCTACTTACTACCCCAATCCAAAGGTTTTTGATCCAGAACGATTCTCAACCGAAGAAAAGGCAAAAAGGAGTCCCTATGTGTTTATGCCATTTGGACACGGACCTAGGAATTGCATCGGTATGTAGTATTTTAAGTAATATCGGTTTTCTTACACATGATTCTAATTTGGTGGCTACAATAATAAAATACCTCCCCTTTTAATTATTTCTAGCTAACCGATTTGCTTTGACTGAATTGAAAGCTGCACTTGCTAATCTAGTGCTGAATTTTGAGATTGAGCCATGTGCAAAATCACCAATACCATTGAAATTCCGTAATGTTGCGTCGTTGAAGCCTATAGGTGGTATGTGGCTGAAATTGAAATCTGTAAATTGATTATTAATCCAATAATGATTTTTGCAGTTAGTATTGTGAAATGTATGCTTTTTAAATGCATGTTTATCAACCTATTTTGGAATTTTAAATATCTATACCTATCCGTTCCCTGCTTATAAATAAATCAATCAATTAACTACCTTTGTAACTATTGCTCATAGAATTAGAAATTATTTTAAATTGTCCTTACTACTAATAGAAACAAATAAATAGTAATAAGTTACTCAATAAGTTAAAAATTATTTAATTATCTTTATCTTTTAACTAGCAGTGTACAAAATACCTACAGAAAACATAAAAAATATAAAAAATTGCATCGTATCAATTACAGATTACAAAGTATAATGGTTTGTTGAAATGTACTCAAACTACTGATTTAATAATTCTACAACTACAATCAAATAACAATGGATATTTTGCATTTTAAGTATTTTTTCCTCAATTCACAGTGTTCGTTTCATGAATCGGCGGTAATTGGAGACTTTTTAGCTCAAAAAAATTAAATCAAATTTTGAGCATTTTAAAATTGCATGATGATGTAGTCAACACGATTGATTGGATTCAAGTGCTAAAGATTTTTTGCTACACGTATAACAGAAGATATTAAAATGTATCACTGCGGGATTCCTATACTTTTCCATATAAAATATAAAATGTTACATAACTTTAGTTCTCACCACTTCTCACCCCTCAAACTAGTTCCAAAAATTTTCTATTTTTATGTAGTAATTTTTGAAAAAAATTGCAGCTGCTACTGGCTGCTACTTTGGAAGATATAGGTGGCTCAAACAACCGAGCTTATAGAATCACACAGTTTTTGGGAGCTCGTTACCTCTCTAATACGTGGTCGAAGTTTAACCAAACCTGTAAGAAACATTGCTTATACATCATTAAGCATAATATTATGTGTGTAAATATTACCGTTTCGATGGATTCCTAATTGATCTTTTGTAACCTTCAGCTTGAAAACGAATTGGTAAAAATATTATTATTGATTTGATAACATTTTCTCGTTTAATTTGATAATGTACGAGTTTAATTCATCGGTCTACATTTAAAAAGGTGATAAGTGTACATTTCGGTCTCAGTCACGATTTAGTTACTATCGAATTGGTAAATTGTCTGTCTTAAATCGTCATTGTAATAATCTTAGTTGTAGCAATTTGCAAAACTGCCTATAAGAATTGGTTCTGAGGGTTTTTATTAGAAATGTCTGATTTATTTACTTTGTTTTCCAAATGTATCCTGCACATTATTGTAATTTCACCATTAAACGAAACCTTATACCCGATTCATACGGAGAAAAAGAACGTTTTAATGCAAACCAATTTCCTCCAAAAACTTACGAGTAGTCATTACAAGCAGGACTTGAATTCTGGCTTCATAATTCAGAACGGTTGGAAATCCCCTACCGGAATGGACGAAAACAATCTAAGAAGTAAAACACAACTAAGGTTTGTTCTTTGCTACGTAAAATATTATATTTTGGTAAGTGACTCTTTTCTCCCATTTCATCTTACCGGACATCAATTTTCATCGAGTACAGTCAGGGAGAATGCAGAGTATTCCGTTGTATTTCATCGAATTACAAATGAATCGGCGGCTGAAATGTTGTACTCAACTTTTACATCATTTGATACAACTACGAAAACTTTCTTTGTGGATATTTCTACTGAAAGTAATAATTTTTCACTACAGTTGTACTGTGGTCATTGTCATTCAGAGGAAAAACTGAAAATTTTGAAATCTTTTAAAGATAGTACCGAAAATTTGGATCAGCTGGCCAAAGTCAATAAATTTTGGCTTCAAGTCTACAGAAATTTTCATGGAGGTGCAGTAAAGTTCAACAAGTACAAATATAACAATTTCCCTGGAAAGTGCTATTTATATTCATCGGTTGAAAATTTACAACAAAATTTGGAACAACAATGTCTGATCGAAAATATGGGAATACATTTAAATTTTACCATCCAAGATTTCCGAGAAGATTCTAGTCAAATTCCATTGAATGGAGTGAAGAAAGACAATAATATAAATCTTTTAGATATCGGATCAGTAATCTTTTCTGTACGCGATTATAAAGATTTTGAATTGAAAGAGAATGATTTAAGATTTCTCCCTCTTTCAGTACCATTTAAAATTGAAGAATACACTTATGCAATAGTTACAGGCAAAAAAGTGACAAATTGGCTGCTCCTTTGGAGACCACTGGACATTTTCTCCTGGTTTCTCTTGGGATTGTTGATTTTATTATTTAGTATTATCTTTGAGTTGAGTTCATCATGGCCGTTTCGCCACCATACAGATTTAGTTTCTCTTAGAGAAAACTCAGTTGGCTTCTTCAATGACAAATTCGCAACTTTATTCTCGGTTGTCGGAGCTCTTTTGGAACAAAGTCAAGTATATCTGACAAATTCGATAAAAAGTTCTGATTCTTCGAAGTGTATTCGATTTTTGGTCGCAATTTGGATTTTACTTACCATATCTATCAGTAGTGGCTACAAGGGGAAACTTTTTGCACTGATAACCAGACCAACAATTCCTAAAATACCAAATAATATAGACGAACTTGTCAAATCTGAAATGCAAGTTATTTGCAATGAACAAATTCGGTATTCATTACATTCTATTGACCAACATTCTACTAATATTCGCTTTGAATATCATTACTCTTCGTTTGAACAAAAGATTGGCAATTCTAATGCAACCTCCCAGTCAGATATTATGATTAAAAAATTGGCATCTAAATTGTTCTTGGTTGACGTCCGCCCTACGATGCAGCTTTACTTGGCTTCAATAAAGAAAACCCTTCTAACATCATGCAAAGAAGATATTAATTCCCATCTCTCAAATTGCACTACATTTGAACCGAATAATGAATTTGCTGTCATAAACAAATTGCAGAATTTGAATCACTTTGCTGAAAAATTAGAAAAGACTCCTGATATTATTGACGCCCATCTTATATTTGGACCAAAGGATTCCAGTTTACTCAAAATAAAATGGGAACGGACAGTCCGAAGAAATATTTATGGCATTATTTTGGCGGAAAAAATCATTGCACTTTTTGAATCTGGTTTGTATGGGAAATGGGAAGAAAATTTTATTTATGATGAGGGGAGGAGGGAGGATAGTACATCTGCATCTTCAGCAGGCTTTGTATTTCGAGACAAAGATGCTATTGAAACTGTAGTTGATGAAAAGCAAGCGACTGAAAATCCCAAAACTTTGAATTTGCATGCCTTTATACCTGTAATTCTATTTTTTGTCATTTGCACCATTTTAACTCTAATTGCATTTATTTACGAAGTGCTATATTCGTGCCTTCATAAAACGATTTAAAATAATGTAATCTATTTATTCGTATTTCAAAATTTTTGAATAAAACGGTCGCCATAATACAAACATTTAGTATTGACAGTTTTACATTACGCTTCTGGCTATACAAATTTAAGGACACTTGTAAGTTAAACAGTTCATGTTAGACACAAATAAAGTAATTGACGGGCGTCAATTTAAGTTTATGTACATTAAATTTTTTAGTTAGTTTGCTTGCTGCCCAATAGAGATTATTAGTACTTAAAACCAATTATTTATTTATGTACACAACGATAACTACAGCCAGTGAAAAACTTTTTAAAATTCAGCTTGACGTAGTCTAAAGTCCACAAAATTATCAAACGATACTAATTAATTCATAGAACTCTGACAACAAACTAACGTGGTAGTTGATCCAATTACTAGCATACGAATGAATTTTAGATTTAGTTCTAGCGATTAGTTTCAAGTAACATCTTATGTCACGTCATATGAAACTATAGTTCTGAAAGCTACCCAGGATTGTCAGGAAGTACAAATAGTACGTGGAAGTCTTTGTGTATTATATAGGACCTAGTTCCACATAAATGACTATAACGAGTATTGCGGCAATTCACAACCTTAATTAACTAATTATGGTTTTGCAAGAAATCTCTTATGAGTAAGCAACTGTCATTAGTAGCTAGTATTGAAGTCGAAACTATTTGCTGATACTTCGAAATCTATCAGACTTAAAACCTTGGATGTTGATATTCGTTGCATATAAATACTTCTGCTGCCAACACTCACAAATCATAAAAGAAACTGAAGAAAATCAACTTAAAACATTCCAATCGCTGCGGTTTTAACTTTATAGTTCTAAAATACTCATAAATATGAAACTCCAGGTAAGGCGTTTAACGTATTTAATATTATTTTATTTTCCATCATGCGGAACTAATTTAAAAATGCGGATTTAGGAATTTATATGGTTTTCAAAGTCGCAACTTTTTTTCTAACTTTTCTTTGTTTTCCTAGATATTATTCGTCATTGTCATTGTTGCTGCTTTCGTGATGCAGAAAGGCAACGCTCGAGAAATACCTGCTGATGCACAACTAGCATCTGAGTCATCTGGAAAAGCAGACCAAAATGATAAAGGTGTTATTGCCATCGACTCTAGCCTGGAAAAAACTTCAACACATGAGAAACGAGGTAGAGTTACAACTACAACATAACTATAATGCCGCATTTTTCATATTATTTCATAAAATTTGACGATCTATTAATTTCTTAGGAATAAAAAACTTTTTATCTAGTTAAAAACATTTTACAATTCTTTTACAGAAAAATGCTTTGAGGGACTCGGAGTTTGTCTTCCCGACAATGAAGACGTAAAAGTCTCAGCGGCTTAAAATAAACCTATTTTTTATAATAATTAAATAAATGTTAACGGTGGAACTGGAACTATATTTATGGTGTGACAGTGATGGACCCTATTCATTTTTACTTGCTAAACAAGTCGAAAATTTACACTTCTTAGGAAATTGTGTGGGAAACTTATTACTAGGGCGAGCTTTTATTACGACTTTACGTTGGTTTCGAAAGATATTAAAATTATTGTTTGTAAAATATAAGAACACAAGTTTTCACAAGTACTAGGAAGAAAGACAGTTTTTGATGAAAATAAAGCATAGTTTTAGCAAATTACCGCCCATCCATGAAAATAATACACTGTGCAATTGTAGAATACGCTTAATCCATTTTGTAGTCGTTAAGATCCAGAGTATACATCTTACTTGCCACACAATCGTCCAAGGAAGGATCTGGAGCAATTCCAATAAGAGCATCCGCATAACTGTAAAATTCTTCTTTCAGGGAAATAACAATTACATGACAGCCGCAGCCCTTCATGTGGTCCCGAATATACGAAGCTACTTTGGCAATGTTTGTATTGTCCAAGGCAGCATCTATTTCATCCAAAACAAAAAAGGAGCACGTTGGTAACTGTGGATTGCAAAGAGCAAAGCCAGCGCGGCAACAGTTTTTTCTCCTCCAGATAAATTGCTCATAGATTGAAATCTTTTCCCTGGGGCCACACAGTTGTAGCTAATTCCGTCTAAATATGGTTCTTCGGGATTTTCAGGACCAAGAATGGCCTGTGCGGATTGATTTTGGGCCAAAGCCTAATAGGAAAATCAGTCTCAATTGAATATTATGCTATCTCCGATTAATTTTAAAACTAAAGTTACGCAATAATCATAATCAACTCACCTTGTATATCCCATCAATGCTACTGGCAACATGTTCGTAGCATAACATAAATTTTCTGTGCCGTTCATTCTTCACCTTTTCAAACGCTAATTTAGCAGATTTGGCTCTCTTTCTAGCACTGTCGAACTCTTCATTTGTTTCCAGTAGCTTTTCTCTAGCACTTTCTAATTTCTGGGTAGCTTTCATATTAGGGGCTTGAATTTTATTCAGTAAATTATTCAAATCTTGCAACTCTCTGTTCAAACTGTCAACCGTTTTCTTCACATCATCGTGAGATAGTTCCTTTAAATCTTCTGGAAGGTGTCTGTAGTCAATTTTCAGGTTTCCTTCTTTATTATATATAGTTTGACTAGATACATTAGAATCGACCTCAATAGATACTTCTTGACCTCCACCGTCATCAGTTTCCACGTCATTAAGACTTCCGTTCTCCATTGGGATGCGTATGTCGTTAATTTTGCACATTTTTAATATACTGTGCCGCTCACCCTTTTTAGAATCTTGACGGGACTCCAACTGTGCAATTAGTTTCTGGGCTGACTGAATTTCTTTTGCTACACTACCTACATCTCGTCGAGCCTTTCCAATTTGCTCATCTTTTTTTTCTATATCGTGTTTTATTTCCGAAATATCTTTCTTAATTTCGCCATGCTGCTGAACGAGGCGATCAACGTCGGATTTGGTCTCCTTTTCCTTAGCTTGTTTTTCTAATAAAGCTTCCTCTAGTTCTGACATTGTTTTCTCCCAGCGTGAAACGTTACCAGCTACACTTTCAGCACGAGAAAGTTCGAAATCAATTTGCGATTGTATCAATTCCTTTTGATATTGAAATTCGGCCCTCTTTTGCTCCCTTTCTTGTTGAGTTCGCAATTCTCGTTCTTCATACTGTCTAATATTTGAGACTCCAATCTGCTTACAAAATGAGCTGAAACATTCATCTTCAATTTTATTCAAACTGGTCTTCAATGTTTGGATTTCCTTATCTCGCTGGGCAATAAGAGTTTCAGTTTCCTTAATACTTGAGTTCACTTTCTCCAAATCTGTATTAATGTCTTCTTGCTGTTTCATCAGACTTTGAATCTGTTTCATGGTGGTCTCTTTATCTGTTTTAGCATATTTATGCCTAGTTTCCAGTCCCTGAATTTGTTGCTCTACTGTGTTGAGTTCAGATTCCTTTCTAGACTTCTTCATCGCTTCTCTCAGCTCTTCGCTAATTCTGTCTTTGTCTGCCTTTAATTTTGACAAATTTTTATCATCCCAACGCTGGGCCTTTCTCAGTAAATCCAAAGTTCCTCCCGACATAATTCCTGACCTTGTAAAAAAAGTACCATCCAAAGCAACTGCATCAAATCTTTCTCCTTGCTCCAAATCATAAGCAACTCTATTTGCTTCTTCTTGGGTTTCACAGACAAGGGCGTTGTTGGTGCAGAACAAAACTGCTTTCTGAATTTCTTTGGGCTTGAATTCTAAAATATCGTACAATAAATGAACATTGGCTGGGTCCCTTATGTTTCGCAATCGTTCTCGGATAGGTTTCGCTTCAATATTGTCCAGCGGTAGGAATGTCTCTGGTTCAAGCATTTGTTCTTTTAAAAATTGGATACATGATCGTGCAGTTTTCTCTGAGTCCACTACAATGGCGTCCATATATTTTCCCATAACCTTAGTTACTGCAACTTTGTATTTAGGGTGCCTTGGATGACACATGTTGATCATTCTATCATACACTCCTTGGAAATGATTTTGAAACGTTTCTACGATTTCTCTCTTTTTCTTTCTTCGAGCTTCCTCATGTTTATCAACTCGAGCATCTCCCAACTTAATGTTCACATCATCCAAACTTTTTTGAAGCAAATGTAGCTTATCTTTTGAAGTATTAACTTCGCTTTTGAGTTCGTTACGAATTCGCCGTTGTTCATCCAAGGACGTTTCATAAACAAGAATCTGCTCGCACAATTTTTCAACTCGCTTAGTGGATTCTGATATTTCATGAGTCAATTGCTTCATTTTGCTGTCTAGGTCCGATTTTTGTCTTGAGAAACTGTCTAAGCCTTCTTGATCATCCTTTTGGGGTCGATTCGCACCATTTAATTTAGTTATTTGATCTCGGGAACGTTCTTGAACTTGCTTCTTCAATGCCCAGTACTCGTGTAACTGATTATCACCAAGTGTGATATCTTGCCCTGGACTTTCAGACTCCGTAGCTGTTCTATCTAAATATTCTTTTTCAATGGCGTCAATATCTCTTGCTTGTTTTCGTAACTCCACTATGTCGTTTTCTTGGGCATCTTTAGCTTTAAGAGCTTGATCTAAAGACTTTTTAGCATCCTCTAATTTCTTTTTGATGTGCGTTACATTTTCTTTAGCTTTGATAAACTCCGGTCTTTTTGCATTTAATTCACGTTCCTTTTCTCGTTGGTTGGATTCACGCGCAGCCAAGTCCCGGTTAAGGGTTGCAAGTTCTCTTTTTCTTTCTCTTAATTCTGAATCCTGCTTTTCTTTTTTGCCTTCTAGAGTACCTAAATCCTCTTGTTTGTCATCCAAGTTCTTGCTCATACTTTTTATATCATCTTCGATGTGGTACAGCTTAAATAACTGCAGCTCAATCTCCCGATCACGATAATCGTCTTTTCGTCTTTGATATTTTTCTGCTTCTTCTTTTTCAAGCTTTGCTTCTTTTTGCTCTGCGGTGATTCCTTTCTTTTTTAAATATGTGGTCTGTATTTCTTCTTCTGCTTTCAACATTTCAGCTTTTGTTCTTTCGTATTCTTCTTTCAAATATCCTGATCCACTGATTTCCTCGAACATAGCAGTAATTTCTTTAGGATTTTTCATTGCAATCGCTTCAACGGCCCCTTGAAACACTAAAAAGTTCTTTGCCTTTACGTTAATTCCCAGCTCTTCTAACTGCATTGAATACTGCTGTTGCCCAACTACAACACCGTCGATTCTGTATTCAGACGTAGAACCTTGAATTATTCTTGAAAATTTCTTCTCCGTACCGTTCCCATCTTCAAGTTCCATTACCGCTGTAACTGATGCCGATAATGACACCGCTTCTCCGATTGATGCTCCGTGTATTAAGTCACTTAATCGCTTCACACGAAGAGATGAAGTCTTCATTCCCATCACAAAACTAATTGCGTCCATAAAATTTGACTTCCCCGATCCATTGGGTCTGAAACACCAAAATATAATATGTAACAGTAATATATGTACTACGTACCATATGTGTCTGATGTCTGATGTGGCAAATTAAATGGCAACTATTTACTAATATTATATCTATCGCTAATCGCAAATAGTTGATAATTATTGTTATTTATTGCGTTAATTGACGTTTTTACGGTTAGGAACTTTTGGTGGGTGGTGGGCAGAACATAAACAAGGTACGTGGACTATCTATGTTGGCCCACCAAAAGTGCCTAACGGTTGACCGTAAAAATGTCAATTAAATAAGGAAGAAATTTTATCACAAATATCAAAAAGTTACCCAATAACGGCCATAAACGGCCTTAATGGACCAATTCGCACAGAACCTTCATAGGACTTAAAATTCTCCACATCGATATATTTTAATGTTACGGGCATGGTGGATATTTAGAGTAGAGAGGTTGAGTTGAAATTAGGGCGTTTAAAGTCCAACAAAACAAATAACCGGATAGGGATTCGAAAAACTTAGTCAACGGTTGACGGTATAACCAGCGCAGCGACCGGCGTTGACGGTTGAATGTAATCCCAGGACCTAGAACAAACAGAATATTCGTTAAATATTCGTATGCCTCCTGAACGAATCGCGGGGTTTAGATTTGTAATGCGGTCATGCAAAAGAACGTTTACTTTACCGTTGGCGTTAGCCCATTATCATTTCAATCTGCAATAATTTATTTATAACATATCACATAGAAATAGATAATTATAAGAAAATACTATCCCACATCAATCAAAAATCCAACGACAAAGAATT
Organism: Tomocerus qinae; assembly: GCA_020055645.1. Taxonomy (NCBI): domain Eukaryota; kingdom Metazoa; phylum Arthropoda; class Collembola; order Entomobryomorpha; family Tomoceridae; genus Tomocerus; species Tomocerus qinae. The sequence continues at coordinate 130,389,218 of CM034546.1, forward strand.
CAACTAACAAATACTTTAGGTAAAGTTAATTGGATTAGGAGCAGGAAACAAAGGACCTTTTTTGACTTTTATAAAAAAGGTAGGAGTAATATTTGTTAAAAGTAGTGCTTTTATGCCTTTTACCAATTTTTATGTAGCAGTGTGCCCCATTTACTTCCACTTAAAATATAAATAAGGCAAAAACGGTAAAAAGGACTTTTTGCTAGAGTCTTGATATACTCAACTGCTTCATGCTTCCTCTCCTGACAGAAATGTCTTAATCCCAATGTCTAGAGGAAAACTAACTATTTCTTTGAATCTGTCCCGTAGGCATAAAATGTCCGCAAGAAATTGGCATAAAGTAGAAACATAGGGAAAGGTCCACTGCTTTAACAATTGCATTTAACTTTTCTTTAACTTTATCTGGGTCGGGGCGGGTTGCATAAAATCTTTCCTTACGTCTCAAATATCGAAACATGTGGTTCAATATGTAAATCCAGCTTGAATTCTCGTAGTCTAAGCTAACAATCTAAAATGGACTAAATGCAGACTTTTATAAAAAAAGCATTGCACAAAACATTAGAGAGTAAAATTCATGAATTAAATGAAATGTACTTTTTTCAAATCATTGAGCGAATCGTCAGACGATTTGCGATCTGGAATCTGTTCATTTAGTAACCATTTGAATAAATAAACCTTTGGTTTTCCTTTTTAGTAAGACTTTGAAAACTGGCGTTGAAACTTTCGTAGTCTTTTTCGGTTGTAATTGTAATTCCTAGTTTAAGGTTTGCATGAATCCGCACCAAAAGCGACAGAGATAGCTAATTCCTACTGCATATTCTACGGAAAATAAATTTCTCCGACTCAGTGTTTTGTCAAGTATTCAACCCACGAAATATTTTTTGTAGCAAGGTCCACATTCCCCATGTACATATGCAAGAATGCTTCAACTAAAGGTGCAATAGCACTTTGTAAATAAAGTTCTTTCATCACAAACAGAGTAATTCTCTTTCAATTTTTCTTCCGTTTGTTGATGCAGCACAACAGTGTTTTCGTATAAGGACTCAGTCATTACGGTAAATATTTTCGGTGTCACTTCAGCCAATTGATGAAATAAGTCTCGCACCTTTCTAAATCATCTAGCTTCGCCTTAGATATTCTACATGACGTTTCATGTAGTTTTGCTGATTGCCTTGTCATTCATTGCTGGAGAAAATTATATCATTTTTAGATTATGTCTGATGCAGTTTGACAATGAAGTTATGATTTTATTTAGTAAATGAATGTTATACTTTTCGTTTCTTGACAAATATTAAAAATAGGCCACCAAAGCTACTATTGAATTTTGAAAAATTTTACATTTTGGTTGAATTTCTAAATATGAAATATGCTAAAATGCTTCTAGTAACCCAGATTGCTTGATTTTACAATCGCTCTACCAAGACATACATATATAAATGTGTAGGTAGGTATAATTGCTTTATCTAGTCTACGATTATAATATAGAGATGGGACTAGACAAATATACTCGGTAGGTAAAAAAGTTACTTGTTCCAAAATCGATGTTTTTATGTCAAAATGTCATCCTCTCTATCTCACCTGTCACATCTTATACATAGAAATATCAGAACTAGCTTGGAACGGGGCGAGATGATACTTTGTGTGTGGTTTTGTTGTTGGATTGGAATTACTTGGAAATTGCATTTTGGTTGGCTAAACTTACTACCAACTCAGATTCAGATGCTTAGATTATTATAACTAATTATGCACTGTAATAGACTCTGTAGTCTATAGAGTCTAAAGTATAGACTCCATAGAATCTGTCACTCTATATTGCTCAGAGATAACCAATAGCCTAGCAGAGTGAGCATTCAAAAATAGAGCTAAGTCTAATGTGTCTGTGTGTATCTGAGTCGTATTATGAATCTCGTTTTAAGTGCTGAAGGCCCCTCAAGACGTCCAAAATATGTGGAAATCGGCTTCTTATGAACATACGACGACTGTCATAATACGAGCCTGTAAAATGAAAACTGTGTCTGTTGTGGAGTAGCCCGTTGGCAGTTGACGAAAAGTGAAAGGACAACGATCAAACGACACGAACAAATGAAACCCGCCGAATAAATTCTTCAGGTACTCCAGTCCAGAATCCAATCCAGCTCACTTTCTGTGGTCAGCGGTAAATCGGTAAGCCATAAATTATAATTAATTAACTATTTAAAAATTGTTTACTTATTGTACAATCAGTTACATAAATATACAACTTACAATCAGTACCAAAAATTAATATTAGCATATGTACTCAATTTTGTTTTTATTTTGCAGTGCGCATCAATAGACTAGAGTTGTGATTAAAGTTAAAACTTTTTTTTTGCAATTGTGACAGGAACGTCGAAATACTGTCCTATTGCCTATAATCTTATCGGAATCCAATTACACTGATAACTGAATTGAAGATTGAAATAAGAAGTGATTAATTTGTACTTTTTGCACTTGTAAGTTAAAATTTCTTGAATTTACGCTAAATTAAAACATCTCAAGGTAATTTTGTGTAAAAGTGACTGTAACGACACAATCTGAAGTTGACATTCATATTTTATAATTTTGATTAATTTAAATAGAATAATGGAAGAGTCATATCGTATATGTGTTGGTCCCAGAAGCAAAGAAGAAGAACAATACCTAATATCAAAGGGTCTTCTTGTTCAGGACAGTGATGGAGACTACAAGGACGTGTCCACGTAATAACATTAGTTAACATTCGCTAAGTTGGAATACTAATTTTTTATTCATTTTACTTTAGAATATTCACTTTTACTTACTAATCATATTGCATATCTACCTTCACAAGTACAATTTAATTAGCACATGAATGTAGAAGGTATTCTTAATTGGAGCATATTCGGTAAAGAGAAATCATCTATTGTTGAAGATAAAATGTTTTTTGCCTTCATATAGGGACTTTTCTGATGAAGAAAGTTTTTATGAAAGGAGTAACTACAGTCATCCTTTCCCTTCCGGTGGAATTGAGAATATCATTAGTGAAGAATTTCCATCACAAAACTCTTACAATGTTCAGTAAGTTAAGATTTTGGATTTAAAAAAAATATTTTGGCTGGCTTCCCATTCTATCGTCTAACGTTTAAAAAATTAACGCTATAAAAAGTTAACCGACGTAAAGAAATTTAAAATGAATACTACAAAGAACTAATCCTTTATTTCCAAATTATTCTCTATTTTTATTCTCTCGAAAACATTTTTCTCAGACTCGCTAGCATTTCCTATAAAAAATTGCTTTTTGGCAGATTGTCGGAATAATTCATCGTATTAATAAACAAAAAATTGTAGTAGTAATAGTAATAATTTTTATTTAAAACTTTAGCAAAGGGAGAACCCTTTTGGATTTATCCGTTCTAAAAAGCCATGAGGTGGTCGGCGGAAGTGAAGGAGGCGTCCAGAGTCATGATAAAATAATGGAAGAGTATAGTGTAGGAGTTGAACAAGAGATTTTGGAAAAGACCACAGAGCATCATGAAACACAGGAATTATATCCAGTAGAAAATGCCGAAGTAGAAAACTGTGATTTATCTTCTTCTGGAGTCAACAATACAAGTTTTACAACTTCTGCACTTGATTATGGGTTAGTTAGATTTTTTTTTGTTTTTTTACAAATAACTCAAATACAAACTCAAAATATAGTACAGTGGATGAGAAGAATTTAAATTAACAAGTGCGGTCACGAGCACTAAACATTTTGATTCGCAGCAATTTTTTCTCGCGAATAAAAAACATGCTAGTAAGGGGACAGTCATTAATTTTTGGCCGCACTAACCTGGTTAGCGGACAGTCAGCTTTCTACCTGCCCGAGAAGGGAATAATTATGGAATTAATTGAAGGTTTTTGCATACACATCTCATTTTAGACACAATTTCGCTATTTCTGGTTTTGCGGAAGAATAAATTTCTTCCGGATAAACTATTTTTAACACTAGCAGGGTGTGGTTTGGACTCAGAAATCAGAATTATAGAATTCCTTAATTCCTTTGTCTTTAGTTAAGGCGAAGTGATCAAATAAGGGATCGTGTCATATGGAATTTTATTATATGTATAAAAATATTTATTCCTATGTCGCATGTATGTATGTATGTATCTATGTTCTATGCCATGGACTTTGTGGCTTTTTGCAAATGCTGGTGTAATTATAATAAAATTTTTGTTAACCAAATGATTGTATTTTTTGGCTTAATTTTTTGAAATTTGATTTCAATGTTTAGCTCCTCAGATTTTGATGACACAATGACAACTATAGAGAGATTACTAGAGTTTGCTGACGAGCTGGAGAAATCCGAAATAATTGCAGCGCTAACTTGTACCTCTAAAACTTCAGTACCTCCCCCTTCAAGCCAGTTTCCTTCTAATTCTAGCAATCATATTGAATTAGCATCAGTAGGCTTGGTCGATCAAGACAATTTACTGGAAACCCCCGTAGAGCCGTTTCTTCAAGATAAAGTAACTGCATCTGCTTCATCAACAGGCTCAAGGCATATTGAAACTCCCAAGTCGATCGAAATTAGAAGTGGAGGAAAGAAGTCTGAAAACTTGATGTATCCTTCGTCAGCATTATCGCTCGTGGTTCGGAAACAAGTACTCGATCCAAAGAAAAAAGGAAAATTCTTTCCTCCAAGCCAACCGCCAACACTTCAAAAAGCGCTTCCCCCTCGTCCTCCTAGGCCGGTGAAAGAAACTGTTCAAAATAAAAAATTGGGAACTCAAGTCCAGAATTGTGGCGGAGTTTTGAAAAACCCAGTTTCGGTAAAGAAAAGAAATAATTCAGTAAGCAATCTTTATGAACATGTAGTTTCACCTGTTAAGGAATATGTTAACGGCAGAGCCACCTTGCAAAAGTCAAAGTCGACAAATGACATTAGAAGTCTGCCCGTCCCTCATACCAAACAACCTCAATTTTGAGTACAATAACTTCGAAACGGCAAATTTCCAAAAAAGTATATTTCTTAAAAATCATGTTTGATAAGGTAATTCGTAATGTACGACTTGTATAAATAAACTTACAATTTAGGAAACTGTTTTCATTTTCCATAATTTGTGAATCAATCTTGTAGTAATCCCCGCTATTTTGTCAAGTTTTCCATTTAATGTTGATAGTCGTGCATGCTAAATCTTTTCCCACTTCTCATTCCATCATTATGTGATATCAACGGTTAGTTAAGTATTAATTTCCTTTTTAAAATAAAAAATTAACAATTTAAAATTATTTTAAGATCTGCGTAATGAAACTGGAAATGCTTCGTTATAGCTAGGGAAAAGGGAATCCCTTTGATGAAAACATGTTATCCTACAACGCCATCAAAAACGGCAATCAGTACACATACCGCCTAAATAAATGTTTATAATTAGAACTAAATTTTCTAAGACGATATTGCTGTGTGAAATTAAACAAATAATGTGTCTTGTCTTAATAACTTAATTTTAGTGTTCTCTCTAAACTGTCGTAATAGTAGTAGTGGTAACCAATAAGCTTATAGAACTAATTCTTCCCTGTTCGATATAGTATTTGTGAATATTCATTTTCTGCAATCTAATTTGCAATTAATAATTTGAGTTGTAGTTTTAATAGTGTAATGTAATCAACAATTAGGAAAATTGGATGCACGATAAGTAGTAAAACACTGAGGAGATAAAATTCAAATGCTGAAGTGTTTTATTTTTATCTGAAGAATACGTAAGCCAAAACTATACCAGTCTAATCATCCGAATATTTTCTAATTATAACTTGTTACTGTGTCGTTATCGGCAAACTTTAAATATAAAGTCAATAGACTTAATAAAGTCAACACGTAATCATAATAAGTATTATAATAATTAACAAGTTTTGTTCATTTTGTCTGTATCATACAATAATGGTTGGGTCGTAATCATGTTTAAAATAAAAAAGTCGTGCCAAGAAATAAATATTTAAACTAACGTCCTAGTTTTTAAGAATAAACAAGAATGTAGAGTAGAATAAGTTCATTAGTTTTGCAATGCTTTGTAATGTTTTTGTGAATAATAAAAATTGCAAACCGGCATAATGAAAGTTGAGCTAAGTTGTTATCTCTATTTATTTTATATAGTTATATGACCAATCAAATTTCATCGTCAAGATCTTCATAATTCAATAATGGCAACTTACAATCTATTTTGGTTTGATGTAAAATGTCTCATGTACATTTTAGTTGAGTTGTGCTGAGCATGTGTAGGTTATGCTGAGATGTTTTTATTAGAATAACTTCATTATCATTGTAGGAACTGCATAATCCATATTATTAGTTTCATATTTTGTTGTTTCGAAAATTTTGTTGTATAATCTTTACTCTACATAAACGTAAAGTGGGACATGCGCATGGAATTCTTTCACTATTCTTGTATAAAGGTTTGTATATATGTCCGTAATATTTTGTAATTAATGAGTAAGGACTAGATTATCACTACTGAGTTTGTTCTACATTTCAACACGCTATGCAAACAGCATTCCGATTTCTGTTGAGCACCCATGTTTATAAAGGAATCTTTTTTAAATTTACTATGTGAGTGTATAACCAGTCATCCCAGAACCTTCAGGAATTTTCCAAAAAAGTTAATGGGAAATATGATTGGGTCGAGAAAGACGAGAAATAAATTACGTTTCTATGCACGCGTACTCTAAAGATCACTTCGGTTGAAAACATTAACTATATTACTTATTACCAAAACAAATACCGGCGTCTCACGTCATAAAAATTGGAATTGACAATGATGAGTTGACATTATTGCTTAGAGAAATTCAACATGTGATATTCTCCGTTAATATTGACTGAAAAGCCATCAACTATCAACCGTTCGTGACTTTTCTAATATTCAGTTTAGTTTGGATAACTCACTTTTGGAACTACCTTAAATGTAGCTATATATAAATTGTAATGCTTAATTACTGCAGAAATCTGGGGTTTCTTAATTTATCAATGAAATGATAGTTTATTTAAATTACCATCAAGCAAAACCTGAAAATAATATTTAATTAATGTTTAATTAAATGCTGTAGTATAAAGTAGGTTTTAATTATAAAAAATAATAATGTTTTTAATGACCAGTATCCTCGAAGGAAACGTCAATAGCTATAATGATTATAATAATCTAATCGCCATTATATAGTAAGCTTCATCTTAATAAAGAACCGGGCAACATTATTAACAGGGTTCAAAACTAGTTACTTCTGCTAATAGTCTTTCCTTTCTCATTGCATTTCATGGGACCTTTAAGCACGACTCACGACACAAGCTAAAGCCGATTTCAAAACAAACTTGTACTTTGTCATTTAAACTACCAGCATAAGTGGTGTGGCTGTACCATGACCATAACCAAACAAAGGAAAAATCCGTTCGCTTGCGATTAGAAGTCATTCTCTTTCCAAATTCACTGGTGGACAGACGATAGCAAAAAAGCTCTACGAACATTGGAACTCACATACTAGGATCAGATTAAACACCTATTCACACCATAAGGTACATCAAATCGGTAAGTAAATCGGAAGATGCAGAGTAACTATTAATATCATGGAAATATTTTTGAAGGACATTTGTTGAGAATTTTGTGATGGTAAAAATGATTACTATCTTGTAACAGGAAGTGATTCCATGCACCAGAAAGCATTTCCAAACTAAAATATAATTAGCATACTTTTGAGAATTGTGTTGATAAAAATTCTTGCAAATATCTGAGAGAATTTGAAATTTATAATCCTTTAATTGGTTTTTTCCAGCCGAAATAGTTGACAGTTTTGATCCAGATCCAGAATGATGAAGTTGAGAATGAAGAATGTCGCCAAAGGAAGGTTAAACATTTTAATATTATAGTTACATTATTGCATAGCATTAGACTTGTTTGCCATTCTACCGTTAACCGAAGACGAAATAATGAGTTTATTTAATGTCGTAATCCAATTTTCAACCCTTATTTTCCAGGTACAGAAGCATGTTGCTACAAAGGCCGTTCAACATTCCTCTTACGAAAAAAAGACAATTGATTATTAAAGACTACATAAGACAACACCCAAGAGGATCTCGTGAACCTGCGGAAATTCATCGTTTCATTGTTAAACACGATCCAGATGTTCAACTATCGGACATCAACAGGTGGATCCGAAAACATTCTTGGATAACAGAAGTAAGCATTTTTGTGCTTCTAATCGTAATTTTCCAAGCCATGCAATAGTTGACTCTCCTTTTCCTACTAGAAAATCAAATATCAACTTCCTACTAACTACATAGACTACTTTCGTGGTTCAAAATTGTATACTATGTATACATTAGTAGGTGGTGGGTTGACCAAGGGAAAATTGGGCAATAAAAGTTTTGCTTCTCTGGTTTTTAAAAAATTAATCAAATTTGGACTGAATTGTCAACCAATCAACATTTTATGGATTTTCAGGTGTGTCAGGAATCTCCTGTGAGTCCATCGGAGTCGGTAATGAATCCCACAGGGAGCGCATTGTCAGGTCGAAACTCAATGTCGACCGTGCCCTTATTACAGGAAATCATGCTGCCCACTCCACCAACGACTTCCGGGATATGCTTTCGGCCAGTAATCAAACAACCTGGTCAGCCCCATCTGCTAGAAGAACTTTCTGCTAAACAGTCAAGGACTTTTGGAAGTATTCGAAGTCTAAGGGCTAGTCGTGAGAATCCTGATCCGTCAATGCCAAAGTTGAGTCGCTACGATGAGGAGGATGTTTCAGAAGGTAATTTATCAATCTCAAAATAGTTTATTAATAATGATCAGGCACGTATCTAGAAATTTGGTCAAGGGGGGGCGGAACCAAAAATAGTGTTAAAAAGAAGACATATTCGAGAGAGGCGCGAAAAATTTTTGCAATTTTTGGCCTATTTTGGAAAACATCCTCTCTTTTTCTCAGATTTAGGGGGGAGCGCTGCGCCCCCAGCCCCCCTACTGGATACGTGCTTGATAATGATATATCTAATATTTTAAAATTATTATAGCCGGTCATTAATAATTAGGAATAATTAGTAACTATTTACTATAACAAAGTCAAGGATTAAAGGAGATGAGTTGTACATACAAATTACAATTTTAGGTGCACAGGAAAGTGGAAATCAAATACAACGAGACCCAGAATATGCCTCGGGTGATGCAGAACCCGAAGTCCCTTCAATTTCTGCTCCGCCTCCTCCGCGTACAAATGGCTCCCGTGATGACCGTACAGAAAGGGAAAGACATCGTGAACGCGCTAGTAAAAGAAGATTCTCCTTCAAATGTGAGAGAACCCTTTTGAGTCTCTACCACATGAAGCGTTCTTTCTCATCATGCCCTCAACTCAGTTCCCTTCAAGTGTCCCTGCAATATTTTGAAAGAGAATTCTTCCGGTCCACTCTCGACTACTTCTTACAAAATACTAATCCCGCTGTACTTGATGATTCGACTGCGTCTGGTTCGTCTCCACCATCTTTGCCTCTGGTTTTCGAAAAACCAGTCGTCATAACCCTTGATTAAATGCACTTTCCTCTTTTAATTGATCGAACAGCTACCACAATTTCATGAATCCAACTCTTTAAGTTAGAATTTATTGACAGTATTTGATGAAAATCCTCTAATTTGAAATTCTTTCAGCATTCTACAAGTAATGTCTAATTTCTAAATATTGTTTAGTGTACATGTATGAATTTTCTTAAAAACTTTGTTATTAGGCTCTTTATTATGTTTTCTTCAGTTATCCGCATATTTTTGATTTTGTTGATATGCTCTTGAATAGAATACCTTTATTATGAAAAATATGTGCATATAGGTGTAGTGCATATAGTGGTAGGAATAATGGATTGTAATTGAGTATCTGTATTTGTGTCCTAACATAAATTTAATGAATTGGATATAATGATTTACACTTTACACTTATATAAGTAATTATTTAAGATCTGCTGGATACTATTTATATATTTGTTTACAACTTTATACCATTGTCTATCGGATGAATTAAATATACTGGTTTTACTGTTAACAGACTCAACAAATTATACTAATTGATTCCATTTGACGCAGCATTTGCTTGACGCATTTTCAAAATTGCATTAAAATGACCATTCTATTCTATGAAATGTATAGGGCATATTTTCAAATTATAATAGCCAATAGCATTAGTCACCATTTACTTCGATTACTACTGACCTTGTTGGATTCAACTAGTTTTCGTTAAATAATGTAGAATTTGCTAGTATTATTCATTTATTACATCTCTCCCGAACACTGAATCTCACACCTCTCTAAAACGATTAAACTTTGTCAATATTTGCGTATAATTTTTTTCGCCATTTTTTTCTTTGCAAAAGTCCTTGGCGAGGCCCCGGCCGTTGGTAACTGCCCAGTCAGCCCAGTGGAGATAACAGTGCAAGCGCAATGCATGCAAACTTTCATTATGAGGACAGAAAATATAATTTTCAACCTTAGCACTGAAATAAAATGAGCAATTGAATAGCCTTGAACTTGATATTGAGAATTACATTCTATACGACAACGGTAATAGTTGTTTGGGAATATGCGGTAAAGAGTACGGGATGGCAGCAAAAAATAATACAACATCCAAAATGGTTTACTTTTTTTACATTTAAGATTGTCTAGCACTAAACCCTATATTTGCCTTGCAAATAGGTCTAGACAGTTTCGCTTTAAAAAATGGATCCATTTTGTAATGATATTCATTACAAATTAGTTGATGGCCGATGCTGAAATGAGGGGAGGCGGCCAGAATATCCATGGTTATTATAATAAATAATAAATCACAACACAGTATATTTCTTTTCAAAATTTTATATGATTTTCATGAACATTCTCAGGGGGAATATTTATTGCAACATTTGACTTCTGCATTATACAGTCGTTTGATATCATTATATATTACATACCTTTTCTTTTAGCATATCATATTAATACCACCATCCTAAGCTATACTTATCATATCATATCATACTACTCCACTCTATGAATATTACAAGTTATAATTATGTTATTGGATTTAACTTTCAAACTATGAAAACAACATAATAGGATAGATCATTTTAATTCCTTGCTGTAAGGAATAACTGTTGATACAACTACTATTATGTTGACACACTATAATAGACAGGAGGCATACTCAAGGGCTTAGTTAGGGTAGATTTTTCGGTTATACAACAATATTGATGATTCGCAGTAGGTTGCGGATGCGGAGTTTATAGCAGAATTCTTTGCTATCAGAACCCTTTTATATAATAGGATAGATCGACTAAGAAGGTTTATATACATGATGCGAACTGGACAAAGTTAGATTCCGTTAAGGCTTTTCTAAAGTTCGATATTCAACTTTCGGTATCTATATCTATTTCTGCTTTTGAAATCATCACGTGACTTCAAATATATATTTGTCATCTATAGTTACGCTTTTTTTGTACATCTGAATTTGAAATTGACGGGGAAAGTTGGAATTGCATCTATAGTCTTCGATTTTAATATCGGTATCTACTTACATTGGTTTCTGCTTTCTGCATCTAGTTTTCTGAATCTGAATTTTTCATTTATAGTATTCAGAATTCACCCATTTATAATGCAAGCGTAAAATTTTTTGCGAAAATCAAATCTTGTTTATCAAGACACAACTACAATAATAAATAACATTCGCTTTTGGTTGTTCATATTTGTGAACTGTTTCAAAAGTATCAGGAAGAATGTTTAATCGCAAACAGTTAATTATTTTGGCATTGTTGAGAAGAAGAATTAAAAAAAGACGAAACATTCGTAGCAAATATGCCCGAAAAATGTTTTTGAGCAGATCACAGGGGGAGATGAGCACAGTAAACGAGTTTCTACTACACGATCCAGAATATTACAAAAAATATTTTCGCATGGATAAAACAAGTTTCTCCAAAATACTTGCAATGATAAGACAAAAAATTTCTCATGGAAGCAACCACCGTTCACCTATATCTCCTGAAATGAGATTGGCAATAGCGATAAGGTACAATTTTTAGAATATGTAATATTTTCGTTTCTTTATTCGGCTTATTATTAGGTAATTAAATTATATCATAATTTAAAGTTGTCCAATTAATACAAAATGATAAATTGCTTTGCTTAGATATTTAGCAACCGGATGCTCGCAGATGCAGTTGGCCTTTAGCTATCGGGTGTCCCCTTCATCCGTTTCTAATATTATAAGGGAGGTTCTCATTGCCATATTAGAAGAAATGACAGCTACTTATTTACCGGTCCCAACTATTGAAACGTGGAATACGTCTGAAAACCTATTTAAAACAAAATGGAATTTTCCAAATGCAGTAGGAGCCATGGATGGAAAGCATATACGAATAAAAGCCCCCTGGAAAACTGGATCCGAATTTTTTAACTACAAAAACTTTTTTTCTGTAGTACTACTAGCAGTTGTAGATGGAGACTACAACTTTCTTATCGCAGAAATAGGAGCTCCTGGGTCACAATCTGACAGTGGAATAATGAATAATTCGACTTTGATATCAAACATAGAAAATGGAAGTTTACAGATGCCAGGACCCAAACAAATCAGTACACAACTTACCGCTCCTTGTGTGATTTTAGGAGACGAAGGTTTCCCATTAAAAGAATGGCTACTGAAACCTTTTCCAAAAACTACAAACAATCCAAGGCAGGCTATATTTAATTATAGATTATCAAGAGCGAGAAGAATCTCTGAAAACGCATTTGGAATATTAGCTGCTCGTTGGAGAATTTTCCATGTTCCCATTGATACTGACTACGACCTAGTACTCCTGATAATAAAGGCTGCAGTCGTTCTTCACAACTTTTTGAGGAAGGAATCAGATTATCAAAACATAACAGCTGACAGAACAATGAATGATGAAGATATTCCTGGAAGTTGGAGAAATGAGGTTCCTCTTAATGTATTCGTCCCAATCAGAAGAATTGGTAGCAACAACTACACTTTGAATGCCTCTCAATTACGAGATAACTTTATGGAGTACTTTGTTAGCGGCCAAGGAAGTATTCCTGGACAAGGGGAATACGTTTTTAGGGGATATTAATCATCAGTTAAATACGGGTAAAGAGTACATCTAAATTATATACACTGTTATGTAATTTCAGAAGTGATTAATTACCAAAATAATTTTAGAAAAAATATTTTAGTCATAAAATACAGTTTCTCTAAAATGTATAAACAAAGTTATATCATTCATTAACATTTGGGATATACATTCAATTATATTTTTATTAAAAACACAGTTGTAAAATTTACTACGCTAGTTTTATTCTGTAACTTCAGATTGTAGGAAAAGCTTTTGAATATTGATTTGAATATTCATCGCCCTCACAGGACAATCATCATGCACTCTACGCAATTTGGGTGCTAAACTCATGCAGAAGAGGTCAAATTCATCTTTGGTTTCGGAACAACTTTTCAACGCTGCAAGCAGCTCTTTATCTGCAGGGTCCAAAGGGCGTTTTCGTAATTTGACTCCACTCGGGACTAAGTTCACCAACGGCTTAAAATAATACATTTTAAATTATAAATGCTAACTAACTTTGGCTTTTGCTTGTCATAATAGCTTTTCTAAATACCTTAGATGTATGTACAACCACTTCTGGTTTTTTTGCATCGTCGTCGAAATTTTCATAATCGACTTCAATTTTATCATTTGTTTGGGTCAAGTTAGCTTCTTCGAGTAACGATGAGGATTGGCCATTGTTATCGGCGTCATTATTGCAGAGTTCAGAAAGATTAGACATTGTTCTGAAAAAAGACGCAAGAACAGAAGGATAATTGGCAATTGGTTAACGGTTTGTATTTAAATAATTTAATGTTAGTATCAAAGTGATTAGAATGTTTCCAGGTCTCCGCCCTCAGGGGCAAAGTGACGGCATGCTCCAGAAACTGGGTTCCCCCAACCAGTTCTTTCCAACCACTTTTCCCTTGATTTCGATTCGGGGAACTGGTTGGGGGACACCAGTTTTCCAGAAACCAGGCCTGGAAACATTCAAATCACTTTAGGTAGTATATTCTACATTCTTTTGGTAGTTAATTAGATTTGGTACTTGTAAGGTGAATAGTGGTCTTTGTAGAACTCCATCTGACTAGCCAGCCGAAAGAATGGAGGTCTTTCCTCAGTTCCAGAACCGGTGACCTTTTTAGATTTTCTCAGGAAATCGGTATACTGTTTTTTTAGACTTTTCCAAGTATTTTGGCAGTGCACTCCTAAATACAGTACATGATGCAATAAATATTTCAACTGGACATTAGATATTAAATTTTGGAAATTAATATCAAAAAATATATAACCCAACACTTAACTGTTTGTCCCCATTGAGTCAGCAATACTGTTCCAGGCATTGTTTTTTTTAACTATATCTTTATAGTCCGAACGCTTCATGTTATACAAAAAGGGTTTACCCCTGACCAACTCAATTAAAAGTTCCTCGTTCATCATAGGTATAAAGAGAATTACTTCTTCAAAAAAGCCTACACATGTGCTGTGATTTGTGTTGGCTGTGAATGCCGAAAGATTTCTGAATTGGACGAAAGTTGAAATAATTCAACTTTGGTGCAAAGCAGAAATCTGAACGAATGCAGAGTGATGCAGAAACTGAAATGTACTTTATATGCTCCAATTCAGATACCGATTAACATACAGAATTAAATGTCAATGTCGTACCGAAGGCGATTCGTAACTCTAAATTTAAATTCAGATTCAGAAATCAATGTCGGGTTCATTCAGATACCGATGTAGATTCGTAAGTGACTATAAATATCTCAGATTTGATGAATACCGATGAAAAGCAGAATGAAGTGCAGAAAGTCATACCGATTGCCGAACTTTAAAAGCCTCTTTAGTATAATCATGCCCACTATAATATAATGTGAATGTACATAATTATAATATTATAAGCACTATATTCATTCTGCGAAAAACATGGACATAATAAACAACTACGGTACTTTAGTCGTAATTTGTCCTTGGGGACAGTTGGTTGTATGCATAACTGAATACAAGAAGAGATAAAGTATCGCTGCAAATATTTGTAAGTGTATATAATATACATAATATAATATAACAAAAAGCGTTTACGAAAATTAAATACAACCAACAATTTATAAAACAATTTACAGTCTGTGAAGTATTTTAAATAATATATAAACTCCCATTTTATAAATATATTATGTGCGACAATTGGTTTTTAGAAATAATCTGAATACTTCAAAGCACAAAATGGAACCAGCGTCTTGTTTCACAGCGATTTCTCTTTTATCTGTACTTGGCTATTTAATTTACAAGTTAATCCAGAAACAACAAGGATTTTGGACCAAGTATGGAGTTCCTCGATTGAACTTTGAAAGTATGGTTTCGAGAATATGGAATAAAACATCATTTGTGGAACTAGATGCGGGTTTATACAAGCAAGTGGGAGACTTGCCTTATGGCGGATACATTGAAGCCACTTTGCCTACTGTGTTTATTAAAGATTTGGAACTTATAAGGAAGATTTATGTCAAGGACTTTGACTATTTTGTGAATCGCAAGAAATTTCGGACGAACGATAAAAATTTCCAGATTATGCTTATAAATAAAGAAGACGATGAGTGGAAAGATTTGAGATCAACAATGAGTCCGACGTTTACGACAGGAAAAATTAGGAAGATGTTTCCCATTTTTAACGACTCTGTCAAAAAATTGGTGACTTATGTCAAAGGGGAACTAGCAAAAGATAAGAATAACGATGGAGTAGTGGACATGGAAGATGTTCTAGGACGATATGGCATGGATGTCATCTCATCCGCTGCATTTGGGATCGAAAGTGGAATTTTCAAAGATCCTAACGTCCTCATTGCGAAAATGGCCAAGAAATTCACTTTCAAATTAAGTTTTAAGAAACTGTTAAAATTTTGTGCAACTTTGATTCTTCCTTTCGCTAAAAAATATATAAATCTAAGAATTGTCGATGAAGAGGCTGATGAATATTTTACAAAACTTCTACAAGATTCTATTAAGTACAGAGAGTCCTCGGGAGAAAAGCGAAATGATTTCCTGCAATTGATGATCGATACCAAAAATGGACAACTTCAAGTGGAATCTAAAGATACGGATGAAATGGACTCTTACCAAAAAGATGCTCAGCTAAGCTCAACTAAAAGAGTGAAAGCTCCAATTACAGATGAAATTATCATTGCCAATTGTATCTTGTTCATTTTCGCAGGTTTTGATACAGTCAGTTCCGGATTGATATTTGGAGCATATGCTATGGCTCTTAATCCAGATATTCAAAAAAGACTTCGGGAGGAACTCATTGAAATGGCTGAAATACGAGGCGGTGAACTCAGTTATGATGATATTAACCAGCATGAATATTTGGAGAAAATAATTAACGGTAGGCATATTTTTATATAGGGAACAAAAAAAGGACCTTTTTTGCCTTTTACCTTTTTTATAAAAAAGGTAGAGTAAGATTTTTTAAAAGCAGTCCTTTTTTCCTCTTTTTTGATGTAGCAGAGTGTCCCATTTACTTCCACTTTGCATCTAAAATCTAAATAAGGTAAAAAATGTAAAAAGGGCAGCTTTTTCAAAAAATGTAGTACTTTTACCTTTTTTGTAAAAAAGGAGTACCTTTTTGTTTCCTGATTTTAGGTAGAGTTGATTTTGGTTGTTATAAAAAAAATCTACAAGACAGTTTTATTTTGATGTATTTATGTCATTAACTTTTTTTATAGAAACGTTGAGAATGTATCCTCCTGCGATGAGGACAGAAAGAAGATGCACCAAAGACTATCCTCTAGATAATACTGGAAAATCATATATTCCAAAAGACAGTATGGTTTTATTTCCAATTTACCAAATTCATCACGATCCTAATTATTTCCCCAATCCTGACGTTTTCGATCCAGAACGGTTCTCTACCGAAGAAAAGGCGAAGAGGAGTCCTTATGTGTTTATGCCATTTGGACATGGACCTAGGAATTGCATTGGTACTGTTATTATTATCAGCGTTTCACTAGACACTAGCTATAATTGTTGCAATGGTAGTTGACTAAAATGTTTGAACTGTTTTTAGCTAACCGATTTGCTATGACTGAATTGAAAGCGGCACTTGCCAATTTGGTACTGAATTTCGAAATCGAACTATGTGGAAAGTCGCCATTGCCGTTGAAATTCTTAAATGTTGCGTCGCTGAGGCCTCAAGGTGGAATGTGGCTGAAACTGAAATCAGTAAATTAAATTTAAAAATAAATAAGCTTCTCAAATCATTGTATCCCATTTTAGAGTTTTATTAGGCTTACAAAACACAGTAGCAAATGTCAAAATAAAATAAAAAGTAGAAATAAATGTTCAATAATTTTCTTGCAAAACAAGTCCGCAGACAAGAAACGCGAAACATTTTGTAATTTTTTTCGTTTGTAGACAAAAATTCCTTTTTTCTCGATTTCGAAAGGAGAAAAGATCACCTGCCCTGAAAGCGACCTAGTTGAAGTTAAATCTCGCTATTTATGTCATTTACATTGAATGCCTAGCATTTAGTTATACAAAGAATAAATTGAGAATAAATGAATATTATGATAATAGGACCATTTATTTTTATATGCATGTCATAATTATTTTTTGAACTGATAATATTTGATTAATAACCTGCAAATATGCCCAGTAAGCAAATTTTTGAAACATCTTAAGTGGGTATTCGTCATTCAATTAAGATAAAGATAATTTAATAGAACATGAAATAATAGATAATTCAGATATCAAAATGCAAAGCAGGTGTACTAATACTAAGAATGATTACAGCTTTTTACATAAGATTATTACAATTTTTTACAATGATTTTATTATTTTGATACGATTACAGCTGGTCCCATAATTACCCATAAGTCCGGTGATTAGTGGATAGTGATTCCACATCTTTTCAGTAAATACACATAACGTAATAAACTCAAATACTGTTCCTATAGACTAACTAGGGTGTCTTTAGCACTGTTTCTTGTGCAGGTGTCAAAAGAACACAACACCGTAATCTCTTCAACCGCTGTTATATAATAGGATATTTTTGGAGTACTTTATGCATGTACATGATAATGAACAAAGTCATTCATGATAAGATATCATCATACTCACTAAAGTGTGTACATATTTGCATTATGAGTAATCTACAGGCAATATTGGGAACAAAAAATGTACGGTGACAAAAAATTGACAGCAGCAATAAGCAAGGCCATTTATTTTAGTCATCATTTGTCGCTTGGAGTACTCAGGTGGTGCATAACTGCAGTCTGTGGATAAAATATCGCTGTGAAGATTACTATTATTTGTAAGTATATAATTTACCCAAATGCAGTAAAATAATTAGCATATAATACAATATTATTATTCTCAATTTATTTTAGAAATATATAATATAAAAATACTTTCAGGTCGCAAAAATGGAGCCAGCGTCTTATTTTACGGCGATTTCTCTTTTGTCTGTTACTGTCTTTTTAATTTACAAGTTAATTCAGAAGCAACAAGGATTTTGGACCAAGTATGGAGTTTCTAGTTTGAAAATCGAAAGTATGCTTTCACGAATTCGGAATCAAACGTCGGCTGTTCAAATTGATGCGGATCTATACAAACAAACGGGAGACTTACCTTATGGAGGATACATTGAAAACACTTTGCCCACGTTGTTGGTTAAGGATCTGGAACTTATAAGGAAGATTTATGTCAAGGACTTTGACTATTTTGTAAACCGCAGAAAGTTTGAGTCAAATGATAAAAATTTCAAAATCATGCTTATCAATAAAGAAGACGACGAGTGGAAGGATTTGAGATCGACAATGAGTCCGACGTTTACAACGGGAAAAATCAGAAGAATGTTCCCTATTTTCAATGACTCTGCCAAAAAATTGGTGACTTATGTCAAAGAAGATCTGGCAAAAGAGAATAGTGGCGTTGTTGATATGGAAGATGTCCTGGGGCGATATGCAATGGATGTCATTTCATCTGCTGCATTTGGAATCGAAAGTGGAATTTTCAAAGACCCTAACGTTGTCATTGCCAAAATGGTCCAGAAACTTCAGTTTAAATTAACTTTGAAGATGGTGTTTAAATTTTTTGCTACTATATTTTTTCCTTTCGCTAAAAAATATATAAATCTAAAAATTTTCGACGAGGAAGCTAATGAATATTTTTCGAAACTTCTCCAAGAATCTATAAAGTACAGAGAGTCGTCTGGAGAAAAGAGAAATGACTTTTTGCAGTTGATGATCGAAGCTAAACATGGACAACTCAAAGACGAATCCAAAGATGAAATGGACACCTACGAAAAAGATGCACAGCTTAGCTCTGTCAAAAAGACTAAAGCGCAAGTCACGGATGACACAATTATTGCCAATTGTATGTTGTTCATTTTAGCGGGTTTTGACACAGTCAGTTCCGGATTGACTTTTGGAGCATATGCAATGGCTCTAAATCCAGATATTCAAAAAAGACTTCGACAGGAACTCGTTGACGTCACTGAAAAGCGAGGCGGCGAACTCACTTACGATGACATTATTCAACATGAGTATTTAGAAAAAGTAATTAATGGTAAGCCTAATTTTTTATTTAACTAAAGTTTTTGAATAAAATACTAGCAAAGTAATTTTGTTTTTACAACAGTAAATGTTTTATGGAATTCTAAATATTAATGTTTTTCAAACAATGAAATCTGAATGCATGCTGAATTTAGAAAATGGAGAGTATAATTTACGTTTTCCTATTTGTTCTAGAAATTTTAAGGATGTTTCCCCCTGCAACGAGGACAGAAAGAAGATGCGCCAAAGATTATCCTCTGGATGATACTGGAAAATCGTATATTCCAAAAGACAGTATGGTTTTATTTCCAATTTATCAAATCCACCACGATCCTACTTATTTTCCCAATCCCGAGGTTTTTGATCCAGAACGGTTCTCGACCGAAGAAAAGGCAAAAAGGAGTCCTTATGTGTTTATGCCATTTGGACACGGACCTCGGAATTGCATTGGTAATTCTCGGTTTTCTATCTTTTAACAATATTTTAAAGGAGATACATTCTATAATAGGTTTTGTTTTAACTATTCCTAGCTAATCGGTTTGCTCTGACCGAATTGAAAGCGGCACTTGCCAATTTGGTACTGAATTTTGAAATTGATATTTGTGAAAAGTCGCCAATACCTTTGAAGTTTCTCAATGTAGTGGCCCTGAGGCCTCAAGGTGGCATGTGGCTGAAACTTAAAGCGGCAAAATAATTAACTACTGTGATGGGGACATTTAAAAACAGCCAACCTTCCAATTGAATGTGACTGTCAGTCCCCCACTTTTACATTTTAGAAGCTCCTGTGTAAGCAAAATTCGTTTTTACAATTTTAGCAGCTTTATATACTTATCATTATTCTTTTAAGAAATATGTAAATAGGTATATAAATCTGTTGATTATAATGAAAATGTAGTATGTCTTAACCCCTTAACTATTTCAAGGTAAATGGAGTTGTAATTAACACTCAACAATGTTTTTGCTTTTATTTTATTTATAAATTTGCCGTTACAAAAAATAAACGTGATCAAACCATAAAACAAAAAAATTAGTTATGAAATATCTCATTGTAATATATCGAGAGTATAATATTTACACACTATATTGGACTAGAATGTGAACACTATAAGTAGTGCGTATGTAATAGCAATTACTGCCTAATAATAATCCGTAAATTGCAAATTGCATATATATATACATATATATAATAGGATGTAATAATTAATAATCATACATTTCCATTACGATATTTTACAGAGCAGTAATATAGTAAATATTAACATGAGAATCTGATACATATTAGCAATGTATAGGGTGAAACTATAATATAGTATTCTCTAATCTAAACTTCAAAGTACAACTGAGTGAGCATATCTGTAAATGGATGAAAGCCTGGACTGCACATATCACATAACCCTTTCAATTTTATGCAATTCTCATTCACGGAATTTAACTGATAGAGAGAGTCAGAGATATGAACACATTGTATCATCTCTAACTGCCGCTTTGCGAACATCTGAATACAACCTTCACTATCACCGCTTTTATATAATAGGATGCATGTATGATGGTTTGAAGGACATCATTCATTTGATGTGGACAATTAGATCTATCATTTAAGTTACATAGATATATAGGACCTCATTACTCAGTAGTTATACAACATTGAGTGTCTATAGTCTATATTATGTAATCTATGCATTCAGCACTCCTTCAAGTTGATACATGCAATTATGAGTAATCTACATACACAAAATTGGCAAACAAAAAACTCGCGTAGTAAAAAATTTAAAGCCGCATAGGCAAGAATAACATTTTAGTCGTCATTTTATCTGGGACAGTTGTTGATGGCATTGCAATTCGAGTTTAGCCTTGCGGTTATGGAAAAATAAAATATCTTTGTGCGTAACTTTGCCAAGTACTGGTGAGTAGATAGAAAACTACTTTGAATTATTCAGTCTGTATTGTTTTAATATCTAATCAATGTCATTATATAATTAATGTATAATTATATAGATAATATTACATTTCGTAATTTATAATAAACAATATCGATATTTTTAGGATACCAAAATGGAGTCAACTTATTTGCTGGTTGTTTCTTTATTATCAATTGGGTATTTAATTTACAAATTCATCGAGAAACAGCGAACATTTTGGACCAAATATGGGGTTCCTCGTTTAGAGATACAAGGTCTATTTACCCGAATTTGGAAGAAAACTTCCTTTGTTGATCTTGATGCTGAAATGTACAAGCAAATGGGAAACTTAGCTTATGGTGGATACATGGAAGGAAACCTGTCCACGTTGTTGGTTAAGGATCTGGAACTTATAAGAAAAATTTACGTCAAGGACTTTGAACATTTTGTAAATCGCAGGAAGTTTGAGTCTGGTGATAAAAATTTCAGAAACATGCTTATCAATAAAGAAGACGACGAGTGGAAGGATTTGAGATCAACGATGAGTCCGACTTTTACCACCGGAAAAATTAGAAGAATGTTCACGATTTTTAACGACTCTGCCAAACAATTGGTGACTTATATCAAAGATGAGCTGATCAAAGACAAGAGCAACAGTGGCGTTGTCGACATGGAAGAAGTTCTTGGTCGATATGCAATGAATGTCATCACATCTGCTGCATTTGGGATCGATAGTGGAATATTTAAAGACCCTGATGTCCACATTGCCAAAATGGCCAAGAAAATTCAGTTCAAATTCAGTGTAAAACTAATGATCAAATTTTTTGGATCTTTAATTCTTCCTACTTCCGTTCACAAATATTTAAACCTAAGAATTATCGAAAAAGACGCTGATGAATATTTTTCCAAGCTTCTTAAAGATTCCATTAAGTACAGAGAATCTTCTGGAGAAAAGAGAAATGATTTCTTACAGTTGATGATCGAAGCTAAACATGGACAACTCAAAGACGAAACGAAAGATACGGAAGAAATGGACACTTATGAAAAAGATGCCCAACTCACTCCTACCAAAAAGATAAAAGCTCAAGTCACTGATGATACAATTATTTCCAACTGCATGTTATTCATGCTGGGTGGTTTCGATACTGTAAGTTCAGGATTGATGTTCGGAGCATATGCAATGGCACTTAATCCAGATATTCAAAAAAGACTTCGACAGGGGCTTGTTGATATCGCTGAAAAACGAGGCAGCGAACTCAGTTATGATGACATTAACCAACATGAATATTTGGACAAAGTAATTAACGGTGAGGATAATTTTAAATTTTGTTAAGCCTATTTTAACGTAATAGCCTATATAATTTGCACATTTCAAAAAAAGAGCTCCATTGTTACTTGCTACTCAGTTCAAGATTCAAAATAAAATTTTCCAAGTTAAAAGAAGTGCTGGGGACCTAGTATACAAAATTGTAGATTATAGGATAGCAATAGCAATGCTCAGATTAGCCTTATCCTTAGGAATTCTAAGCAATTTAATTTATCACCAATATTTAAAAGTAAGATTAAACATTTATCAATTATTTGTTTAGAAACTTTGAGGATGTACCCTCCGGCAGTAAGAACGGAACGAAGATGCACCAAAGACTATCCTCTGGATGATACTGGAAAAGTGTATGTTCCGAAAGACAGTCTCGTCGCAATGCCTGTGTACCAAATCCATCATGATCCTACTTATTTCCCGAATCCTGAGGTTTTCGATCCAGAACGATTTTCGACCGAAGAAAAGTCAAAACGAAGTCCTTATGTGTTTATGCCATTTGGACACGGACCTCGAAATTGCATCGGTATTTAATACTTTAAATTTTCTCCCCAATCATTTATTGAGATTTAGAAATTTAATAAAAGTTTATATTTTAACTGTTTCCAGCTAATCGATTTGCTCTGGCTGAATTGAAATTGGTGCTTGCCAATTTGGTGCTGAATTTTGAAATCGAGCCCTGTGCACAATCTCCAATACCATTAAAGTTCCGCAATGTTGGCTCGCTGAAACCTATAGGTGAAATGTGGCTGAAACTTAAATCTGTAAAATGATTATTAAATTACAAATGTAAACATTTAAGACATGAAACAGATACTTCTTTGTAGTATTGTAATATCATTGTAATTTTTGATGGTTATTCAAAAATCCTGTTTTTGACAAAACTAAATTAGAAAACTTTCTGTATTAAAATAAAAGAGTTTTTCCTTCAGATTCTTCAAATTTTCTTGAGATCATCTTCCCTCTTAATTCATACTTCATAGTATAGAATGACAAATAATAAACATGGAATAATAGTAATTGTATCTCCTTGAGCTTTTATTAGGTTCGAACCTCGAAGTAGAAGTATGAGTCGGTAAAATCTTAATATTTTTTTTTAAAATTAATGAATTTCTATAGGTAGCCTTTTAGTACATCCATTTTGAAACTTGTATTTGAAATTTTCCCCTTGAATCTTCTGAGCGTACTGTAAGACAGGGAAAAAATGCACTCCTTTTTTACAAAAAAGTACTACTTCTTAAAAAGTGGAAGTAAATGGGGCACTGGGGCACGCTGATACATCAAAAAAGGTAAAAAGACAAAAAAGACTGCTTTAAAAAAAACTTAATCCTACCTTTTTTATAAAAAAGTCAAAAAAGGTTCTTCCCTGTTGTAAGATCACAGAGACACAGAAATTCCCATCTGTATTGAATTGATAGTATTGAATAACATTAAATCACTCTTATAGGTAGCAGAACTTAGGAAAAAGTTATAGGAATCGTATAATTATTGAAGCTGTCTGACTGAATGACTGAACCGTTATTACTATCACTGCTGAGCAGTGACTGACAATGAGTAATAATTTACATTGTAGTGCAATCAAATGACCTTTAAGCTCAAACATTTCGGACATTATTGTGTTGTGGTATAGGTACATAATGCATAATATCCTGTATTACGTTGATTGCAAAGCATGCGACGTTAATTGATCCATTTGCAGAAAAGTATTTCTCAATACTTAAATTACGGCATTTATTTCCTTTCTAGTTTGTATAATTGGCAGCGAAAATAAGAGCAAAGTCATAGGTAAGTACAATTAGCAACGATGGCATGCCCTCCTCCTTAAACTTATAGCATGGGCACCTACGATACGACAAGTTCCATGAATATTATCTGAATACCTGAATACAGCACACAAGGGAACATACGACACTACATATTATACAAGGTGTGGCAGAGGTTATCGCTATAATAAAAGACAGTAAACATCCATACAAATATAGTTAGGAGTAAGGTAAAAGCAAACAATTAAAAGCTTCCTTGCTTATAAACGATATGACAGTTCCAATGCTTATTTCTTTTGGTGTGGCCACAAAATTAATTACTTTTTCCAGTTACCTTTTGTCGTTAATTGTTTAAAGAGACGAAGAGCCGGAATTGAATGTGCGATTATGGACTTTGAATTTTTGAAAAGCTCTGGAAACCTACTTGACCGGGTTGATAAACGTTTTTCGGTATAAATTGTCCACCCAATTGTGACAGGATAGTCTTTTTTTTGACAAGTCAGTAATGTCAATCCTTGTTATGTTTTTTTATTTCCTCAAGGGAAAAATAATCATAATTTTATTGACTGCGGAGCAAAAAGGATCTATCTGTACTTTATTAGGCTTCTCAATATTTTAAATTATGAATACTATTTTTATTCTTTACTGCATTCTCTTCATTACGACTGCCAGGACAATTAATTACGGATCAAATAACGAAAATAATAGATTTAAATCAGGTGAAATAGTTTCTCAAGTTATTAATTACAATATCGAAAGGAATTATTTGCCTTATACAATTCGTTTAATATTATTCGAATCTCCAAACCATAATTTCGATTGGAATTGGATTAACACTCCTTTAATAATTGGTGATAATAAGCCAATTATAAAAAGTGCAGAGCCTCGTTCCGTATCTACCGAAATCATTGGCCATGAACCAATTTTTCGTTACACAGTAATAATTTGGTTCACAGAGATCGCAGAGTACAATAAAGTTTTAGAAAAAATAAAAAGAACAGTAAATCGACGTTGGGATCGAGTGGTATTAATATCTATGCATGAAATTCTTGAAACTTTACTGAAAGAAAAGGTAATCCAGGAATTGAGAATAAAATTTGGTATATCTTGCGACTCGGGTGTTATATGGGCAGATCCATCTGTTTATAATAATGGAATTATGTCAAAATTGGAAAATATTGAAAATTACTGCAAAAAGAAAAGTTTTTGTGGGAATTTAAGCGGAAGACATTTCAAAGTGGGAACACATCAATCTAAACCAACTGTGTATAAGGCTGGAGTGGATTCTAAAGGAAAAATAATAACTGGAGGGTCTAGTATGACAATTTTGAAAGAAAGTTTTCATTTGTACAATTATACTTACGAAACAAATTACTGGAAAAGTTACTTGGATGTATTGCCGAATGGAACTTGGGCAGGTGACGGTGGAAATATAAATCCAGAAAAAGGATACGATTTTTCGGCTAATTTGTGTCCAATTAAGTTCAGTTATTTCGCATTTGATTTTGCCGCGATGTATCGATATGTTGCTATAACTTTCATAACAGGACAACCAACTAGTTCAATAGAATGGTATTCAATAATGTTACCATTTTCAAAAACAGTTTGGTACTTTACAATAATCTCATTTGCATTTGTAAATGCTGCTACTTTCCTTGTGTTGTATTTATTTCATAATTGCCGACTTTTGAGATGCGTTTGGGATAACGGATTATTTCTTGCGTACACACTTGCAATGGAGCAAGGACTAACCGATATTCCCAAAGGGATTCGGTGCATTTCAATTGTATGGCTCCTAGCTACGCTTATTTTGGGAACTGGATATCGGAGTACTTTAAGAACCAACCTTATGTTCCCCAATCCAGGAAAAGTTCCGTTGACATTTAAAGAATTGGCTGAAGAAAAGGACTTTGCTATAATTTTATGGAGTATGGGAGCGCCAGAAATTAATTTCTTCATGGATGCCACAGAATCAAGCATTCAAAATGTAGCATCCAGAATGACGATTAACAAAGATATTCAAGATGCTGTAGAGACGGTGTTGATGACCCCGAAATCAGCTCTGTTAGGGTGGGAAGCGATGAAATCCGAAGCAGCCTCACGAATCACAGTTAATCCCAGAGTTAATCCCTTCGTTAATTCAAAAGATTTTCTTAATTCTGTTGGTTGCTCTTTTGCTTTTCAAAAACACTCCATTTACGTTGATTCCTTTAAGGGAATTACCTATTCTGCTTTTGAGTCGGGACTTTTTAACAAGTGGGAAGAACAGGAAATGTATACTTTCAAAAAGTTGGGGATGACCGAGATGCAAAAACGACAAAATTCAACGCTGTATACGAAATTAATGGAACAGGCAAGATACAATCATCTAGATAGAAAAGCTCTAAATTTTAGTAACCTTTTTGCTGTTTTTGGGATTCTTTTAGTAGGCCTTGTTTTAGGGAGCCTAGCATTCGTTTCAGAAATGCTTAGTTATAAACATGTAATTGATCTACTTGTAATTAAACCACGTAGATAATTGCTAAAATGAAATAAAGTTTGAAAGACTGCTGTAAATGGTTAAGTTATTTTATTGTAAGTCACTGATGGAGCAAACAATTTAGATTTTAGATACACTCCATTGTAAACTTGCTGAGATAAACTCTTTATTAATCACCTCTGTATAAAAATTTTATTTAATTCAGAAGAACTGTATAACTGCATATATTAATACATACTCTTAAAAATCGTTATGATTTTCACTAAGATGCAGTGGAATGAAATGGTCTTAAAATCCAATGCCAATCGTCGTAAAAATTGAAAAGTGGCTCAGTTGCTTTCAAGATTAGATCTCCAAACTTTTCTACTTTCATACACGCTTGGAATAGTAACTGCAATCCTTTAATCACTATATTACGGAAATCGAGCAAATGGACTTCCAAGAGTTCCAAGAGCCCCCGGCCCCCAGTACTGTTATTTAATTCTACAAAAAGGTGTGCAAGCTGGCAGAAAGGAATCAAGGGGGTAATAAAAAGTAAAACCACCTCTACTAAAAAATGCTAAATAAGTTTTTCGATATAGCAGGACCAATTTGGATTAGTAGTTTTGAAATGCTAATTAATACGCACATTACGATCATTACGAAATGTTCCCTTTCGTCTATCATTTCCATCACAAAATAATCATCTTGTGTAAGTTTCTATTTTTATTTTGATGTTATAATAATACTAGTGAACCCAGCTAAAGGGCAAATCTAGCACTCAAGAGAAATTCAGCAGCTAGCAGGCTACCCTTCTTCACAGTAATAAAAACAATTTCGAAAACATACCAATAGGTTATTTTGTTAACTTTGTAAATACAAAGTATATTTGAATTAAAATACTTTAACCTCTATAGTGGTGGATAAATCAGCTGCAGCCCCAACTTCCTGATAAAAAGGAATTTGCTAAACCAAAATATTAACTGTACATCGTAGCTTCAAATGCAGGGAAAAATGAAAGACGCCATTTTTGAAACAAAATCCCACAAAGTCACCAAAAAGCTCCCTTTTAAATCAGAAAAATAAGATTCTCCCTGGGATTTTGGAAAAACGTACAAATTCTATGAGTACAACTTATGAATAAATATTTTTTAAGAAAAGTTAGTTACCCAGCACTATTATTTAATTCTGCAAAAAGGTGAGCCAACTGCCAAAAGAATCAAGAGTCAAGAGGGTAGTAAAAAAGTAAACCCAGCTCTACTAAAAAATATTGCAAAGACTTAACATATAACATGAGAAAACAAGTTCAACTATTGAGGGTTTAAATTGTATGTAATTTTCATTTTCGTGAGTTCTATTTCTCGAAAATGTAAAAATTCGAATAGTAAAACTATTCGAGTTTGGCGAAGTCAACTAAGTTGTTCGCGGCTGCAATTAAATAAATTTAGAGAATTGAATTTGATTTTTAAAAACAATTTAGCAGATACAGATTAAAGTTAAAAAATTTAGGCCCCTGTCAAAATTTGTATCCATTTTCTTTAGAAATGGATGTTATTTAGTGTAGTTATTTATTTAAAAAAATGAAATGAGACGTGAATATGTATTAGATTTGTTGATATAGCATAACCAATTTGTATTAGACGTTTTCAAATGCTATTTAATAAGCCACATTACGATCATTACGAAATGTCCCCTTTCACTAATCATTTCCATCCAATCACGACTCACCACCATTCAACCTTCTTATGTTAATTTCAATTATTGTTTTGATGTTACAATAATATGAAACGACTCATTTCGGTTGTTTAGAGGAATTGGTCTTGCGCATTTTGCTTTTTTGCTTCTAAGGTACATGCATATATTACGTGTGCAGTTGATGGGAGGAGGAGGTACCTAAAAGTGTTACAGTCAGCATTTGCGTTACACATGGGGAGTGGGTTTTGCGTTACGCAATATATGCAGGTTCCCTAGGCTGTCCTACCAGACATACATAGTTACATAGATAGATTGGTAAGTTTTTTTCCTTCTGTGTTTATTATATAGAGATAGGCTCCCAGTACCATTGCTGAATTTCAAAATATGCATATTAGCATTGTCTAATTTCGAAATAAGCTAATGTTTACCCCTATTGGACTTCCTTGTTTTATGAAACATGCCTTATATACACGCATGTGCATTGCAACAAAATGCCGCATTGTCCATGGCATAGATCGATACATAGATCCTGCGACATAGGAATAAATAGTTTTATTATATAGAGATAGGCATAAATACAAGCCTATACAATACCATATATTATATATGAAAACTGCAGCTGACAATAATAACAACCATGTAGTCTTGCAACTGCTATTATTTACGTCTATACACGTCGTACACCAAAAATAAAACCCTGTCGATTTAAAGTGCAATCAATATACCCAATTATATTCATTATAATAAATAAATTAGCATAATAAGTAGGTATATGGCCACGATTACTGTCATCTCGTTAACAGAAACAAGTTATACGTAAATACGAACAGATACGCATGTAGAAGATTTATATAGGTATATAGGGATATATAGATATGATATTTTGCAGCAAGTGGCTTAGAAAATAAAAATTGTTCCACATTTATGTTGGCATTTAACTTTAGAGCTTGGCAGTTGTTCTTTCATCTACTTCTATTGTACTTATTCTCCCTATATACACTTCCTTTCCTTTATGTTTGGTCCATCAATTTTATTTCATATGCTAATATTTCCAAGAAATTCACTCCTTATAAGCGACTGCACCAATTGCCTACACACCAATCAGTCAGAAAGTCAGAAACATGAATCGGCTCAGCATTTTAACCATCGTCTTATTCTCCGTCATTTCACACAGCGTTTCTCAAGGTACAGTTTTATTATTTTTTTGCAACGTAATAATATATTAATGTATACGTAGATTACATGAGTTATCAATACTTGCAGCATAAAAATTGTAATTACTAGTAAGCGATACAAAAATGTCGAATACTTACGCCCTTACTTGTAAGACGGTTGTCGGTTGTAGATTGATAACTTTGGATATTGTATTAAATATCTAATACCTCCAAAATTAACTTATACTATTATTTTTTTTATTATATAATAAATTATAAATTGCAAAATTGAAACACAAAATTTAATATAAAATTATAAAAAATTAGCTAATTGGAAAACTTACAATTGCAAAGTTATAGCAACTTACAAGAAACACTTTATAAGTGCTTGTCTCACTTTTCCCAATATGAAAAAATAAATACCTGCTGGGACTGTGACTGGGAATCGATTCTTATGTTTGTACACTTGACACTTGTACATGTAGTGGTAGAGTAGAACTAGTACAAAAGTTAAAGACTTGAGACAGAGAGAGGTTTAAAGGGGCAAAGTTAGACTCAAAACATTGCAGCAGAATTACTACTTCTCTCTCTTCTCACTCACTGACTCATTTTTCATGTGGTACTGGTAATGCTAATATTGCTAATGCATTGCTATTCCTACGTCTCATCCTGCCTCGACTCGTAAACTTCACTACCTACTACTTATACTACCTACTACTATATAATATACTGACTACACCTACACCTGTATACCTACGCCTACAACAACTACAACAGCAATTCATACAACATTAGCCAGGCCATTCTGTTGGTATCATATTATGAATCATATTAAAATTAAGATTTTATTACTGGAGAATATATTTTTTTTCACATTTTAATAGAAACCTGTGGATTGACGAAATCCGATAGAGTGAATTCTTTTACAGTAACAAGTGACTCCCCATTGGGGGTAATCCCAGAATATCGCGTATATGATACAGTTCGCAAACTGCCGATAACTTCTAATTGACCAAGATTCAAATCAAACAATTGACCAAGATGTAGTCCATCTCCTTCTAATGTAGTTGTATGAAATCATAATATTGTTCTGTAGGCAGCGTGGAACTGGTTTTTATAGAAGGACAATAGTGAAGAAAACCATTTAAAACTCAAATTATACTCTATAAGCCTCTTTATCTTTGTCGAGAGTATTTTAAAGTAGTAATAGATAGGATTACTAAATGCTTTTTTATTTTATTACTATTTGAATATCCTATAGTAGGGTATCTATATACACGTGTAGAAGTGATTCTGAAAGACATGTAGAGTTTGTAGCTCGAGTGAAGCCATAAAATACAGAGTTCATGGGTTGAGTTCAGCCAAACTGTCAAAGTAATAGCACCATTTACAATGATTCGTTAAGTCGAGTTTGTTAATATACCTAAGTTTATACTTTATACTATTATTACAGTCTAGGGATTTTTTAGGGTTAAATTATCTGCGTTATTCTCTCGTCATAATATTGTGAAATGATATTCAAGGGCACAAGAGTTGTCAGTTAATTATTTATTATTTACATGCAGTTTCATTTAATATAACGATCGAGAAAAATCCGATGCTGACTACATTCTTACGATTTTGGACTCTTTTTTGCAAATTTATACTTTGGATAAAGAAATGGATTCTTAATATCTGCTCAGGTAAAATTTGATATTATTGTATTTAATATTTTTTTACAAAAAACGAAGAAACTCACATGGGTGACTGAATCGCTGCTAGAAAATTGAAATAAAATAATTTTCGAATACAATTTATAATTTTTATTGAAGGTAAATTTGGAGAAACAAACTCTAAATCAAATTCAAGTGGAAAACCAGAAATTGGAGTAAAAGGACTAAAAGACCTGCCTGGACCAACTTCAGTTCCTTTTTTT
The DNA here is from genome assembly GCA_020055645.1 of Tomocerus qinae. NCBI lineage: Eukaryota > Metazoa > Arthropoda > Collembola > Entomobryomorpha > Tomoceridae > Tomocerus > Tomocerus qinae. The sequence goes on from CM034546.1 coordinate 130,420,994, forward strand.
GGAACGACATTTTCGAATTGTACATTGCAACCGGAGGATTTGAGGAAAGCAAACGAAGCTATGAATTAATTATTTCTTGAACTATTAACGCCATGTTGATATTTATTATTATTAATAGGATACTTTGGGAATTATGGACCAATATTTGAACACGAATACTTCTGGAACATTCCAATTGTTGCACTTGGCAATCATCAGGATATTGAGATGGTAATGAAAAATTGAGAATTACGTCCACCTATAGCAATTATTGCAGCCTATCGTTCTTTGAAGTTGGAAAGATATCACACAGTTGGATTAGTCAATGTGTAAGAAAAATATTAATAAACTCTTGTTGGTTGAAGTAAGGCAATAATTGCACAAGTACCTATCAATGTTATTGTTTTAACTAGATCCATTGCTGAGGCAATTGGGGTATAGACTCTAGACAAATTGGACTTCCTTGTTTTATGAAACATGTATTGTATACTCGCATGAGCATTGCAACAAAATGCCGCATTGTCCATGGCATAGATAGATACATAGATACCTGCGACATAGGAATAAATAATTTTATTATATAGAGACTATTAATTTAAGGATGTACTTATTACAGAGTAGATGCCTCCGTTGGCTATTTAATATCAAAAGGTTACATATATCGCAGTTAAAAATGATATTCGGGTGATGTTAACAAAAATTAGTCAACTGTGACATCTAAAATTATTAGTATATACAGCTGTCAAAAATTAATTAATTTGGTCAAATAGAACATTTCTCTGACAGATTTGATAGTACTAAATCCTGAAAAATATTTTCAACTGACCCCTGTCTTGATGTTTCAAAAGAAATCTGTTGTACACCTAATGATCAATTTTTTTAGTTTTTTAATTTAGTTTTACATGTCATCTTAACTGCGACACATACATTTCATCTTTATCTAACTGGTACTAATTATGATCCATTCTAAATGGTATAACGATAGGTAGTTTAATATATATCACTACAAGCCCCCAGTATGCATTAATGCGTGACTAAATTTTGTATAGGTAAAGTTTGAAAAAATGAATGAAAGTTTGACAGACTGGTGTAAATGGTAAATTTATTTATTATTTTATTTTAAGTCACTGATGGAATGGCACAGACAATTTTAGATACCCCACTTTTAACTTTCTGAAAACAACTCTTTATTAATCATCCCTGTTTAAATCATTTAATTCAGAAGAACTATATAAATGCATCATACATATTCCTAAAAATCGTTATGATTCTCACTACGTACAACAATTAATGAACATCGTCTAAATTTATTTCTAACTCCACATCATTGTCTAGAAAAATGCACTCATACCGATTTGTAGCCGAAACTAAGCAAGGGCGTCGTCTCGATCAGCAATGTAATGCTCCGCATTTTCAATACTTGAAAAGTTGAGGAAATGTGAAGCTCGGTGAACTTCGTGGTAAAATTCTTTGGGATTACCTAGAATGACTTCGTACTTCATACCAGGATCATGGCGAACTCCCATGAAATTGTAGTTCCACGAATTATTCGGAGGAACCATAAAGAATCCCAAAAATCTATCACTGAGAAGCATTTGGACTTTTTCATAATGCGATGGACAATATCCTTTGGGATTGTTCCCACGGTCATTATTTTGTCGGCCCCATTCATAACCACTATAAAAGATAAACAAGCATTAGAATTTCTTCCTGATTCAGTCATAATTCAGAAATTAAAAAATTGGATTGATACCTGGGTGTTATTTTGTATGCTGTTAAAGAACAAGATCCAGGAGTAAAGCTGCATGTTATTACACCTGTCTTTTCGCCATCCCACTCTGGATTTTCTGCCATTACTTTTGCATGTGTAGTGATATCTTGAGGAGAAAGTTGGGGTAATTCGTGCGGTTGAGTGTGGATCCACCCTAAAGGCTCCATTTCTAATTTAAAAAACATTTTCATTGAATTGTTTTCCTTGTTGAAGCAATGTAATTTATAAAATGTTTAACAATACCTTGCAATAATTCATGCTTGGGCAGCAAATTTGGCAAGTGGACAGTCTGATGTGTTCCCCATTGTGGTGGCATTACAATGCAGCGAATTTCCTTTACCTGTGGATTGTCAGTAGGACTTATTCCGTACATGTAACCGGCAATTTGAGCTCTGCAGTCAGAAAAATTGATTATGAATGGAGATATTAAATTTAAAATTATTTTCAGGCGGGAAAAATAAAACTAATTAGCTTTACCTCAAGTCAGAGATGGTAACAAATTTTTTGAGAAGGTTCTTGGGAAGAATATAAGTAAATCCAGTCTCCTTGATGTCATCAGAAGACACGTAAATGTGATTGGTTCTCAAATGCAAATTAGTAGCAGAAATAGCCCGAACTCTCCACTCTGTTTTCGAGGAGAACGTCTGAGATTCATAGTTGGAGGTTGTTGAACTGATAATTTCATCTCCGTGCCTATTGACAGTTCTGGTGGTGGTGGCCGTGAGTTGTGACTGCTCCTTGCTTTGCTTTTCAATCTCCGCAATTTGTTGTCTCTGGTGGGATGGGGCGGAGATTTCCATTCCCAAAAGAATGTCTCTGATCTCAGACTGTGTAAGGGATGCTACATTCACATTGTTTTTCTTGCCATAATCAGCCAAGATTAAATCTTTGAGTTGGACTTCAATCCGAATCCATTCGTCATCTGTTAGTGTTGGCCAAATGTGATGCGATTCAGTTATTGTTGTCTTGTCAGGCTTCAACATCACTTTTGTTCGTTCATTATTCACATGAAGAGCTCTGAGGATGAGGATCAACCTTGAAAATGCTGTGTAGGATGAAATTGTCTTAAGCCAGTCGTCGTACAAATTGAAAAGAACCATTTGGGGCTCTGTTGCTTTCAAGATCAGATCTCCAAACTTTTCTACTTTCATACAGGCTTGGAATGGTAACTGTAATTCTGAGCCTTTAATTACTATATTGGGGAAATCGAGCAAATGGACTTCCAAGGGGTCTAACATTCCTTTTCGAGTAACAATGATTTGCTTCGGCTGTTCTTCTACAGGTAGTGATCTAATCAGAGCAGCAACCTCTTCGGCTGTTTTCCATTTTGCCAACTGGCCTAAACGCTTCTGACCAGCCCAGACAGACGTATGGATGATTTTCAAAAATAATTGTCCTGTGCGAGGATTGAAAATGAAAATGGCACCGTTAATCGGTTTTGTGGTCAAATTTCCTTCAAACGTTTTGTGAATCGTCACTCGATATACATTTGTATCGTCCACGAACCAAATAATCTGGTTGGAAAATAATTCTCCATAGTTTTGGGAGCTGAGGTAGGGCTCGGTGGGTTCTGAAGAGTACAGTTGAAGTGCTTTACGAATTCGCTCTCGCAAAACATACAAAGCGGGATTTGCTTTCATTATCTTTGCCATCGCTTGCTGCATCAGTGTTTTGCACCCAGGGAACCAATTTCCATAAGCACTGTGAAGATTGTAGGCTAAATCAATAGAGATCAAAACTCCCGTAGGGCTTGGATAAATAGACATGTTATCCGTAGTGTAATCCAAAAATTTTGCTCGCGCATATCTTTCGATGTCGTGAGAGTCATAGTCTCCCCAACGAAGCTGAACGTCTGTCCAGAACTTCTGTGTCGTAGTACTGTCCATTGTGTCCTTTGTGTCAGCTAACAATGAAGGGCGGGACACATTCCACTTGTAGGCTGCAAACAGAAGAATATCAGCGCATGACGAGTTCATTTTGTAAGATTTTCGAGGATGAATTGTCTCCTTTTGGACTGTTTCGATTTCCAGAGCATCTAATTCTTGATCAAATACTTGACACAGATCCATAATCACTGACTCATGAACTTTCTGCCATAAATGAGCTCTGAAGATTTGAATTAAGGATATTTTTAAAGTAGGAATTTTTCCGTGCATAAATATTCCAGTCAAGTCAAGTTGTACTTGGAAACCAACGTAGACATTTGCACGATTAATTGTTGGAGACCACCACAAAGTAAATCTTCTGTTTGGAATTTGATTCAAACCAGAGCGTTGGGCATTTGTCAATTTTTTGTATTTCATGGATTCTTCAAAACCTGACGCTTTCTCCCAAAACAAACCTTCCCATGTTGGAAAATACGTTCCTTTGAAAAGAGTGTGTTCCAGAATTCCTTCCACTCCACCCAAAGCTTGAATCATGTCCGTACGGTAGTTATTCAAATTCCATAACTTTCCGTCGTGTCTTTGGTGAGTCCACCAGAAGGGATTTTGCTTAAGTACTTGATACAGCTTAAACTCCGTGCGGACTCTCCATCCTTTATCGTACGCCAAAGTATGTCGATCTTTTTGGAATAATGTATTAACACGAGGGATTCCACGATCCCAACTATCTTCCAAATCTTCTAATGTCAATCTACGATTCTGAGCGCATGCTTCTTGTCGTTTTAACGCGTATTCAGCCCAAACTCTCTGAGAGTCAATAAACTCTGCTTCCCAAGGTTGAATATATCTGCAATTCAAAATCATTTACATGACTTCACAAAATATCGTTGTTATGACTAAAAGGGCCATATTCACCTTTGTATTTTTGGGGCATTCTGATAGCCCAGAAAAAATGGGGAAAAAATAGTATAGGCAGCCATAAGTCAAAAATGACACCCTGATTTTTAAAAAATGAAAAACAAAAAAGGCAATAAATCAAAATAAAAAATTGGGGGTAAATTGTACGCAGACAGTTTTTTCTCAGAAGTAAGTCCAGACACTAAGAATTATTTTTAGATATTGTACCCTATATAAAAACCCCGACCAAATACCCCAAATCGGTGTTTCCGTAAAAGAAATTATAACAAAGAAAGTATTTTTTTAATATTTAAAAAATCAGGGTGTCATTTCTGACCCATAGCTTCCTCTACTATTTTTGTCCCATTTTTTCTGAGCTATCAGAATCAGTGTTCCATTTTAGCCGGCTAAAAAGCTTTTTGACCAACCGGCTAGTCATATTAGCCAGCCAGCCGGCCGGTTAAAATGGCCGATCTCCGAACCCTATAGTTCGATTTTAGCCGGCTAACAAGCTTTTTGGCCAGCCGGCTAGCCATTTTAGCCGGCCGGCTGGCTGGTTAAAATGGCCGGTCACTGAACACTGATCAGAATACCACAAAAGCGCAAAGAGTAGCATACGGCCTTTTCAACTAAAAATTCATCATTGAATACATAAAGGCACGTACCCATATACTAAGATTACGGTTTTTTTCAGCTAATGAATACTTAGTCTATGAAGCGTAGCTATAACGGAAGTAAATAACAGGTTATATATTTACCTGTATAAATTTGGAATGAGTTGATCTTCATCGTGGCTCAGACCAGAGCGGAAATGGGTAATTCCTACGTCGGTTTGTTTGCTCCATCGCAGATCAGACTGTGGAATCAAAACGTGGCCCATGGACAACATTCCCAAGCCACCCAATTCTTTAGGTGTATAGAAGACGACTGGAGGAAATCTTGACGGCATTTTGGAATTGAGTCCAATTTTAATACGAGTTTGAATTTTGTTCTCGCATTTAACAAGCAAGTCTAGTAATTCCTGCGTGTTGACCACAGCCTCTCTGAAGTAAGTTGTCAGTCCAATTAGAGCAGTGTTCCATTTGTTAACAATTTTTGTGAACGTGGTCGAACCGGACGCCATCAAAATCTGTCTCACGCGATTGTGGAATTTGCTCATGGATTCATCATCCACTCTGAGAAAACATTGGGCAGTTCGCTCCTTAGTTACCTCGTTTTGCAAATTCCAAACTCCGTCACGATGAGTAAATTCCTCATAGGTAGTTCCGCACTTTGGTAAAATGCGACACTCAAAGCCGCACATGTTAAACAACATGTTGGGGTTATCCTGTTAATTCAGACACATTTTAAAACGTCTATTGCTACAAAAAGATTGACTACATACAATGGTGGGTGTTTACGTACCTTGGAATACACACTGACAAAGCTGTTCTGCCACTCAATAGTAGTGACAGATCTAGGGAGACGATTTTTAATATCCCAAAATACAGCTCGTCCTAAATTAACATCGTGCTTCATCAGTCTCATTCTTGCATCTCTGGGCCAACATTTCTTGTTATTGTATCCTACAATGTTTTCATTGTTGGGGTCTGGATGCTCTGTCAGATATCTTTGAATCAAATCTCTTGCTTCATCAGCTGTGAACCGTAACAGTATATGAACTTTGTCAATATAGCGTGTGTATAATCGAATAGGATGGGCAGTTTCGGTGTTGATATCTTGGAAAGTGGAAAATTCATTAGGTACTTGAAGTGGGCCTGCCATTTCAGCTGATCGCTGAAGACCCAAAACCAAAAGATCCAACACAAGACTATAATACTGAAACAGAATCAACAAAATTTATTTAAATATTGTCATTTTACGAAATATCCGTAAGAGAAGTGAAAATATACAATAATACCTGCACAATAAAAGAAGCAAACTGAAGGCCTCTGATTATTCCGTAAGTGTTGGTGTGATTCATATCTTTATAGTTAATCACAACGTTATTTTTTGCAGTCATGTAATCAGCAATATTATGGTCGACAATAAGACGAAGCAATCTGTTCAGCAGAGTCAAATCCATTTTCTCGTAGATTTTCTCGTATTGAGACTCAAATAGAACGTTGCACTCTCCTTCACCAGTCTCCCAAATGTCCTGTAAATTGTTGACTCCTTGACAGAATTTGTATAGAAGGAGTGGAGGAGGTTCCGAGTCCGCTGGTTTAACCCACGGTGGAAACAGTCTTCTTTTTTCCGCTTCATACCACAAATATTGATCCAAGTAGGCATCGGTTATCTTTTCCAAAGGCTCTACATCGTAAACTGGGATCATATGGGAGTATAAATCCATAAATTCGATTCCTACTTCTTTAAACGCTCTTTGTGTTAGCAAATGTCGCTTAATACGGGATAAAGCCTCATGGGGATTGTCATAAGCTTGTTCAATCAATCCAAGTTCTTCTCTCTGACTCTGATTAAGTCTCGATTTCACACTGCAACAAAAAACAATACTTTTATTTTCATACAACTGAACATTTTTAGCAAGTAAAAGCCCGGTGTACGCTACAACGGTCTTTTACCTTGCAGTAACAAACGCAAGTCCTCCTATATACGCCCTCCCTATAATAACATCTCAAATAGCACAGGTCAGTCTTACCTGTATGCTTCATTAAGTCTCTCAAGTGCAAGAATGAGTAACTTTGTGTCATGTTTGTATGACAAAGGAGGAAAAGGGATTGGGGAGAATCGTCGTGACTCCAACCAATGCACTGTTGTGGTGTATACAGCAATCGCCTCTTCTGGAGAAATGTAAGGACCATCTTTCAGGTAGTTATGCTGTCGCTCTTGCTCAGCCTACAGGAAAAAAATAATTAGATAAATCAAAAAAAGGTTTATTAGGATAAAATAATAGCAAGTCTCATTTTTCATGCGGCTGCTATCAAAAATTGCATGTCTATAAATGTTTCCAAGAAATAATATTGCAGTACCTTTAAATAAAGTCGAGTTAAACGTCCCAAATTTTTCTTGCATACAGTTTTATCGACAGTTGCACCACGCCTGATACGCTCTCTATTGTAATGACCAGTGTTGGTCCACCAATCTGATTTCATTTTAACAAACCTCAAAATCATGTTTTCAACAGGTAGTGGCAAACCTGGTACTTTCCATGGAATATTTGCTTTCCAGCATCTCCAAGCTTCGGATAAGTGCTATAAAAATATCATATTATAATATCACATGGACTATCTTATATATAATAATAACAGAAAGTCTTATGAAAATGACTGATTTAAAGATACCTGAAGAATAGTTTTAGCTTTATTGGATTTAATCCCTTCTGGCATCATGTCGACGATATCATGCATCACAGATGCACGAAGCTCCAAATCAAAATGACTTTCAACTCGCTGTTTGGTCACAGTCTTTGCTACTCCCTTGGAATGTCTTCCTTCAAACTGCCTAGACAGTAAATTTCCGAGCCATCGTTCCAACAGGGGAGTAATGCCTCTCATGAAGAATAGCCATACTCTCCATCCTGGTGCCCAAAATCCGCAGCCTGGACCTTTTCCCACGGGTCCCTATAAAAATTAATAAAACTTTACATTAACGTCTGTAACTATAAAGTAATGCTTTATTACTAAATTGCGTATGTATCCTGTAAATAATTAGCAGATTTTTTCGAATGCTGCCAAATATATCGTGATTTCAAAAAATTTAATTTTAAGAGACAAAATTTGAATTACTGTGTTGAAGCGGTAGTAGATGATATGTTTCAAATCCTTGCACATCCTAATCTGCTTCATTAGCTTGTATTTGTAACGGTACATTCCAGTAAGTTGACCTACATGGGCAAAGATATATTGTATCCCATCGGCCAGTTGAAATGCATCTACATTGTTCAGTCTGTATTGAACATGGGAGTCTACAATCAATTTGGTCAGTCGGAGTATTTCACGACAAAGATGAAAGGCATTTCCGAAACGTGACTTCTTTCTTTCCTTCGTCGTCAACGTTTTCACAGGTTTCAAATTGAAGTTGTAGTCCAGATGCAAATAGTTTAAATTTTTACGGTGAATCAAAAGATTCAACATGTTGTAACCCTGTCGGCATACCTAAAATGACAATTTTTACAAGCTCTTTAATTGTTTTCATGAATTGAGTCATCAGAGTATACTTGTAAAACAAATTGAATTACCTGTAACCCGACTTCAACCCAATCTAGAGTGGTACACTGGAAAAACTTGGTTGCCTTAAATGATCTAAACAAATATCGCTTCTTTTGAGGCTTAGGAGGTTTGTGTTTCAATGCATTCAGAACGTAGTACTTCAACAGTTTCTGGTACGATACTCTGACTTTTACCGGTTGACCAGGAGGACAATGTTCCTATGTAAATAATGTAAATAAAGAAGCAATTAATTTCAATCCTCAAGAATAAATAGTAGACGTAATTACATACTGTGTATGACAAAAAGTGTACAAACATGTATTGATTTACCTTGTACCAGGTTTTCACTAAAGGGACATCTAAAGCGCGCCGAGTTCTGCCAGATCTCATATTGTACGGACGTGGTGCCCATAACAATGAAATACCATTAGCAGTATTGTCTGTATATAACGGGAGCGAGTGAAGCAGGGGCTCCACTTCGTCAAGTTCAAATTCATCGTTCTCGTCGAACGTCTCTTCAAGAGTCTGAGCACCAAAATTAAACACTTTAGTAGAGCAAAATTAAAACAGTAATATGAATACTATACATACCTTCACGGCGTGTCTGTGAGAAATAGGATTGATCAAAGGATCAAAGTAGAATGCCGGTAAGTCAGGATCTTCAGTTTTAATAAACATAACATTTGGTGTATGGTACCTAATAAAAAAAATTAATAACATTATTCAGTTAGATACTATTTAAAATGAGAACGTCAACAAAAACAAAATATTAAAGAGATTTAATAATGTATAGTAATACCACAAATAATTTTTGTATTTCTACTTGATATAATTTTGACTAAACGATACTTAGGATACGAATAAATATAACGTTGACACATACGAATATAAATGCCATTATTATTTATAAATTATACGCTATTTACACATTTAAGTTGCTTACCAAGAAAGATGAACATAGCAGGGCATGTTGTTGTACAGAAAAGGAAAGGCGATACGATATTCAGTCCTGATAGGTTGTCGTATAATAATTTTGTTAATATCATTAAATTCGTTCCAATCCTCGTCCCTACAAAATAGTAAAGCAGATTAAAGTATATATATTTTTTTTAGAAAAAAGAGTTTAGAAAATCAAAAAGAAACAATTAAAGTTTACATCTGACTAGGATCCTTAATTAGAGGTTCAAACTTGGGTCCTCCAGGTATAGCCATATTTAGGGCTTTGGCAGTAAAAAAAGATTTAAGATCAAAGAGATAAAAATAATTTTCATCCACCAAATCAGTAAGTAGATGATTTGCCAGGCGATATAATGTTGCCATCTGTGGAAGATTAAGATGCCAAGATTTATAAGACGGCCCATTGACAAATCTTGAATCAGCAAGAGGTTTGTAGTCGAAAAACCAATCCACAACTGACGCATCTTCATCGGAATCTAAATCGATCTGAATTGCTTCTAGAGGTTCAACATCGAGAATATTGTCTGCATAGTCAAGTGGAGGCTCCTCATCGTCAAATGGAGGAAATCTCATTCTTTTGAAATGACGACGATCTCGTTTTTCACGACGCATCATGATCCACATAGTTCTAAATTAAAATACATACACTAGAGTTATAAAATAATAGGAAGAAAAGAAGTCCTGTCCCCTCACGCTCCATATTGAACTAGACAAAATTGAGGCATTGGATTTTTTTCGTCCAAGTTTTAAAAAAATGATCGGTACAGACCTCAAAAAACCGCTGATTTATAAATACAGAAACTTACCCCCATTGGGCAACATAAACTGGTTCAATGACCCATGGTATTTCATTGACGAAGGAAATTGCACCAGTAATATGGTATAACACTTTAACGTCTCGGATTTGCTCCCATGGCATGGGCATATTTTCCAGCAGCTTGAGGACTGCATGAGGCATGTACTTCAATGATCCTAAATAAACTCTTTTGTCGTTACGGTATTTTCTTGAACTCATGTCTCCGTGATCTTTGATGATTTTCCTGACATGCTCTGGAGGCATATCTTCTTTCTGGGGATCCATAAAACCGAATTTTCTCTTTTCGGCATAGCGTTTTGTCTGTAACTGTTGCCACTTCAGTGCTGTCAGACAAAATAAATAACAATTAAACTCCAGAAATGTTTACACTAATGACTAATAATAAATGACGTCCGTCCTAACTCCAAATTACCCTTTTCACGTTTTTGTTCCTCTGTAAGGTACCCTCCGTCATCTTGAGTTCCGGGAGCTGACAACGGTTGACCTGGTGGGCCAACCATTTGAATTGCGGATCCAAACTGCTGTTGATTTTGATATTGATAAAAGGCCTAGCATATCATAAAAGGCGACATAATTTATTTATTTAATAAACATTCATACTATGGTCGTTATCAAACAACAAAACGAATTCAAAAAATAGCAATAACACAATAAAAACAAAATTTAAAAATGAAAATTATTTAAACCTGGTAGGCTTGGGCCATGGCCGCTAATTGGGCTTGATCAGCCATCATCCACGGTGGTGGTGGGGGCATCCCGCCGGTCACTAATATCCAATCGTAAACACGTTAGCTGTCTTTTTGTAAATGCTGACCTAAATATGTCAGGAAATGCCAACAACGTCGAATGGTTTTCGTCAGTTACTGATTTGCTTTTGCTTGATGCGTAACGTACTCAGTACTGACTGACAACGTGCACTCCACCCAGAGCAGAGCAGAGCTTCTTCGAAGAAACAGAACAATGCAATATGCAATGCACTTCTTTGCACTTGTTTCGTAGCCAGTCAGTAGAATGTAACGTAATTTTAAATTGGCCCTCTCTCCCCAAATTAAAAATTGGCATGGTCTAGTGTTACTACAGGAAGGGTAGGTATAGGAAGAACGCAGAACATTGGTAAACCCAATTAAAAGTTTCGGGTTTCGGATATTCCCATTTCCCAGCAAATTTTGTTGGACACCGGGAATTCCCACCATTTTGGGAAATGGGAAATAGTAGGAAATATTAGAAAATGGGTGTCGCCATCTTGCGGAATTAGGGTCTATTAACTTTATTTTTCTATTTCCCATTTTCCCACCCACTTGGCCTTTTTGTTTCCCACTTTTCCCACTGGGAAATGGGAAATGTCCCACTTCTTTCATTTCCCACCCGAAACCATGATTAAATGGCTGCGATGACCAGTGTTTCAATTTAGCCGGCTAAAAATGAGTTTGACCAGCCAGTCGGCTAAAGTGGCTGAAATGGCTAGTGGCCAAAATTATGATTTTTTCCCGCCAAGTCAAGGATGATTTTCTCAGTTCAGATACCCTCATTTGACTATTTTTGGCCATTTTAGCCACTAGCTAACAAGAATTTCTAACAGCCATTTTAGCCAGCCATTATAACCAACCAGCCGGCTGATCATCGAACACTGGCGATGCCCACTCTGAAAATATGCGGTTCATGTTTTAAAAAATATGACAAATTTTTATTACCCATGTTATTTGATTTTTAGCACCATATTATCATACATCGTTTGAAACTTGAAAATTGATACATATTTGTTTGTATGTTGCGAACCGTATATCTTCCAGTCCAGTCAAAGACAAAAATGTGAAATTTTCAAAATGTAAGCTATAGAATAAGTTTCGATGAATATTTTTTAAATTTACTATGTGGGTGTATGGCCTGTGACCAGTCATTCTAGAACCTTTAGGAATCAAGTAAAACCTGAAAATAATATTCAGATGTTTAATTAAATGCTATAGTATAAAGTAGGTTTTAATTATAAAAAGTTAATGTTTTTAACGACCAGTATCCTCGAAGGAGACAGTTTTCCAAAAACGTTAAGAGCTATATAATGATTATAATAATCTAATCGCCATATAGTAAGCTTCATCTTAATAAAGAACTGGGCAAGATTATTAACAGGGTTCAAAACTAGTTACTTGTGTTAATGGTCTTCCTTTCTCATTGCATTTCATGGATGGGACCTTTACGCACGACTCACGACACAAGCTAAAGCCGATTTCAAAACAAAGTTGTACTTTGTCCTTTGAACTATACCAGCACAAGTGGTGTGGCTGTACCATGACCATGACCATCCTTCAGTAAAACAAAGAAAAAATCCTATCAGTTCTTGTGTGCTTGCGATTAGAAGTCCCAAATTCACTGGTAGAAAGACGATAGCTCGAACATTGGAACTTACATACTATTAAGATCAGGTTAAACCATCTATTCACACCATAAGGTATACCAAATCGGTAAGTAAATCGGAAGATGCAGTAACTATTAATATCATGGAAATATTTTTGAGGGACATTTGTTGAGAATTTTGTGATGTTAAAAATGATTACTATATCTTAGAAAATGATTCCATGCACCAAAAAGCATTTTCAAACTAAAATATAATTAGCATACTTTTGAGAATTGTTTGGTTGATAAAAATTCTTGCAAATATCTGAGAGAATTTGAAATTTATAATCCTTTAATTGGTTTTATTTCCAGCCGAAATAGTTGACAGTTTTGATCCAGATCCAGAATGATGAAGTTGAGAATGAAGAATGTCGCCAAAGGAAGGTTAAACATTTCAATATTATAGTTATACATTATTGCATAGCATTAGACTTTTTTGCCATTGTACTTTTAACCCGAAGACGAAATAATGAGTTAACCTAATGTCGTGATCTAATTTTCAACTCTGATTTTTCCAGGTACAGAAGCATGTTGCTACAAAGGCCGTTCAACATTCCTCTTACCAAGAAAAGACGATTGATTATAGAAGACTACATAAGACAACACCCAAGAGGATCTCGTGAACCTGCGGAAATTTATCATTTCATGGTTAAACACGATCCAGATGTTCAACTATCGGATGTCAACAAGTGGATCCGAAAACATTCTTGGATAACAAAAGTAAGCATTCTTATGTTTCTAATTATAAATTTCCAAGTCATGAAATAGTTGACTCTCCTTTTCCTACTAGAAAATCAAATATTACTACCTACCATCTACCTAGACTACCTTCGTGGTTCAAAATTGTATGCTTTGGTAGTAGGTTGATTGACCAAGTGAAAATTGGGCAATGAAAGTTTTGCTTTTTCTGCTTTTATAAAAGTAAATCAAATTTAGACTGAATTGTCAACTAAACAAAATTTTATGGATTTTCAGGTGAGTCAGGAAACTACTGTCAGTCCACCGAAATCGGTAATGAATCCCACAGGGAGCGCATTGTCAACTCGAAACTCAATGTCGCCCGTGCCCTTATTACAGGAGATGATGCTGCCCACTCCACCAAGGGCTAGTCGTGAGAATCCTGAACCATCAATGCCAAAGTTGAGTCGCTACGATGAGGAGGATGTTACAGAAGGTAATTTAACAATCTCAAAATAGTTTATTAATAATGATATATCTACTATTAATGACTTATTATTATTATAGCAAATCATTAATAATTAGTAACTATTTATAACAAAGTCAAGGATTAAAGACATGAGTTGTACATACAAATTACAATTTTAGGTGCACAGGAAAATGGAAATCAAATACAACGAGACCCAGAATATGCCTCGGGTGATGCAGAACCCGAAGTCCCTTCAATTTCTGCTCCGCCTCCTCCGCGTACAAATGGCTCCCGTGATGAGCGTGCAGAAAGGGAAAGACATCGTGAACGCGCTAGTAAAAGAAGATTCTCCTTCAAATGTGAGAGTACCTTTTTGAGTCTCTACCACATGAGGCGTTCTTTCTCATCATGCCCTCAACTCAGTTCCCTTCAAGTGTCCCTGCAATATTTTGAAAGAGAATTCTTCCGGTCCACTCTCGACTACTTCTTACAAAATACTAATCCCGCTGTACTTGATGATTCGACTGCGTCTGGTTCGTCTCCACCATCTTTGCCTCTGGTTTTCGAAAAACCAGTCGTCATAACCCTTGATTAAATGCACTTTCCTCTTTTAATTGATCGAACAGCTACCACAATTTCATGAATCCAACTCTTTAAGTTAGAATTTATTGACAGTATTTGATGAAAATCCTCTAATTTGAAATTCTTTCAGCATTCTACAAGTAATGTCTAATTTCTAAATATTGTTTAGTGTACATGTATGAATTTTCTTAAAAACTTTGTTATTAGGCTCTTTATTATGTTTTCTTCAGTTATCCGCATATTTTTGATTTTGTTGATATGCTCTTGAATAGAATACCTTTATTATGAAAAATATGTAAGTACATATAGTGGTAGGAATAATGGATTGTAATTGAGTATCTGTATTTGTGTCCTGGCATAAATTTAATGAATTGGATATAATGATTTACACTTTACACTTATATAAGTAATTATTTAAGATCTGCTGGATACTATTTATATATTTGTTTACAACTTTGTACCATTGTCTATCAGATGAATTAAATATACTGGTTTTACTGTTAACAGACTCAACAAATTATACTAATTGATTCCATTTGACGCAGCATTTGCTTGACGCATTTTCAAAATTGCATTAAAATGACCATTCTATTCTATGAAATGTATAGGGCATATTTTCAAATTATAATAGCATTAGTAACCATTTACTTCGATTACTACTGACCTTGTTGGATTCAACTAGTTTTCGTTAAATAGTAATTTAGAATTTGCTAGTTTTATTCATTTATTACATCTCTCGCGAACACTGAATCTCACACCTATCTAAAACGACTAAACCTATGTCAATATTTGAATGGAACTGTACGTACTGTATATGTTAAATGGAACATCAGTCAGAAAGTCAGAGTCAGATCAGCGCTTCTGTAATCGTGTAATCCCGCTCGCTTGTTGCCAGTTGCAGTATGAAATGAAGTATGAAAGTAAAATTGAATAATATTGAAAGGGAAAGTGGTCAGAAATTAAAGATTGGTAAATAGAATAGTACTTAAGTAAGGAGTAAGGTAAGTTTTCATTTAATGTTTTTATAATCTAGTTATTTTACATTTGTGGGCGATTGCTTCAGTAAACTACGCATAATTTGCCTTGATGATTTTATTTGCTGTGCCTCATAATTTCTGATTTATTTGATCATTTTATTGTTGATTGTCATATTTCTGCAAGGCTTATTGGCATCGCCGTTGCCTTTTTTTATACTTCAGTCGTTCAGTCAATGTAATATATTCGAATTTTATCTTTTAACTTTTGATACAAGAGAAAGGAGACGAGTTGACAAATTCCTATGCTTTTCCCCCACTCCAATCCAAACACTATTTAAATTCGAAGAATGCAGGGACTTTTGGGGATAAGGGCTACGATGCCCCCTCTGAAAATATACGGTTCATGTTTTAAAAAATATGACAAATTTTTATTGCCCATATTATTATTTTATTTTTATCATACATCGTTTGAAACTTGAAAATTGATACATAATTTGGTTTGTATGTTGCGAACCATATATCTTCTAGTCAAAGACAAAAATGCGAAATTTCCAAAATGTAAGCTATATAATAAGTTTCGATGAATATTTTTTAAATTTACTATGTGGGTGTATGACCAGTCATTCCAGAACCTTTAGGAATTTCCCAAAAACAGCTAATGGGAAATATGATTGACGAGAAGGACGAGAAATCAGTTACGTTTCTCTATGCACGCGTACTCTAAAGATCACTTTGGTTGAAAATATTGACGATTAGCAAAATAAACACCGGTGTCTCACGTCATAAATATTGTAATTGACAATATTGACATTATGATCTTATTTTGGAGATTGAGAATTATAAAATACACGATTACCAACAATCTTAGTCTATCGTTTCTAGGGCATCCAGTCCCGGGAAATCAGTCTCGGGAATTCCCGGGAGTCTCGAGACTTATTTCCCGAGACTGAAACAGCCAGTCTCGGGAAATTCTCGAAAATTTAAACATTTTAGAGAACAACAATTTTCATAAAAATTTGTTTTGAAAATTTTTACGCTACAGACTATTAGTATATGAGTGTGAAAGATATTATTATATAGTAGCGTATGTTTCTACTCCCAATTTTATTTAATTTATTATTTGCCAAACCTTTATCGAAATATTTATATGTCTTAACACAATTCTCCATTTAGGGTTTATATACTAACCTAGAGAGCTTGTCCGTTCCATCAAATTGTAGGTTTACCTTGCCAGTCAATTACAAACCTTAAAATTTAACTTTTATCAAATTTAAATGACTCAAAAAGCACAGTGAAAATTTGAAAAGGACCCACTAATATCCTATTTCTTTGAAATCAAAAATATACTGACTGCATCACGTAGGCAAACCCAGCCATTGAAATCTTATACGACATCGATAAAAATGGCAAAAAAAGAATTCCTCAAACCACTTGATAATGATCACAGTCTTATATGTTAGCTATTAAATATGTATTTAAGATTTAGTCCTAGAAGAGCAGAAACATTATATTTAATGGAATTTCTGCAAGTAATCTACCCACACAAAATAATAATTGTATCTAATGATCAATCTAATACACATCTAACACCCGACGATTAGTATTAGATAGTATGCCTTTGGTGGTAGCCGTAGCGTATTTAGGATGTGCCTAGTCGTGGTTCTGAAATGTCATTTAGAGTTTACAACACGCCAACAGAACCAGTTGGATAACTGAGATTTCTTTTTTTCGTTTCTGGAATAAATTGTTGGGTATAAATTGAAATTTATTGCATTAAAGATTAGCCTCTTTATTGCAATAAAAATTTTAATCCAAGTTTTGTTGACGGCATTAAAATAGATAAAATATTCACCATTTTTAAATAAAAATTTGGAAATTTTTAGTGCTAATTGTAGGATTTCTTCAGTCTCGGGAATTTCCCGGGAAATTCCCGGGAAGTCTCATTTCCCGGGACTGGCCAAAACTACCCGAGACTGGATGCCCTAATCGTTTCATGCGATAGGCATTGCTTACATCGATTATGGCAATGTAATAAGATTTAATAAGATTATATAAGATTTAATAAGATTATATAAGATTATATAAGATTTAATAAGATAACAACATTAATAAGATAAGAAAATCATAACAGGTAATATAAAAAACAACATTCTAACCGAAATTCAAGCATTTAAACAAATTAAGCCTGAAACAATTTAGTGACGCCGTTTAGCCTAGTTTCAGTTTGTTTACTTACTAACTGCTAATATTTTTCTGTACTTTCTTCCGTAGTAGATGGTCGAGACGATAAATAAAAGTATAGCTTATTACAAAGTCAACTATATATTGTTATACAGTATGAAGGATAATGTAGACGTTTCAACCCAAATCATGTTCGCAAAATAAAAATGACAGGCGGTTTCAGTGTAATTACTATATATTATTTTATAATATGTTTACAAATACCAGAATAATTCTTTCGGCCAAATCTTGTGTAAAATGTAAGAAATATTCAGGGTGTAGCTTTAACAACTGACCTAACTGCTAATTTAAGTAAACTATACTACCTATACATTTAAGTAAACTATACATTATTGGGAACAATTGCCACTACCGAAATAAATCCAAAATTTTGTCTCACATTACCCAAAACTTGGCGACTTTATACACGTTTTGACTCGTTCCCCCCGAAATCGAGTTCTTCTAAAAACTTTACTGCTATACTAATATTACTATCACAGTACGACAATCTACGACAATGCAAATTGTAGAATTTTGCTAAGAAATTAAACAATGGCATAATAATATATAGGCATCTCTCAATTAGCAAGTGCGATGACGGCAAACAATTTTTTTATAGTTTTCCATCTACCCTGTACAGAAAATTTAGAAGTAAAGGTCATTTTGTTTATTTAACGTTTCGGTACGAAAACAATAATCTTTTTAAGTTGTTTATCACTGCATTGGCACTGAAGGTATTTGCAGCAAATTTTTGTTAGTTTCCTGAATCCACCCTTGAAGTTTGTCCGAAATAGACATTTGTTTTTTTTTGTAAATCAAGTGGCTACAAAATTTTGAATTGCAATGTATTCCAAGGAAACTATGAGTAGTTTAATATTTCTTGTGAAATACTCAAATTTTTGTGGGGCTTTACCAATTCGTTGGAATGCCCAGAACGAGAAGTTTGAATTCGTTTTGAAGAAGTCAGCTAGTTGGAAAACGAAATTAAGATTTTTTATTACTTGTTTTACCTGGTTTTGTCTCACAGTTTATTTCACAATCCAAATGATAATTCTGTACATCAACAAAGAAGTTCTTTCTTACATCTCAACAGTGACAATTTTCGTTTCTTGCATGTTCTGGATTGGCAGCATGGGATTTTGGCAAACAATAGTGTATGGCAAACGGCTAACTTTACTGACAAATCAAATGATTAAAATTCTTAAGGAATTCGATGGTAATTTGATGGCAAAACAAAATATTTTATAAAATAGATTATTATTA
The DNA here is from genome assembly GCA_020055645.1 of Tomocerus qinae. Classification (NCBI taxonomy): domain Eukaryota; kingdom Metazoa; phylum Arthropoda; class Collembola; order Entomobryomorpha; family Tomoceridae; genus Tomocerus; species Tomocerus qinae. Next base: position 130,440,026 of record CM034546.1, read on the forward strand.
AAAGTGTTATATTTTATAATATTAATAAATATTATGGTCATTTAAAAACCTGTTTTGTTTAGATAAATACTGTCCAAAGCCTATAGAAAATCACAGTTTGGAATTTGCAATGAAAGCAGGAAATATTTGTGCAGTCAGTTCTCCAATTGTAATGACTGCATTTTATTTCGTTGTGCACACTGAGAAAACATTTCCATATGGAGCATTACCCGAACAGATGAAGTTTAGAATTATCGCCATATTTTTAGGATTCGTCGTTTTATGGATGTTTGCCAGTGCTTGGTCTTCTGGACTGTTTCTGATGGCTAATCCAATACTTGAAAGCATTGGGATACGTACAATTGGAAGAGAACTACGGTACTTTTTAAATTCTAATTTCAAAGAACTTTTTAGATTCCTAAAAAGATCAGGGAACAAAAAGGCACCTTTATTTTTACCTTTTTTATAAAATAGGTAGGAGTGAGTTTTTATAAAAGCGGTCCTTTTTTACCTTTTTTGGTGTATCAGCGGGCCTCATACTTACACTTTACATGTAAATAAGGTAAAAAAGTTAAAAAGCAGGGTTGCGGTATCCGGATAGGAAGGTCTGGACAAAAGTGGATAAAAGTGGTTTTATCCAGGGCAAAACTAGTTTTGTCCTGGAAGAAATTAGTTTTGTCCACTTTTGTCCTGGATAGATAGTGGACAAAACTAATTTCATCCTGGACAGTAATAGTTTTGTCCGGACAAAACGCAACCCTGTTAAAAAGGGCTGCTTTTTAAAAAAAGTAGTACTTTTTTGTAAAAAAGGAGTGCCTTTTCTGTTCCCTGAAAAAATGACTTTTTTGATTGTGTAATTTAATAGGGTTTTTAAAGTTGCTTATTTGTAGATTGGGACGAGCGAATTATAACTCGTTTCCTGTCGTGCGTTCAAATCCTAAAGTACTGGTTCATCATATTATGAAATTAACTGTTTATTTTATTCCCCGAATGGAAATTTTGCGCTATTATCTCCTTCCATTGCAATCTCTTGTGTTTCGTAGTATCCTTCTAGCAAATGTATTAGTGATTAAATTTCATGCTAAACTAGGATTTTTAGAAAATTTCATGTTTTTGAGTTACTCGATTAGCATGCTGATTATTTGGGTTCTATTTCTCGAGTTGGCATATTCCAGCACTGATGGACTGAATTCTATTCCTAAATCCCTCAAATATTTTGTTTCCAAAGATGACTTCTCAAGCATGTACATTAGGAAGTTCAGAATGTCTTGCAAGCCAGTTGTTTTCAGAATTGGAGACGTTTCCAAAATTTCTAAAACTAGTGGGCTCAAATTTTTGCGAAGTTTAACTCGTGCCATGATAAAACTTTTGATATTGTAAAAAACCTGACAGTATATTGGAGTTGGGTTCATATACTTTGATCTTGCAGTATGACAGTCTGCTTTGGCCCACAGGTTCAATTATTGGTGACAATTAATGGGTGGGCTCATTTTCTATTGTCCTCGTATATATATTTTTGGATACTGTTTACTTGGTTTCCATTTGAACTTATACCTAACCTAACCTAACCACAACTCTATTCCTCAAAAACTTGGCTTGCTCGGCCTAAGCCTTATTCTATTTGTATTAAGTCATGTAAATGTGCATAGAATAGAAAGAATAACCTAATATAGAATAGAACAGAATAATCTAATATAATACATAATTAATTGTTAACTACCGTTTCTCTATTTAAAATATGTCGGTATTATATGAATAAAGTTGTTATAATAAAAAGTACACCAGGCGAATCATATCCTAATTGGCATACGCTTTTTGACGTAAAAATTTTTTCAGATTAGCTTTTTGACATAACAAATTTTACTAACTATGATAAATATCACTACTGTTAGTATAATCGTGTAGTTCGAGTTGCGCGGTGAAAACCAAGTCACTAATCTTACCAGCCTATTAAATTGCTTGTAAATGAATAAAAATTATTTGTAAAAACCAACCTCTATCTAAGATATGTAAGGAGCTGCAGCGAGAGGGGCACGAGGGCCTGCCCCCTCGAAGAAATATTGGTCTGAAACCCAAAAATTTTTCATGGCATATTTTCACTTATAATTCACCGAGACCCTCCTTAGATTTTTTTTGGCTCCAGCCCTTTACATATAAAATGCATGAACACAACGATAATACAATATTTTTAGATTTGTAGCAAATATAGGTATGCATAATAAAAATTAAGTAAAAGAATTAAACTTTATTTATTATTAACCTACAGATAGGTTGAATAAATTCAAATTTTTACAAAGAGTATCTTATTGTATAATGTACATGTATATCAGTTTCGTTCCTAAAAGTGGTTTAGCAAGTACGTGGCATGGTTAAGGAAACTTGTCTGTTGTATTATTTATGCACTCTCAATTTGCAGATCATAACCTACGCAAACTTCTTCATGTTAGGACGTTTGAACAATATTTAGCTGTTCACTCTCTCTGAAGTTCCAGTATTGTTCAAGGCATATTATAACGTCATTATAAAGTCCATTTTCCTTTCTAACGTCACATTATTTTTACGTTTTGCCTTAATATAAAGTATACAGGATGCATTTTAGAGGTATAGTAAATATTTTTGAAAATTAAAATCCACAATTAAATATTAACTGAGCATTGTAATCAGTTTTGAACCAAATTAAGTGTTTATCCTACAGACACGATTTTAAGTGCAGATAATTTATATTTTCCTTGATTGTAAATAATTATTGCAGGTACATTTGGAGTGTGGATATATGTGGGACTGGTATTTTCTGTTAATTGTCAAGAAGACGACGATGCTTCTCTTAAGGCTGTAGTGAAAGCAAACAATCTTTTCACTGAAGATATTTATCATGTAAAATACACAATTTAATCAACTAACATTATTTTTCCAAAATAATTCTTAATTTTTGCAATTTTAAACTGACAATTCTAAACAGGCAATATTGAAATCGAAAATAGCGGATAATTTCGTGGTGTCTCCATTCAGTCTCTCAAGTGTGCTGGCTATGATCAAAGCAGGAGCCACAGGTGAGACAGAGATTGAACTCGCACGAGGTCTTCGACTTCAGAACGTGTCTGAGTTATCGGTGCACGACGGATACGCTCATCTTCTTTTTAAGCTACAAGTAATTACCTCTTTACCTACATTTTTGCAAACAATTTCCTATCGGATGTTTATTATTACGCAAGAGGTATTACAAAGTTCACTGACCATTTGAAAACTACTTTTAAAAAACCAGGTCAATCTTTGTGAACCGATGGGAATATTTTATTTCAAGTGTTACAATTAAAAAAATTCCATAACGTAACTATTTTATAACTATTTTTGTTGGAACAGGAAAGCAAAAACGATGTGATAATAGAAACTGGAAATCGGATTTACACATCGAATAGCTTTGAAGTTAAGAAGCCGTATTTAAAAATCCTTGCCGAAAAATACTACAGTACGGCTGAGGAAACTGACTTCTCTCAATCCAAAGCAGCAGCAGATAAAATCAACCAATTCGTCGCCACTGCTACTCACGACAAAATCCCAAACATTGTTGATGACAGTAAATATCCATTTTCAATATTTAACCATTTTTACCAAATCGATAGGAAAAAGTTTCATTATTTAAATATTTAGTTGATCATTTTTTGTTAACACATAATATTTTATATTTATTGCATTTTGATGTTACAGATGCATTGAATGCCAACACAGTTGTAGTTCTTGTAAACACGATTTACTTCAAGGGTTTATGGAAAACTCCGTTCGAAAAGGAGCTCACTCATTCAGCAAAATTTTATTCGTTAAATGGTCAAATTTCTAATGTTGAGATGATGAGTTCGGAGGGATATTATCACTACCAGAAATTTGAAAGTCTGAAGTCGGAAGTTGTAGCATTGCCATACAAGGTAAATGCGCATATAAAATCATACTTGCAGTAGGATTTTATATGCTTTTAAAGTTTTAGTTTATAATATAAAAGTTTAGTCAATAATGCACAGGTACATATCCATAAATTTGGTCAAGGGGGGCGAAACAAATAATTATGGCAAAAACTTGACACATTCGGTAAAAACCTTGACAAAAATTTTGCAATTTTTGGCCTTTTTGGAGGAAAAGTTCTCTTTTTCTCGGTTTTAGCTGGGCTCCCCCGCCCCCTTCTGGATTACTTGCTTGATAATGTATTTTTAGGGACTAATTATTATTGTGATTTAAAATTTAAATCCATTTTATTCTGGTAGGGCGGTCGATTTAGTCTTGTGATCGTGCTGCCTGACAAAAATGTGAAAATCACAGACGTGGAGCCCCTCCTTACGGATTCAGTACTTTCTCAACTTCCCTCAAAACTGGACGAGACACAAGTTAATGTCAAGTTGCCGAAATTTAAGCTGGAGAGTGAAGTCGACTTTGTTAATTCAAAGATTTTGAGAAACGTAATCTACTTACTAGTCAATATGAAATAGTTCCTTGTCATTCCATTAAGGAGGGTTGATGTGGGCATTGTGAGAGTATACAAACAAATGCATTATTATAGAACCTTTCTAACAGGCTATAATTATTTTTCACCGGTTGTTACTAAACTTTCCTCAAATATCGAATTTTGTATTGCCAATCAAGCAAAAGCGCCTATATGTTTGATTTCTAAAGTTTTTGATTTTTGAGGAGCGTTTGATAAATAATTGTGATACGTAGGAGGATTATGTCAATGCATTGGTTTTTATAATTATTACCTTGCTTTGTAAACAAGCCTTCAAGGAACATACCAAACTTTTATTATGTTTATGTTTATCTACTGCAAATAAAATTAGCTGAAATGTTAATCATTACAGTTGGGAATGAAGAGGATGTTGGGAATATTGGGCCTGAAGGCAGAATTGGATGGCATAACAGACGCAGACATTTCCGTAAGCAAAGTACTGCAAAAGGCGTTTATTGAAATCAGTGAGGAGGGGACAGAAGCTGCTGCCGCAACAATTGGTAATCTTAACCTTTAATCTTGTTTGTGGAATGACAATTGCAAAGCGGTACACAAATACATATACAAAAATACCATTTACTATTGAAGAGTGCAAATATATACCTAAGTAAGGTTATCCCCCATCTTGGACATTTATATGCCTACCCTCAGCGCCTCTGAAAAGTGTACTCTTACTTAGGAGCGCTTAAATAAACAGATTTGTGTACCCGTTTTGCAATGGTTTAAAAATATATTATGCACCCCCAAATTGTCAACACCTTTTTTGTCAGCACTATAACCTAACCTAGTGTACCTAACCTATTCATGTGTAATTAAGGTATTGACAATTTGGGGTTCTCCCAATATGTTTATGAAAGTATTTCGCAAACATTTGAAACCAAATAGGGATACACATCAAAATATAGAATTAATCAGCACTAAACTACTAACATTAATTATCCTACTTTTACAAATTAGGTTGGGCGACGAAGGTCATTCCAAAGTTTATGCCATTTGAAGTAAACCGACCCTTTATTGCTTACATCTTCGACGAAATTTCCGAGATGATTTATTTCGTGGTTCGAAAAGTAGACTAGTTACATTTTGAATTTTATTACAGAGCAAAGATGAGCCCTAAAATACTTAAATTATACATTGTCAATTTATTTACCTATATACTCATTTTGTAAATGGAGTCATCAGTAAAAAATTATAAGATCTTACTTGCCATAAACGTTACCAATAAATTGATATAAATTGATATATCTGATGTCTTTAATTTCCATCTCTTTTTTATTTAGAAATATCTTTTCACTTTTATTTTCAAATAGAGACACAAAACACAAACTCGTTTCAGTGAAATCGAGCACTTAACCTTAATGATGATTGACATGGAGGAATTTATTTTATTGTATATTAAAAATAGATCCTTGATTCATTAGTTAGTTATTAAGGAACTATAAAAAGGATGCTATTTAATGGGACATTGAAATAATTTAAAATGTCCCTGAATAATAATTTAAACGGTCATTTTTGAAGGTGTCCCTGCGAATAATTTAGAAAGTCCCTAAACAAAAATTTAAAATGTCCCTGCCACCCGTGATTTTGTACATACGGAAGTTATCGTGTTTATTTCTGGTAAGAGTACATAACTGTAGGCAATGTCATAGTATATTAAGTCATAATCAAAAAATAATCAGTGTAAAGTAACATTAATAATCAGTATCATTAATTAGTAGTAATAATAGTAGTATATAGCATAGTAAGTATCGTTATATTCAATAGCAATAATCAGAACGTGTCAAGATTAAAACGTTTGTTAAATTATTGTCGAACAAGGGCTTTTGTTGCTCCCTTGGGCCTGCCTCGTTTTCTCTTCGCATTAAGGGGTATATTTTTGACAGCAGGAGAAAAACGAAATAGTTTGTTCATTGATGCAATTGCAACTATGTGCTTGCACATGAAATTTTTTAAATAAAAGGGACAAGTACACTGAGAAAGTTTCCAATTGTCCATTTTAAAAATAGTGTGTCACATGGTAAATTCAATATTTAAAAAATGATCAAATTTGGTCCATGTGTTGTAACGGTCAGGGATCAAATATTTCCTTATCATGGCAGTTGTCGCAGGAGGAGAGCCGCAAGCACCAAAAAAGTAGAGAATAGAGTTTGCATCACATGATGGTTCGACAAGTATGGTAGGTTCACTTTTTGCCCATTTATAGGCTGCGGTAAGGAGGCTAAATGGGAGACAAGGTGCATTGGAAAACATTAGACAGTTGGATGATAGTGGGTCCCTTTCAGTAGACCAGTTCATCAACATCTTCTCCATCGTGGCAAGGAACATACCTGTAAAACATTATAAATTGTGATAAGATTTAACTTAAAAGCTAATAATAAGAAAGTTATTAAAATGAGCTATTATTATAATATACCCAAAGGTTGTCGAGAGCGAAGAGTGTATTCGTCCTTCAAAGTTCGATTGGTCACCTCTAACGCATTGTTAGTAGATGGAATGCCAAGGGCAATGCCCTCATACCATCCAGAGTTGCTTAGAATCCACGTAGATTTAAAATAAGAAATGAAAGATTTTACTTGGTCATTCCGTTTTCTGTTCCATTTCGCTGTGAACAAACTGCACGCTTTCTTAAATATCTGAGGTGAGCTACTTAGCTGAAGTCTGCCTATGTCATCATTTATCTCCTTCCGTACATCCAAATCCTCAATGCTTTTTAAGTGGACTGCGTATGCTCTTCTAACGTGGGCCCAACAGTGTACACGAATGAAATTGTCGCCAAACACTTTTTGAAAGCCGTTTGTTATTGCTGACGCAGAATCCGATATTAAAATGTTAGGAGCAAAAATTAAGTCGACCACTTCCGCTCCCTTTTTAATGGCATCAAACCCAAATTCAAAATCTTCTGACGTTTCACTTATGCACAACGCTAAGCCAGAAGGATGGAAACTTCTACGTTTATCCGTAACACCAAACAGAAAAACAGGATATCCGTTACAATTAAGTTTGTATGTAGCATCGGTGTGTACGTGACGGGCATTTGAGATTATTTTTAGAAGTCGTTTGGTAGACAAGAATAGGCGGAATGACGGATTATTTTCATCATGGGTCACTTCATATTTGCAAACAAACGGTTGGTCATCATTGGATGGAATGTCACTGTGTTCAGAGCAATACTTTTCGAGATTACTTGTATAAATAATGTGATCATTATTTGTTCGTCTGTTGTATGCCAAATAATTTCGAAGCTGTATAGTTGAAGGAATGGAAGTCACAGATCCTTGAAGTTTGCGCAAAATTTCCTTAGGTTTTTTGATGTTGTTGTCGAGTAACTTTTTAATTTCATTTTTTGTTTCCATAGTTAATTTTTTTGAAAAGTGAAAATGGGCACTGTCTTTTTTCCATAAAGAAATATTTTCATCGTCAAACACCAACTTTTGCTTGCATGGGCATATTTTGTTTTCCTTGCAATAGTAGTATATAACTTTGCCACTACTGGTAAAATTTACTGACCTTTGTGTCCATGCCAAAAGGACTTCAACTTTAGCCTCTTCTTCTGTGGGAAACATCTTGCAAAATACCCATTCTGGTCTATTTGGCTTTGCAGTTGTGCACTGCTTTGTTGGGAGCACAATGTGAGGGTCACTGTTTTCTGTCTCCGAATCGGAATCGGACTTATAACTTAATTGGGAAGCCATTGATCAAGAAAAGCAGTGGTGAGTAGCTAGTTACTTGTGGAGTGAGCGCAAGGAAATGAAAAAATGGCAGCTCCTAGTCACATAGAATTGTGTACCTAACGTCATCATATTAACAAATTGTTTCCAATATACCCTTATACCGTCCCAATCTTATCGGACAACAGGATAAGAGAAATTAACATATTATTTACATACATAAAACGCTCTACGTTTCTTATTCGTTGTATACTTCGTTACTGTTATAAGCCTAAGTATAAAATATACTCTCTCTATGTTCATCTACCACAATTTACCTTTTCAGTGTCTGCAGGGACATTTTAAATTTTTGTTTAGGGACTTTCTAAATTATTCGCAGGGACACCTTCAAAAATGACCGTTTAAATTATTATTCAGGGACATTTTAAATTATTTCAATGTCCCATTAAATATATTCCCTATAAAAATATTCATTTTTACATTTCGAAATTGGAAATACGAGAGTAGTAGTGAGTAAGAGAAAAAAATGGCGATATCTCTAAAAACTGCATGCTATTTCAATATCGTCCTAATAAATAACTAAGGATAATAAAAATTTGAAGTAGATGAGAAACAGGAATTTACATACAATTTGAATTATATGGAAAAACAAAGGAACTTACATACAATTTGAATAATATGGAAAAACAAAGGAACTTACATACAATTTGAATAATATGGAAAAACAAAGGAATTTACATACAATTTAAAAATGGATGAGAAACAAAGGAATTTGCCTAATTTGCCCAATCTAAGTGTGCTCATGCGCCGCGGTTAAACTTGCAGTGATTGTTTCCAGCTCAGTTGTATTGACAAAGGCATTGAAATTCTACTGGAGAAGTCCGATTTGATCATTCGATATTTGTCTCGCAGTACAGAAAGTCATTCTTCTTGTCTTTGGTCTCAAAAAGTTTCATTTTTTTGTGTTGGGACTTGTGGCATTTTTGTTTTAAATCTACATCATTGTGTTGATAGAAGGTAAGATGCTTATTAATTATTTGTTGTATGTATTGGTTGTGGCAATCAAGGGCCGCTAGGGCGTATCCAGAACACAAATTAAGAGGGTGCTTTAACATGGGACCAGAATTATATTATTTCCTTGGCTGGCAAATGTACTTAGTATTCAGGCATGACCACGGGGTATGTTTGGGTTCGCTGTGAAGACAAAGTGAAACAAAAAGACACCTGAAATATTAGGCATTCGCTGTCTAACGGATTTTAGCACTATTTTCAACTTCATTTCTGTGTTTCTTATTTTCCAAACCATTAGACATTTTCGTTTAACAAAAGGGATCACAGTTTACCGCTTTTAAACCCAACCCTAATTAAAACTGATAAAAATCAAAAACGGAACCTAGTCCCTGTTTACCTCTAGTTAAACCTTACATTACGTAATTTGATTTATTGTAATGTTTTCTTCGAAAACTTGGCCCACAGATCATTAGAGTATTTTAAATGTATTATATTAAGTCTTACATGCAGCAAAACCTAACCTAAATACAATCATTTAAAAAATGTTAGAATTGCACTCAAACTCCAGAGGAGCCCCCGACCTCCCCCAAATATGCATAATTTTATTTCACATTTTAAGGCAGATAAAGATAGTTGTAGTTGCTCACTTTTTTTGATTTTAATTTTGGACAATTTCGTACTATCGTACTTACCAAAATTTCAATCATTAAAAACAATTACTGTTCAATAAAATAATTCAAGCAAATTTTTATCAGAATATTATCAGAGTAGTAAAAAACTACAAGCAAATCTAAGATAAGACATTATTTATGAAATCAATTACATAAATGTAAAAATTGTTTATATTTGTAAATAACACATACTTTTTCCATTTTGCCATTCGTGATACAATTTTCATCAGCAGAAATTATTCAGTTCAATGTTAGTCCAAAATAATATTTTCATTTAGATAGTTTTCTGATAAATTGGTCTGTAAGGAAAATTCGAAAATTTTAGTTTGATATTCAAAAGCGCTCAAATGTTCAAGAATATAATAATAAACAACACAGAGCTTTAATACCTGCAAATGTTTGGAATCCCATATCACATAACACTTCGTATATCCTCTTCTGCGTCACAAGATTTGGATTTTCCTTCTGTAGCTGGTAAAATGTACTGTTAAAGTTGCTTTTAAAGGCTGCACTATTTGGATCAGGAAACTCTGATTCTGCTACAGGCGACCCTCCCATTTTAGTCAGGAATGTAGCCAAGTTCTCTTTTTTCCAAAACTCCTTGTTTTTTTGAAATGCTTGTCTAACTTCAAACATATCTGTATGAACCAAGCCAAACACAAATACTTAGTAAGATACTCATCGTATTATAGAATAGAGTCACTATTTACCGTCATTGTGGAGTGTGATTTCGCTGAAGGGGGAGATTGGAGTTGGCGTCAATGATGCCGCTGTTGGCGTCACTGGTATGGTTGTTGGCGTCGCTGGTGTGACTGTTGTAGAGGCTTGTCCAATGTCAGGACTAAATTCTAATGGGAGAGCATTGCCAAATGGGTCCCTTTTTATTCGGAGATTGGGATCTTTGTGTGTTAGTTGCAGTATAAGGGAATGTAGCCATGGAAGTCCATCCTTAATTCTTGGGCCCGTGTCATGTGCAAAAAGAATAGGGCCAAATTTTTCCCTTAATTGAACTTCCTCTGTGGGGTCATAAACTTCTGACAATATGAGACCAACGGAAAACCAATCGGCAGTTTGACTGTACTTTGCTTTATCGTCTTTGTGGACCAAATTAATTTCAGGGGCGCGATAATAACTATTCCCAACTTCACGAGTCTGCGTTTGGCTCTCATAAAACTTGCTTTGGTTCGAAAGTCCAAAATCTCCAATTTTGACAGGAAATCTAAAATTTGGCTTTGCAAAAAATATATTGTCTGGTCTCAAGTCCCGATGTATTACATTTTCTGAATGAATGTAATTTAATCCCTCGATAATTGCTTTGCCAATTGTGTGACAATCATTTAAATTTAAAGATGTGTCTTTCGTCCTGGTTTGCTTTTCAATCCACTCTCTCAAAGTTTCACCACAGATTTCTGTTTTTATAAATAAACCCGTGATTAAAGTTTCTTGCGATGAGGATCTTGCAGAGTCAAAGCAAGCTCCAATAAATTCCTGAGCAGGCAACCCAATGTCATCTCGCGCAGAGTTCCATCGTAGTATTTCTTTGATTGTCTCTATGGACAGGCGGAAGAAATCGGATGATTTGTATTTGACCACATTTGGATGATCTAGTTTTGCAAGATTGCGGGATTATCGTAATTGTATTTCTGTACACAATCCGTCTTTTCTGTCCGGGATCATCTTCACAGCGTACATCTGCTTGTCCACTTTGTCCGTCACAGATACGACAATCCCAAAAGACCCACTACCCAGAATTTTATTTGTTGTATAAGGCCAATGCTCAAAAATATTTATGTCAGCAGAAACTCGATTTCTTGCAGCTTTTATAATGTTGGATATTTTTTCAGCATCTGCTCCTAGATTTTGTAAAGCAGCTTCAACTTTGGTACAGTGAATATGAAACTCCGACTCATCCGCATCATTCGACGTTGCTTTATGTTTTGTTTCATTCCGAATATCCCTCAGATTTCTAAGAGCATGTTTCTCCTCTTCTGTTGAGCTTGTTACGTAAGGCTCCCAATTGAATTCTAAAAGCCATTTCACGCAAAGAGGGGTGTCCCACTTTTTAATGTCTCTGCTATTTATTTTTTCTTCTTCATCCTTATTCCAGCGCTTGTGTTTGTGGGACGTAAAGAAATCTTGCTTTGATCTTTCTCCCCAAGCAATGCTTCGTTTAATCAATATTTCCTGTAGATATTCAGTAAATCCGTCAACCAAAGTATCTTCTTTTACCCCAAATGTCTTCATGAGATCTAAAAATTCAAATTCTCAATCTATTTGGAAAAAGTGAAAAACAGTAATATAATTTTCTTTTACCTAAATTAAAGTTGTCCATTGGTGTAACTTGTGCAAGGGCTATCAATTTTAGTAGTATAAACTTAAACGACAGAGATGCAATGTGGAACTGCCAAGTTATTGGGCTTAATTAACAAAATGTCTTGTAATAATTTAGCGTATTACACTAATACTTAAATACAGTTTGAAAAGAGTATTATTTAAGCTTCTATGATATAGGCATATGAAGATTTCAACAGGAAGATAATATGGTTTTTTCGAGAAACGAATTTTTCAAAATGTAAAGTGAATATGAATGAGCAAGACGCCGATGCAAGGTTACATTTAATCAGTCAATCACATTCTGTCGCACTATCAGTCCAAAACTCAAAGTGCTATATGGCTGACGGCTCTCGCTCGATTCATTCATATCTTTTAATTAAAAAGCGAAGTTAGGAAGTCATATTCCATTGCGAAGGTACATTTAGTGAATAAAATAATCTGTATTGATAATTAAATTTTAATTTTAGTCATATAAAACGCTAGACGGCTATAAATTAGTAAAACACAGTATTCAATATCATTCAACAGGCAAGTAGAAGAGACAGATCAACATTAGAAAATTATAAATCGTCCAAAGATCTTTAACAAAAGCCACATGCAAATTTTAAAATTTCAGTAACAATTAATTATTTTCAGTAACATAAATAATATATGAAGCATTATATATTTACGGAAGGTTTTGCACAAACTTCATTGTTTCCTTTTGGCTGACTTGTTTTGGACTGATAATAAATTTGCTTCGTTTTCACATGTATTACTGTAGTCTGCAAATGAACTTGAAATAACCCAAAGGTTTTTCAAAACGTTAGACTGTAGCAGACTGACCGATAAAGCATACAAGGTCAACATGGCATGTTGCAGAAATTTAGATAAAGCCATTCCAATACTTTGATCTGACTTCGGCGAAAATACCTAAAAAGTGTCGCAAAATTATCACTAACACTTTCTGTCTGTGATGATCTAACTCACAGTCAACACTGGATTTGATTATTAAGCCTTAAATATTGGCATCAACTTAATAAAATATTATTAGGAAGTTTTGATGTTTTTCTGAAACCTGAGTGAGTATGAGTAATGGTAGGATCGCTGCGTTGGTCAGTTATTTCGTCCTCGGAGAACATCTCAGTAGTAAAATTGTAGGATGATAACAAAAAGGAATGGATAATCAATGATAGACTGATAGGCATGTTTATACGATGAAATTATTTATCATTTTATTGATGAACTAATTACTAGTATTAACTAGTAATGTGTATGGCAGACTCAATTACTTCGGCTTGGTTTACTACATAAAGGAATCAAAGCAGAATTGAAATGTTATACATGTTATTACTATTTGTAGTCAAAACATTATTAAAGTAAGTAGTTATATTTACTGCTAAACAAAATAAATATTCTGCGAGGGCGTTTTATTAAATTATTAATTATTTAACAATTTTAAACCCTATAACCTTATTTTTTCAGTCCCCAGATGCATAATCTACCTAAACTTATGAGTAATGTACTACAAACTGTAACGACAACGACAGTAAAACGTTTGTAATGATAAAAAGAGCCAATCTTAAAAGATCGATAAACAGACATTGCTCTCAGTTTCTCCTCTCTACTGGTGCCAATATCCATGTGTAAATAAAATTTGCGAAGCCCTGTGACAATTCGAACACTCTCGCATAGTCATTACACAAAATTGCAACAGGTAGATCATACAGATTATGCAGATTGGAACTAAAAGCGTATAAATCCAAACAGGTATCGATGGATCTTTTAAAAATTTGATGCTAGTGAAGCCACTGCCGATGACGATAATAAGAAGCATTAATTTATGTAACGGCTGAAAAATTCTTGAACAGCATTCATTACATATCAGGCACGTATCTAAAAATTTGGCCAAGGGAGGGCGCAACCAAAAATAATGTTAAAAATAAGGCATACTCTCGCGAAGCGTGAAAAAATTTTGCAATTTTTGGTCTTTTTTGGAAAAAATCCTCTCTTTTTCTCAGATTTAGGGGGGGGGGGCGCTGGGCCGTCCCCCTACTGGATACGTGCTTAGTATTATTAATTTTTAATTTACTATTATATATACTTTTTTTGCTTTGTTTATAGTATCGTTTATTGAATATTGCAAATTTATTACATTTCAAATGCTAATAATAATTTTTTTTGATTTAGGCTGAAAATGATTGACAAATGTCTCATTGAAGGCTGTGAAACTCATCCTGGCAGGTTCGCGAATGCTACCGAAATAATTAACCATTTCAAACAATTCCATGGCACGGCTACCTATGAAATGAAATCACCGTGGATTATTCTTGGCATGGAACCTGAAACTGACGGAGAAGGTGAATTTACGACTCTCGATTTAATTATTACTATTTTAGTATATACAAGGCCCTTAGTACTTCTATTGAATTTCAAATAATTTTCGTGTCAATATTTGGTTAAATTTCGAAACATTCGTATGCCAGAGTAAATTTATTGCTTTATCTCAGTCCTTTTTTATATATATGGAGATTAAGATCATAATTAATTTTGGTGTTTTCATTTTATCAGAAGGCGCCAAACACGTAAATGTGTTCTTAGATATTCTCTACGAAGGAAGTCATTTCTTCCTTGTCATCACTCGCAATAAAGGACGATACTACTTCTGGCTGTATTTACTCCAGAATGGACTTCAACATTATCACCGATTTTTTCATGCAGATTTGGCTTTGATTCCTACTCACAGAATGGTAAGATCATCATTTCTAACATAAAACTATATAAAATTAGTATAAAATCGTCAAAGATCTTCTAAAATTGATAAAATGTCTTAAAGTGGAATTTTAAAGTATTATAATTAATTTTCTCTTCATCCCGAAGATTTAATGTGGCATATAGACTATAAAATATTATATTTATATGCCCATGTTTTATATATATCTAAATGGATATACTGATAAAAGTATTATATTTGAATAATAATTAAATATGTCAACAATTCCTACAATTTTTATGATTGGTATTAATTATAGGCTGTGTTGAAGAGATCAAATCCGAAGAACATAATCTTCCCGATCACCACTCCTATTGAAGAAATATTGGGGATGAGAGATGGCTTATTGCATTTCATAAGCGAAAGGGGATTGAAGGAGAATTACACGAAAGACAACACTTATCAACTCAGGATACTATTGAAGGTAAAATTAATTAAACTATGATATTTTAAAAGACAAAAACGGATTTTCACTACTTTAGTTTTGCAATATTTATTATTGTATTCAAAGAATCGAATTTTTTATTTTATTTTTATATGCAACTTGTTTTAAATTTCAGAATTATGAGTTAGGATGTAAGTAAAAATACTGCCACATGGTTTAAAAAATTGATTTGTCTGATATTAATATTTCGCAGAGACTCAATATAGACCTGGAGATTGATATTCCTCAAACTTCTTCTGCAACCAGAGAAGACAACATCCCCAAAGAGATTACCACTGAAGCGAGCATTGCATCGCCAATGGAAGTTGATGCTATTGCGGAAAAGCCAAAAGTTATGGATTCAAAAGAAAGCTCTGAAGTGCAAGTTGATGTAAGCTTTTTTATTACTATTTTATTCGATATGGGAATTTAGAAATGTGAGTTTAAATATTGAATGCATTATTCGCAGGTCTGGTGTTCGTCAGGAATTGCAAAAAGGACCATTATCATCTCAGACTCAGATTCATTGGATAATGGTCGTCAGTCTGAAAAAGAAAAGAAAATATTGACCGATTCGTCTGAAATGGGGTTAGCATTTAATTTTTATTTATTGAAATTTAATATCAATTAAAGAAGTGCTGCAATTTTTATTCTGATATACAGTGCAGAAGTATGGCAGAAAGTGGCTGAATGGTTAATGAAAATCCCAGATCCGGTCCCGGGTGTTGATCAACGTCTTCCTGAGGAAGACAATAAGGTTTGTATGATCATAACTAAGAGATGAAACTATACAGATTTAGAATAAAATTGAATTTAATTAATGTTTGTCGTTCCAGAGTTCTGACATGAAGATTGTTAAAGAAAATCTTCGTGGCCGAAATGATTTCAATTCATTGCGTAAGAAGTCACAGAAATAATCCATATTGGGAGGACCTAAAGAAAATTGAATATCGCCGGAAACAATGACAAAAATACTCACAAAATAATTTTTACGTCTAGTATTAATCTTTATTTCCTTTGTTAAAAATCAATTAATTAGTGACATTATAATACAATAGATTGCTATGATAGTTATACGTAGTTGAATGATTGAATGTCGTATTTGTATTAAATTTATTATTTTGATAATATCTCCAGTAACTTAACTTTTGAGGTTTCTCAATTATTACAATCAATTAATTTAGATAATAATGTATACCTATGAATGAATTGTCTTTAATGTTATTTAAAATGTCGCCATTAACTTTTTCGAAAAATTAAATACAGCTTTTAAAATTCTCATTCATTACAAGTTTATTTGACAAATTCTTGATGATGGTTCTTCTTCTTTAGTAACCATACCATCCTCCGTGTAAGGTTTTTCGGAATACAGCATCAATTCCTTCTTCAGCGGCTTGGCCTAATTTATCCAACCACATAAATGACTGCGAATTTATTTGACACCTTTTGGCAACCTCCACCCCATCCTAAACTTGTTTCACCATTCAAAAGTTTTCCGGATAGCTTTAAGTAGATAAATTAAGTAAAGATTTAATCAAGAATAGTATTACCAATCCGCAATGACGTATTTGGATGCAATTGAAGAGTAATCCTCATTTTAATTTCATGCTTCAACTGATTCATATCAAGATTGTCACGTTCATAAAATCTTGAAGATTTGCTGATCTACCTTGAAAAAAGGGTGCCTTCAAAATATTTTAAAATATATTTTAAACGTTACATATTCAACACTTTAAAAATAAACTATCAAAAACGTTGTAGAATTAATTAAAATAATAAACTGATGAAAAGTTATTTCAGAAAGGATTCCTGGTTTAATCGAACGAAAAAATTGTTTTAGGTAATTAGATGCAAACATTTGGGGGAGGGGGTCTCATTCAATAGGATCCGTTGGGTCAAGTCCAAACACTTAAGAATACTCATGCTCCTAATTCGTTCAGCAATTGTTTCAGGACTGAAAAGTCTTTAGCATGATGATGAGGCGAAACAGTGATATTGAACACATGCCGAAAATTATTAGGCTGTGCAGTAATAATTGTCAGTTTTTAAGTGAGCATGAAAGGAATTATTAGTTACTAGTGAACCCAGCTAAGGGGGCAAATCTAGCACTCAAGAGAAATTCAGCAGGCCACCCATCACAGTAATAAAAACGATTTCGAAAACATCCCATTAGGTTGTTAACTTTTTAAATACAAAGTACATTTAAATTAATACACCTTTATTTTCTACAGTGGTTGGAAAAATTAGCTGCAGCCCCAACTTCCTGATAAAAAGGAATTCCCTACACCAAAATAATAACTGTAGATAGTAGCATCAAATACAGGGAACAATGAAAGACTATTTCCGAAAAAAACTCCCAAAAAGTTGCCAAAACTTTTAAAATCGAAAAAATAAGATTCCCTCTAGGATTTTGGAAAAACGTTCAACTCCCATGAGTACAACTTACGAATAAATATTTGTAAAGAATAGTTAATTACCCAGTGCTGTTATTTAATTCTACAAAAAGATATCCCAACTGGCACAAAGGAATTAAGAGGGTAGTAAAAAGTAAACCTAGCTCTATTAAAAAATGTTGAATAAGTTTTTCGATATTATAGCAGAACCAATTTGGGTTAGAAGTTTTGAAATGCTATTTAATACGCACATTACGATCATTACGAAATGTTCCCTTTCGCTAATCATTTCCATTCGATCCCCAGTCACCATTCAACCTTCTTATGTAAAATATTATTATTTAGATGTTATAACAATAATATGTAACGACTCATTTCGTTGGTTTAGAGGAATTGGGCTTGCGCATTTTACTTTTTTTGCTTTTAAGGAGCCTGCATATATTCCGTGTGCAGTTTATGGGAGGAGGGGATACCCAAAAGTGTTGCAGTCAGCACTTGCGTTGCACATGTGGGAGGGGGTTTTGCTTTACGTAATATATGCAGGTTTCCTAGGTTCTCCCTACCACACGTACATATATATATATAGACAGGTAAATTTATCAAGTCTGCGATTATATATAGAGATAACAATATTTACTGTTTCCCAATTCCCAGCCGAGCCCTTAACCTTCATCTCATTCCATGACATAAACTTCAGTAATTCTCTGGAATTGTCTGGATGTCATTCCCAGTCATTATTTCTCTGAAGAGCATTAAGGTCGTAAATTAATTCTTTCAATGAATTCTTTTAAAACTAAAATATCTTCAACTGGACACAAAAATGTAGGATTTAAGCAAGCGAAACAATCAAATTAAAATTGAATATTTCAGATGCATGAAGTGCAGCCACATCATTAGCAAAATCGCTGTACCATCCTCCGGCAGGTTCATTAATTGTCAATACTCTTATTAAGGAAAACAATAATGCCAAATTAGTT
This sequence comes from Tomocerus qinae, assembly GCA_020055645.1. Lineage (NCBI taxonomy): Eukaryota > Metazoa > Arthropoda > Collembola > Entomobryomorpha > Tomoceridae > Tomocerus > Tomocerus qinae. Next base: position 130,458,724 of record CM034546.1, read on the forward strand.
TTATCGAATCCATAGAATAGAGTAAAGTAATTATTTCCACAATTTGAATCTCCATCGTTATAGTATAGTATTTAAAAATCGCATTATAGTTAATTTATTAACAAAAAACCAACTTTTTGGATAAATAGAAAGACGTCACTGTTAGAAAAATTTAAATAGCCCAACAATATTATTGGAATATGATTTGTGACCTTAACAATACCGAAACAAACCAATAATTGCTCACCCACTTTGCATCGAATTTATCAATTGGACTTGACGAGAAACACAAATCAGCAAATAATTTTTGGAACTTTGTCTAAGATTGGCTGCAAAAAATTAACTAAATAGTCAAAAGCAACATGCTGATATTTTATGCAGACTTTAAATATTTTAAGTTTCTATAATTTTTTATTTATTAGTACATTAATACAATACTTGGTAATGACTAAAAATATAATGATGATAGTGAAAAATTATATATTTATAGCCCTTTTTTATGGAATAGTACTGGCCATCATAATTTGGTATGTTACATTGTAATAATAAGCAGACACATTAAAAAATATCCTTTTTATTTCATGAGCAGTGTATCTGTAATATTTATTTGGTAAGCAGTAAGCAGTAAGTGTACATACATCATTATCATTACGATAAAAAATCGGCAGAGGCTAAATTCCTATAAGACATTAGACACATAATATTATATAGGTACACAGGCGGGTAAAAGTATTGCTGTATTAATTCTACCAATATAATATACAGATGCAATAGGGCAAACGTAGAATGCAATGCAATGCAAACGTAGAAGGGTAGGGTCGGCAGGACTGGAAATAAAGAACAATAGCCTGCAAATACAACAGAGATAAGAAGATGATAAAGATGCAATACAGGCTGAAGATCGGACGAAGACGTCCGATCGTCAGCCTGATAAGAAATGTACGGAGTTACTGTATAAGATAAGACGTAAAATTAAGATAGCAAACGTTTTTGGATTTCCTATTTTCATTTTACATTTTATTCCGACTTAAGCTTAAAATATTTTAGTAGTAAAACAACTTCCGTGGTGAAAAGTTCTGTCTGCTAGCTATTTTCTTGATTTAGTGCTTGTGTTAAAAATCTACGATGTTTAACAACCAAGAAGCTGGAAGAGGATCACCATTCCAACAAACAGGAAGATCACAACAGTCATATTATGGTAAGAAACTTTTTTCATAATTTTTTTATATATAAGTAGGTAAATTTATTTAAGATTAGCATAGAGGATTCAAAATTTTGGTTTTTAAAAATTCAAATATCCTAGACAGTATTTTATTTTAGCTTGGATGAAATGGCTTGTCACCAGACATGGCATTTATTTCATTTTTCAGGAAATATTTCTTGAAAAGTGAAATATTTGAAATATTTCGCGAAAAATGAAATAAATGAAATTTTTGAAATAAATGAAATAAATTAAACGCGCATGTGTATAGACATGCGCAGTTAATTTATTTCACTTGAAATAAATTGAAATAAATTGAAATAAATGCCATGTACCCTATTTATTTCATTTATTTCAAATATTTCATTTTTCAAGGAAAGCGTAAGTGAAATATTTCGCGAAATATTTCAAAAATTTCACCTATTTATTTCAAGCGAAATATTTCAAGTGCCATGTCTGCTTGTCACGTTGTAGTATGCGTTTTTAGGGCCTGTTTACTGTACCTAGCATCAAATATACATATTAATAAAATAACTATATCGTTTTTATACAGGATCCCCATTGCCTTCATCGCAGGATTCGTTGATTGCCTCCTTCTCATCTTTGGCATTGTCGTCCGCACCATCAACTCCGAGACAAGCAATGCAAAGAGCCACTCCACCACCACCACCAAATCCTCCTATAGAATATCCAACTGGATCTCGAGGCAATCTAATCTTTCTGGAGAGAACGAAGCTGCAGCAGTTAAATCGAGTAAGATCTAAATACTGTTTTTATTTTTTAAAATTAAATGAAAATGGAAAAAATGTATTCATCGAATTAATTCTCCGTATTGAAATAGTGCTCTCCCAACTATTTCGATTTTTATCGTTTTCAGTGGCAAAATAATAGCCTTTGAAAAATAATTCTTCTTATCAAAATAATTTGTCATTCCAATCTAAGTTTCAGTAGGTCAGGTCAGGTAGTGCGTATATTTGAGTGCACATGTACTTAACCCCAGTCCCCATAATGGAAAATATGATAGTCGAGAAATAATAATTTACTTTTCTATGTGCCTGGACTTCAATAACAATTGACTGACAATTAAAATAATCCTCCGTGTCGAAATAATTCACCAACTGGTTAACTAGTTCGATTATCTTCGAGCTAAAAAAGGCCAATAGAACAATAACAACAATTAATTCGATTAATACGGTACATTAAAAAGTAGGCCGCAGCATGAGTGACTTAATTTCAAAAGGTAGGCTTCCAGCATAATCATCTGCATTAATGGTGCATATTGTTAACCTATGGCATTTCAGCTCGAGCTCCCTACCGCAAAAGCATATATTTATTCATGTGGTTATAATATAAAATTAATTTACTAATTACATTAAAATTTCTTTTTTTACCTTAATTAGCATGTCAATTTTAAATGACCGTCGGGTAGATTTTGGCTACTCGATGGTAAAAATATAACAAAAATTAAACAATTTTTTACAATGTGTATTGTAATAAAAAGCTACATTTGCCATGACATAGAAAGATAGATAAATACCTGGGACATTTATGTTTAAACAGCTTTATTATAAAAACATTTTGTATATTTTCAGGTTTCTGATGGAAAGCGGTATAATACAAAGTATGGTAAGCATATTAAAAAATTATTTTCAATGTTCTAGCATTAGTATAGGGTGAACTTTTTTTTAAATCTTTTTTTTTAAATTTCGGTACACTCTACATAAAAACTAAAAATAATATATTATAATGTATTACTATACTCCCAGCATTGTGGGACTAAAGTTTAAAAAGTAGGCATCCGATCAATAATCCATAAAAATTGGCAGAATTAGAATTATTAGTAACCTCCAGCATGCATGACTCAGTTTCGAAAGGTCATATAGTCATAAATAATAATCGTGCGTATTGGATGCTAGATAAAATTTGATTCAGCTTATTACTTATAGTGAAATGCAAACAGCTATATTTTCTACGAGGGTATTGAAATGCTTCGTAGCTGCAGAAGAAAATGAAATATTTCTGAAGGCCAAGTTAGGATTTGATTCAATTGCTTCAGCGTATTTGTAGTCAGTGTACAAAAAACCATTTACCACTTACCAGTGGTAAGTGGTTTTTAATGGTATTTAACGTTAAATACCACTACCTAAAAAGTAGTGGTAAGTGGTATAAATAGTAAAAATGGTAAAAAATAGGTTTATTTAAATTTCGTGTTTTAATTTTGAATAAAATTCGGTGCCAAAGTATGAAATAGCTTAGCAGATGATCATTGTTGTCACAAATTGATACGTGTTCATCAATCAGAGTATGATTCAACCAATGGGGGCGCTAACAACCCTTGCTGATTGAGAAATTAATTGTAATTAAATTAGCTTCAATTTTAAATTGGCGATACCAAATACAATCTTTCTTTCTACATTTTTTTATAACTTCATGTGTACAATCTAATAAATATGATTAATTTAATTGATTAAGGGACTAATTGTAAATATTTCATAGAAAATAAAGTTATAAAACTTATATTTTAAGAATTCTAGTGTATCTGTACTCAGCTGTCTAATCAAATCAATCACTAAAATTTACCATTTTTACCATTAAGTGCATTTTTACCACTGTGATGGTAAAATAGGCTAAAAAGGGGTAAATTTTGTACACTGTTTGTAGTTTGGTGTAAGCGACGTCTCAAAGACGATGATCAAAGTACAGAGCTTTCTAGCGATTAAATCCCAATTCTGAATTTGAGGCGTTTGGATATTGAATACCGAAAGATCCTCAACATTTTGGTTAAAATTCAAATTATGCTAAATAATACTAACCCAGAGTGTAGTTAATTTTTTATGTAATATGCAAATTGGCTCTCCTTACCACACATAGATAAATACATCGGTTGGTAAATTTATTGATTTACCTAAGACTAATATAGAGATATATTTGAATTTTGTTTTTAATTAGCACCCATCGACCAAAATTTCAAACAACACCCTACGGTGAAAAAAGAGTCTTACTGTGACTTTTGTGGCCTAAGTATGATATATAGAGTTGACCGCTGCAGCGACCACATTTTAGGAAAATGTAGATGCGCAACACAAGAAGTGAAGGACCAAATTTTAATGCTGCGTAATCATCGTAATTAGTTGAAGATCTTCTAAAAACTCATTTAACATACTTATTACCTAATTGGCCCTTGAATTAAATCTATTTATTGTTAATATCTGCCATTAATATAATATACTATAAACTATCAATGTCTTATTAGTAATGAAACCATATAGAATTACTCCAAATAATCTGGTTAACTTACACTATGTTGTTTATTTAGAATCTAAATTTAATGATTAATATTTAATTTAATTTTAAAAGCGATTGTAAAGTAACATGAAAAAAATTGTTATCCTATTTCTCTGCCCAGTTTCAATGTATTTGTGTAGTATAGTATGCATAGCATTAAAAGGGCGAATTGAAAACTATTCCTGACTTGTTGACATTTATTTTAATTATATGCTTGCATTTTATTTAATTAAATACACAACCCAGCCAGCACAAGGTGCTATTTGGTAGAAACTTCGTAGCTAAGAGTACGTAGGATCTACTCTACGCCGTCGCTCGCGATGGTCGCGTTTTAGCTACTTGTTAGCTCCCAGCATGGTCCTAAGTCCATGCCAGGGAAGCGTTCTCGCAGCCTGCGCAGTCCACACTAGGTAGCCTGCCAAATCCCTACGTTTTCGCTCCTAAAAGCTGGAAATCGCAAAAAGTAAGCTCGCAGGCAGGTAGCGATGTCCTGCTGACGACCTCTCACTACTCTACTCGTCCCTCATCTAGTCGACTGCTATGACCACATCTCTACACTGACTTTATTGTTGGTGGGGGATATTTTTGTCGTACTTACGACAACATACCTTCACCTATACCTATTAACTTCAATTTTTTGCAAAATTTTATTAAGTCAGAGAACATTAAATACAGAAATTCTACCTAATCCAAGAAAAATAACCAACACAAAACAAAATTGAAGCGATGCATAAAATTAAAAGTTATTCATCGATATCGACAAGTAATGGGCATAAAAATGTTGTTTACGGTTTGTGTAATAATGTTTTACACGGGCATTCGGAACTTTTTAATAATGTCCGATATGACTTACGTCTTACCTGACCTGATTATTGATGTTGGTAATATACGATCATTTTAAGATATCGTCACTAATCACTGTTATCAGTATCACACACATTATTTATATCCACTAATTAAACCTGGATAATTTTATGTCGTTTGTTTAAACTAAAAAACTATTTTATCGCTGCTAAAAGTTGCTACTCGGTAGCTGCTGGACACCAGCTTCCTAGCTTCCTGGAAGCTTCGCTCAAATCCCTGCACAAATCGGAATGCTACGATAAAGTATATACTGTGTGGGGACTTAGTAGCATTTTGGTCGAAGTGATTTCTCATCTAGCTCCTCAGTACATTAGAATGAAAATCGTAGCTACGTAGTAGACTTTGTGCTGGCTGGGAACTAACGGTATTACGGTATGTATTATTATATTCATGCATTGGTCGACTATATTATAATATTCATTCTAGAATCAAAAAACTACTAGAAATTGTATCCGACTCAATATTCTTGGATCCAACAAATTAATATTTTCAATTATGTACTCCAACGCATACCTCCATGTACTAAATTTTAGCTCATAAAGGTATGAGTTGGGGCACATTATTGAAAACATCAATAGAGGTATTATGATTCAATCTTAGTAACCAAGATTGTTTACAATGAGCTTCTCTTCCTTGTAAATCCGCGTAATGATGTTTAGAAATTGAATTGAACGTGAAGGAAAGTAGGATTTTCTCTCAAAATTGAAAATGCAATTTTAAATCAAAAGTTAAGGTGTATTTGACGATTTTATTGAACTAGACGACAATAAGCATTTGGAAATAGGCATTTTTGTGACTCAAAAATAGCCTCAATATTTTGAAATGGAAATTCTTAATAATACTCCACGTTCCAATGCAGTTGATTCTTCATTAAAACGATTAAAATGTATTTCTTGCCTTTGAAATTGCCTGTATAAGAATAGTGAAAAAGATGGTTTTCAAGTTTTTAATGTCTGTTGTAATTACTTGATGTCTGGGAGAAACATTTAAATGGAGTAAATTAAACCCCCAAGAACGACTTTCTCCACTTTATACGACTTGCTTCGTGTTGGGACTAAAATTGTTACATATAAATGATAAACTGGAAAATCTGTAAAGAACAACATGTCGAAGGTTTTCGTTTAAAGTTTTACAACATTGTCCATATTGCAAACGGCTCTTCACACAGAAGCGAATCTACCTGTGGCATTTGAATTGGCATGCAGAAAGAAAGGACCATCAATGTACTTATGCATGCACGATAAGGCTGAATTAACTTTGTATGTACTGTATGCAAAAAGATATTTCAAACCTCAAAAGGTAAACTCAACAAATATTTTTGGATATCTAAATTGAATTGTTTTTGTGTGGCTTTTTTGAATTTTGAAGCAGTGTACAAATTACCATTTACCACTTGTTCACCAGTGGTAAGTGGTTTTTAATGGTATTTAACATTAACATTAAATATCACTCCCTAATAAGTATAGTGGTATAAATTGTAATAACGGTAAAACATTGTTTCGTTTAAATTTCGTGTTTAAATTTTGAATAAAATTCGACTAATCAACCAAGTGGAGCACTAACAACCCCTGCCGATTGAGAAATTAATTGCAATTAAATTGACACATATTAATTTTAAATGGGCAAAAACAAATGCAATCTTTGTCTGTTTTTGTAACATTTTTTAATAAATATCGGTGTACAATCAAATAAATAAGATTAATTTGATTAATTTAAGGGCTCATTGGAAATATTTCATAGAAAATAAAGTTTTAAAACTTATATTTTAGGAAGTTTAGTGTATTTGTACTTATCTGTCTAATGAATCGCTAAAATTTACCATTTTTACCATTTAATACATTTTTACCATTAAATGTAATTTTACCATTAAGTGCGTTTTTACCACTGTGATGGTAAAAAAGCCTAAAAAGTGGTAAATTTTGTACACTGTTTTGAAGGTCTCACCGTCCGCCATACGAAATATTATAACCCCTGTAAATGCCATGAGTGTGGCATGGCCTTTGCAAGGAAATATAATACGTTTACCCAGCACATAAAAAACAGACACTGATACTGATACGCCATGTGCTAAGAATTCACTATATAAGTACTTGTCATGTTATGTTCTCTTCTCGCTATCATCAAGTTTTTTCTCAAATTAATTAAATAAATTAGTCACCCCTAGTTGTCTACACTTGATTGGCAATTAAATAAAAATACTATTGAAACAACGATGGATTTCTCACCCTAAAGTTGAATCTCATAGTTTTTTTCATGCCGTATAGAAAATGCAGCACAGTAGCATTTGGTATTCGAAAATAAAAGTGCTTCAGTCGCTCCCACATAATTTGTTAGACGTTCAATTTTTCTTTTTATTCAATTCACTTGCAAAATATTTTTGTTAACGCTTCCTAAATGTCGCTATTATATACAAAAGCCTATAATTTCCTGGCAGTAGGATGGGATGATTCACTTAAATTTACTTGCTATCTTTTAATTGTCATAGGTTTTTGTTTTCGGTTTCCCAAAGCAATTGGATTTAACTTACAATGAATGGGAATTACTATTTCTAATAATATATCTGTAATGCGTTAGTCTTACAAAACTAGGTACTATTTAAGTCGTTGAACATTTTATATAGAACCATAGCTTGTTTGCTTAGAGGTAGCAATGAAGCAATAATCTTCCAAGTTATCCTGGAATTTCCTTTTTAATATTTTTATAGTACGGCTATTAAGGACCTCGCAAAATCTAGGACTACGGACGGGAAATTATCTACCGCTATTCAATCATTATAATAATAGTATCCCAAATTCAAACATTTAACCCGAGAACAGTTAAACTTTTTCTACAGTTGCTGTTTAAAATTCTTTCATCATCTGTAGACATTCGAAACGCATTCCAACAGATAACTCCCACGTTTTCAAGATGCTTTTTGCATATTCAAACTAGTTTGTGTAAGGCTGAAATCGATTTTTGAAAGGTCAGTTTTACATATAGATTATACAGGAAAGAGAGAAAATTCATGCCTTATTCGCGGCCGCACTTTAAGTTGACTAAGATTTTGGCCCTACTTAAAGGACTTCCGCCTAATCTATCGGGTCATCTAGACCTGTAAACACTGCCAAAACAATTAGAAGAATATCCTAACTAAAACTGCTTGCAATAAGTACATTACATATTCTAGTTCCATGTAAGTTTGCCATAAACTTGACTATTGCCAATCGCCATTCGAAATGGCGCATAAATAACAAATCTGTTTGAAGATTAATTCCAGTAAAATGGAGTAACTCCCAAAACGAAACAATAAATTAACTGTTATTCTCTGGTAGTATAGACAATCTTTACGAAAACACAATTTTTTGTTTCCCATTTTTAAGCCTAATTTTATTTTTTGGTATTCGTGACTGAAATTCAATTATGATGATTCATTTTCCAGCTAATTCTTTGGCGCTCTAAGTGGAACGGGCAACTATACGCTGTAGTTCACAGCCATTGAAATGCGTCCTGTCAAATATGAAACTGGATTGATTATTGTACAAATCTAATCTCGATCAACTATGCATAATTGTCTTCGTCGTCTTAGTTTTGAATAATACACTATAATATATTTTCAATCAGGGCGCATTGTTAGGATTAGCAATCTCGCATTACAGATAAACATTATTTACAATCAGGTTGCAATTGTGTTTAACGTTTATCACCTCACATGGGGCAAAACAACAAATAACTGGAGCAATAAAGTACGATGTCTTACAGGACAGGTAAATGATGGCTTCAATGATGATATAAATTGCAGTGATCCTTGTCTTTTCTGTTCTCACAAACAAAATAATTCATAATATGTATGAGTCATAATTTGCACAATGTCCAGTTGAGAAAAATTAGTATTGACAACTGGAAATAAATACTATTCAGATACATTAATGATAAACAATACAAATACAAAAATCTGTGAGATAAAGATAGTAATTTATTATTTATGCCTCGTAAATTATTAATACAGATTATAACCAGCGTTTTTGCAAACTAACTTTACTAAGATAATTAAATTATAGCTATAGCAAAAATGGCTTTAAAGAAAATCACAATTTTACCAGTTTCAATTTTATTTAATCTACTCTAGCAACAAAAATCCTTTAAGAAATAAAGGTTCTGACATTATTTTAATGAGAATTTTTAAATGCTATATTAAAAGCACATTAGAGAGATTAATTTAATATATTTATTTTAATTTATATTATTATCTTATATATTATATATTTTATTGTGTATTTATGTTTCGAGCTAGGATATCTTTCGTATCAAAATTTTAATTAGTACGAAACTTGCCAAATAATCAAAAGTATTAATACAACCACATGTACCTTTCGACAAAGACGAGACTCTTTAGAATAAGTACGTACAGGACACAAGCTGTAAGTAAATGTTGGTTCCATTTAAATATTTTTATATCGGAGAAGAAGCGTGACCAAGAGGGTTAGAATGGAGTCTGAAGTGCGGAATAAGTGATTATATGTGGTGGATGCAAATGGGCCTAATTTAATTCCAAAGGGCCTTAGATGTAGTAATTGTTTTCGATCAACACTCGACTGTCTCGTTGATTTGATTTGCATCAGTGTGACTACTGAGCTTGCATAACACATTGATGCAATTATTAATAGACCGATTAACAATCCAAAACAGGCTAAAACAAAAGGCGGGTAGATTTTCATTCTTAACTGGTCCTATTTTAGTATTCTTACCACAAAACTTGTCTTCTTTACAGGTTTAACATCACAATGGCCATCAATCATCTTGGCCATTTCTTATTAACAAATCTCTTGATTGAAAACTTAAAACGAGGAAAACCTTCCAGGTAAAATAATAAAATAATCGCCAATTACGCTATTTAGAATTTTATAATATTATCTCTCCCTTAGTCACTGAATGTTATTAGTAATTTCAATCAATTACTGTGGAGTTACATTTTAATTTTATTCTACTTTAAATATTTGGTATAAATGGTATAAAATAATATTTTACAGCTGTTTGAGTTTGAAAGTCTTTATTTTATTGGCCGATATTTAGTATTGTAAAGATGTTAGGTTTATAATATAATTTTAAAAACTGGATTTGAAAGAATTTCATGAAAAGGCAGTGAATTTAGCATAATTTTGTGAACTCAGAACACAATATTAGAATTCACATTGATATTATTATTCTTAGAGTTGTCGCGATGTCGTCAACAATGCAACTTCTTCAGAGAATGGACGTGTTTGATTTGCAAATGGACAAGAGTGGATTTGGTGTAGAAAATCTCCTACCCTACAACAATAGTAAATATGCTGAAGCTCTTTTCGTGAAAGAACTTGGAAATCGAATGAAGGGAACTGGAGTCACAACCTACGCTCTTTGTCCTGGAGCAGTGAATTCTACAATTTATAATGGAATTTCGAAAACTGGGAAAAACATTTTTAGGTCCCTCTTCAATATTATGGGCTTTACTCCCGAAGAGGTACTTACATTTGATTGATTAACCTAACCCTGCAGTATTTCTGTTTATGTAAATGGAGTTAATTATAATTTCAGGCCGCTAGGGAGTTTATCCTTTACCATGCCATTTCAAAGAAAGTCGCAAATGAAACCGGAATAATGTACAGATTTAAAAGTCATTTCACAGCTGCAAATAATAACCTGAAGGATGGCATAGCAAAGGACTTGTGGGATGTTAGTGCCAATCTTGTCCAACTAGAAGAAAGACTACAAGCTCATCGGAATACATAATTAGTAACAAATATTATACGATTTTTCGGCCTATAAATAGAGTTACGATTACTTTCAACTGACGATATTACTCAGATTGGATGCTTAAATGTATTTGGTGTTGGATTACTGATTACGGATTAAAACGTTCAAAATCTGGGATTATAACAAGGAAGTAGGATTGAAATTTGGTTGGGATTATTATAACGCAATTGTTTTGTTGGATTAAGAATTAATATAGAGAAATTATTTTGCTAGATTAATGAATAATCAACACTAATTGGCGTTATTACAAAAGAATGAGGAGAAATTTGTCATAAATCAATTCTTATTATTAATAAACCATTTATTTACATCATAATTAACCTTCAAAATAACAAATGCAAGAAGTATTTCAACTAAGAGGCAAATAGCGAAAATATTAGCTCACTTTAACCGAATCGACTATCCGTCAGCCCTATAAATCTCACACGGACTTGCAAAGGAAAAAGTACGGGATTATGGATTATTGATTTATCACGATAAATTAGTAGCTATAAAGCAGGGATTGGATATTAGCCAATCCGTAATCAGATTAGTAATACTTTAATAATTAATTTGAATTAATATCCTAACTCTGATGATACTTATTTTTGATTGTTTGTTTTCGTGAAAATGATCCATTGAAGACTAAACATATCACACTGCTAAATAAAAATATGTACGATAGTGTGCACTACGATAAATATGAGACATATATATCGTAGTGCATATTGTAATCCAGCATCCATCGATGTATGGATTCGAATTAGATATTTATTGCGTAAAACATTTTGCGAGTTTATTTACCTAATTTTAATTAACTATTATTCCCTTCAAGAAATCTTTATGCAAATCTTATAACGATAACAATGATTAGCCTTTAGGAATATCTGAACATGCTTCATCATTCTTTAGGGACTCAAAATTGTATTTAATGTAATTTAAATGTGATTGTAAACACTTGTGAATCTTGTGATGTAATAATATATATTATATTAGTGATTTATATATTTATACATAAAATAGAAACTACATTGTCCCTCGTGTGTTTTTCCTTCAAACCATTCGGATAAACCTGCCATTATTTTCTCACACAAAATCTTCTTGTGCAATGAAGATACGATTTCCACAAATCATATCTATTAATGACGAGTATACATAGCAGTGGGCATAAAGCGAATTTTTAAGGGTGCAAGAAGTAGTGAATACATATTACCGTAATAATCGAAATAATTCCGCGGACGCGGAATTATTTCGATACGCGGGATTATTTTTCATCAAGTCAATATTTATTTTACTTTCAATGAATTTTATAAAAAATGTATTTAGAGGTCTCCATCTGAAGACAGGGAAATATTTATCGGATCGATTAAATCGAGGTCCATGTCTTCTTCGTCCGAGGCAATAAAATATGGTCCTCATGGATTAAGGGCTGATCCATTTGCATATACTGCTGCTGTAGCATTTCTCGCCCTTCATTACAATCCTTGCCTGGTTTGATGGCCGTTATTAATTTGTTCCATCCGTGGCATTTAGAATCTTTTTAGGTACAGGTACGCGGAATTATTTCGATACGCGGAACTATTACCATTAACAGCCAAAACGGCGAAGTAAAATCGAAATAATTCCGCGTGCGGAATTATATCGATTATTACGGTACATCGTACTATAACAAAGTTATACATAACTCTACTCTTCATTTGGCGAAATCACATGTAATCATAAAGAACAATCTTATTTTTATTGCAATCAGAAAATAGGTTCTCCTTGAAATTCCATGATTATCTGCATAAAATCACTATACACAATATATTCTGAAATTTAACCATGTCAATCAGGCCAATTAAATGTATAAAATCCCACAAACACCGCGTTTTCACTCTTTTAATGCCGCTATTAGTTATAAACACTGTGTAGATATATGGAAACTGTTTTGAGGTCTAAACTAATTTCCTTAATAATTTAAATGTTAGTATTTTTGAAATAAAAAATTGAAAACAGAATTTCGGCAACTGATCATCTTGCTTAATGTATGAAGCTAAGGTCGAACTCTATCTATATAGAGACATAATTGCTTTAAACATTAATGTTGAAAGCAATTATGTCAATGTTAGGTTATAAATACATGCGACTTACCTGTAACCAAGATCTAGATGCACTTGCTTCTTGTCTTTAGTTATCTACACACCTCTCTTCAATCGTAAATAAAACTCTGCTTTTTTATACATTACATTCTCCAATGTCAATTTCCTTATTTTGCAATTAAGCTCATTCTACATTTTTTCATCTTAAAGATAGAATCTTTTAGGTTTTCCCTAGCGATTTCATGAACTTTTGTGTTGTGAACATATATTTGAACTTGTTTTTTTAACTAACTTTTTCAATTTTGATTGTGGTAACTAAAAGGAGAATTCAGTCGTGTATGAGAATGTATTTTACAAAATAGGCTAAAGAAGTAGAATATTAATAGTATAGTTAACGTATAATGAAACCAGTTTGTAGATTGTAGGTAGGTATGGTGCTTAACACCACAACATGAAGTTGCTATGTTATATATAACTTATTACTGTGTGAACTTGTACCAGTGAAGATATAGTTTCCAGCCTTGGCAAGAAAATAATTAGTAGTAGTCATGATCATGCTTTCAGCACGTTTCCACCAACTATAGAATTTATGTAAGCCGTGCTCAACTATTTCTACAATTGTAATCTCAAATTTTTTCTGTCAAGAGAGTGTCAACTTTGAAGTTTTTTAAGCTGAGTGATTGTAACAAATTTTAATATAATATCAAATATATTGAATATATCTATATTATATCTGTGTGTGGCATCTTACTTTTCCTATTGGTGTTCAGTATTTCACAAAATAAAACTCTGCTAAAATGTCGACTCTGGAAATTATATATGGCTTAATTAAGGCTGTGATGACTCTGATAATAATATTTGTACACGAACTGCTGTACAAATACTATTCGGGAAATAGAGAAATGAGTACAGAAGAGGAGGAGGATATCCAAGGAGAAGTTGTGGTTGTTACAGGAGCGTCTCGGGGAATGGGCAAAGCAGTCTCGAAAGAATTCGCCAAACGAGGAGCAATTGTGGTTATGGGTTGTGTTGATACCAATGAGGGTGAAGCTGCAGCTAAGGAAATTAGAACCAAATCTGGAAATGAAAATGTGGTAATTCGTAGTTTAGAGTGTCATGTGTTGGAAAGCAGTGACCAGTCCCGACTGTGCCTACTGATATCGATCTTATGTATTGATTGTACTCAATTGACACTTTAATAAAGCAATATTATTATTATTATTATTTGGTATTTGTATTGTTCATCTTTCAAGGAATATCTTCTGCAAAATCTATAGTAAAATATATCGTTTTATTTAGGAAATGATTTTCTTGGATCTCGCCGATTTGGATTCAGTTCAGACTTTTGCTGCAGATGTCAATAGAAAGTATCCGAAAATTAAAATATTAGTCAATAATGCTGGACGTATCGGTGGAAAACAGTCTAAAACAAAAGACGGGTAGATTTTCATTCCTAACTGGTCCTTTTTAAATATTCTTACTACAGAACTTGTCTTCCTTACAGGTTTAACATTACAATGGCTGTCAATCATCTTGGCCATTTCTTATTAACAAATCTCTTGATTGAAAACTTAAAACGAGGAAAACCTGCCAGGTAAAATATAATAAAATTACATTATTTATAATCGTAATATGTAGCTATAACAATATCTGCCTCTTGATCCCCGGTTGTCATTAGTAATTCCAACGCAATGACTGTGTACGTGGCTTGGTTGCTACTTTTTATTTTAGTTTCTACTTCTTATTCTACTAAGTGAAATATCCTTTTTATGTCCTTTTTAATGCTTTGACTATCAAAATGAAGACAAAGTGAGCGCGCTGTATCTCAGTAACCTATTGACCAATTTTGCACCAAATTGAATAATGTTCGTCACAGAGCCATTAACACTTTTTTTGACAAGTTTGGTCAATTTCCGTGACTGCGTTCAAAAGTTAGTGTTGGCGGACGGACGGACAGACTGTGCGACTCTACAAGCTGCCTTAATCAGGCGAGCTAAAAACTGAATTTGAAAGAATTTCAATGAAAAGCAATGACAAAAATTTGCCATTCAGTATAATTTTGTGAATTCTGAGTTACAATTTTACGTTTTAGTATCAAGAGAAAAAACCTTAAAATCGTAAGTTTCAAAATAGCATCAGACGCTAATTCGGACATTAAAATCAAAATTTTTATGTTAAATTTAGTGTCTAATTTTTTACCATAAATTATAAATTTATACTACGTGGTCTTTAGCAGACTTGGACCTTAAAATTTAAGGTTAATGTTCAATTTAAAAATAATTTACGTAGTAAGGCTAAGTACCTATTACCCTGAATTATGTTGAAAATGCGTTAATGCACAGTGATGATATTAACATTATTAAGAGTTGTTGCAATGTCGTCAACAATGCAACTTCTTCAGAAAATGGACGTGTTTGATTTGCATATGGACAAGAGTGGATTCGGTGTAGAAGATTTACTACCCTATTGCAATAGTAAATATGCCAACGCTCTTTTCGTGAAAGAACTTGGAAATCGACTGAAGGGAACTGGAGTGACAGCCTACGCTCTTTGTCCTGGAATGGTGAATACTACAATTTTTAGTGAATTTTCGAAAACTGGGCAAACATTTTTTAAGCCCCTATCCTATATTATGGGCTTTTCTCCCGAAGAGGTACTGACATTTGACTGATTAACCTAGAACTTAACCTTGCACTGTTTCTGTTTATGTAAATGGTGTTAAATATAATTTCAGGCCGCTAGGGAGTTTATTCTTTATCATGCCATTTCGAAAAAAGTTGCACATGAAACAGGAATTATGTACAGATTTAAGAGTCATTTCACAGCTGCAAATAAAAACCTGAAGGATGGCATAGCAAAGAACTTGTGGGATGTTAGCGCCAATCTTGTCCAACTAGAGAAAAGACTACACGCTCATCGGAGTACATAAAAAGTACCTACAATGCAATATTTTCTGCTTTTAAATAATATACTTCTTCTAACTAACGTATGTTCATTCTATGATTCTTATTTCTGATTGTCATGTTTTCTTGAAATTGATTTATGTCTGACTAAATATAACGTATATCACCCGACTTAATAAAAATATGTAGAATAATATGTACTACAAATATGACATAAATTTATCCAGCATTCATCAATATAAGATGAATTGACTTAGATATTTATTGCGTAAGAGCTTGTTTCGAGTTTATTAATGTATGCGTATATTTTTTCAAGAAATTTTAATGGAAATTTTATAACCATGGATAAAAAAACTCTTTTAACAATAATTAGCTATTAGGGATATCTAAGCCTTGGTTTCTCATTCTAGGACCTCAAAATTGGATTTAATGCAATGTAATTTAAATATGACTTAACATTGGTGACGTTATAGGCAAAGTAGGTACTGTATTGCTCCACGTGTAGTTTTTCTTTCAAATCATTCGTGTAAACCTGTTCCATTACTTTCTCATGCAAAATATTCGTGTACAATAATGTTACCATTTCCACAAATCGTAGCTATTAATAATTACGAGTATATATAGCAGTGGGCATAGTATTAATGTGCTCAGAAATCTTGATCATGAAGAGCACAAAGCGAATATTTAATATTTAAGTGTACAAGAAGAACTGAGTATTACAAATATTACGAAGTACTACCTTACTCTACTGTTCATTTTGCGAAATAATATCTAATCATACAGAACAATCTTCTTTTTATTGCAATTAGAAAATTGGTTCTCCTTGAAATTCCATGGCTATCTGCATATAGAGATTGTGTACATCACATTCTGCAAGTTGACCACGTCAATCAGGCTAATTAAATGCATAAATCCTACGAGCACAGCGTTTTCCTTCTTTTGTAGACATAAATTTGGTTCACAATATCAGAGCAAGCTATTTCACTGCAATTATTCTTTTTAATTCTCCATTTGAAATAATACCTGTTTTCTGTTAGTGCAAATTCCGCTTTTAGTTATAATGTAAGGCAGAAAAATCGACACATAAACTAATTTCATTAATTTACAGTGTAAATGTGCTTATGGAACTAAGATGAGAAGAGACTCAATTCAGTGGATTATGATTATAATTATAATTATGCATTTTACAACACAGGCTAAACGAAAATGTAGAATATTAATAGCTACGTATAAGTATAGTGACGTATATAGCATCCAGATTGGTTTTGTAGATTGTAGGTATGGTTCACATTCACAACATCACAACATGATGTTGCAATTGTTTAATTAATAATTGTGTGAATTTGCACTTGGAAAGATGTAATTTCCAGCCTTGGCTACAAAATAGTTAGTAGTAGTCATAATCATGCTTTCAGCATGTTACCACCAGCTATAATTTACACATAATCACGAAAACCGTGCTTAACTATTTTTACAACTTTTAATCATCTTTTCTGTTAGTGTCAACTTTGATGTTATTTTAGCTGAGTGAATAACGTGGCAAATTTTAATATAATATATATTAAATATATCTATATAGTATAAATTTTAATATCGAAGTAAAACAAGTGTTGATTCTTCCTTTTCCTACATTGGTGTTCAGTATTTCACAAAATTAAACTCTACTAAAATGACCCCACTGGAAATTATATTTGACTTAATTAAGAGTCAGATTGTTCTTATAATAGCAATTATACATGAACTGATGTACAAATACAATTCGGGAAACAGAGCAATGAGTGCAGATGAGGAGGAGGATATCCAAGGAGAAGTTGTGATTGTTACAGGAGCATCTCGAGGAATGGGCAAAGCAGTCTCGAAAGAATTCGCCAAACGAGGAGCAATTGTGGTTATGGGATGTGTTGATATCAATGAGGGTGAAGCTGCAGCTAAGGAAATTAGAACCAATTCTAGAAATGAAAATGTGGTATTTGCTTTGTCTATATGTTTCAAGGAATATAGTGTGTAAAATCTATAAAACATGCCATTTTCTCTCATCTTTAGGAAATGATTTTCTTGGATCTCACCGATATGGAATCAGTTCAAACTTTTGCAGCAGAAGTCAATAGGAAGTATCCTAAAATTAAAATATTAGTCAATAATGCTGGAATTGGAGGGCTTAATGATGGAAAACAGGCTAAAACAAAAGACGGGTAGTTTTCATTCTTACCTTTTTTAATATTCTTACTACATTCTTCTAACTTTTTTGCAGGTTCAACATCACAATGGCTGTCAATCATCTTGGCCACTTCTTATTAACAAATCTCATGTTGGAAAACTTAAAACTAGGAAAATCTGCCAGGTAAAATATTGGCCAATTACGATATTAATAGTCATATTATCATTAGCCATATAATTATATGTCCCTTCTTGGTACCAGAATGTTATTTAGTAATTTCAAACAATGACTACTTAAACATATTTTAGTTTTGACTTATAGTATTTGATATAAAATAATATTTTAGAACCGTTTCAGTTATTTTATTGGTAGATATTTACTACCGTATAAATGGGATTACATTCCATTTAACATAGTTCTGTAAATCGTGAACACAATGCCAGTGATGATATTAACATTCCTTAGAGTTGTTGCGATGTCGTCAACATTCCAACTCCTTCAGAGAATGAACGTGTTTGATTTGCATATGGACAAGAGTGGATTCGGTGTAGAAAATTCACTACCCTACTGCAATAGTAAATATGCCAACGCTCTTTTCATGAAAGAACTTGGAACTCGAATGAAAGGAACTGGAGTTACCACCTACACTCTTTGTCCTGGAATGGTGAAAACAACAATTTATGATCAAGCTACGAAATTTAAGCAAAAGATTTTTAAGCTCCTATTCAATATTATAGGCTTTACTGCCGAAGAGGTACGTCATTTGATCAATTAACCTAACCTTGCACTGTTTTTGCTTATGTAATGGTATTAATTATAATTTCAGGCCGCTAGGGAGTTTATTCTTTATCATGCCATTTCGAAAAAAGTCGCACATGAAACCGGAATTATGTACAGATTTAAGAGTCATTTTACAGCTGCAAATAAAAACCTGAAGGATGGCATAGCAAAGGACTTGTGGGATGTTAGTGCGAATCTTGTCAAACTAGAAGAAAGACTACAAACTCATCGGAGCTTATAAGTGGTACCTATTTGGGATTTTTCTGCATATAAATAATTCTCGATTTAACAGACATATGTGCATCATGTGCATGCTATGATACTTAATTGAGATTGTTATGTTTTCTTGAAAATGATTCATGTTTTTATTATTTTTTTCTACAACGACTGCACTGCAAATATTTATTTCCTTACAAGTCTAGTACTTTTTGTCTGTTCTTTGGGACCGTAAACTATAGACATAAACGTTTCTGGCCAGTTATTGGGTAACTTTTTGCTTTCGAAGTGAATAAAATACTGTAGGATGCTATTTTCCACTTAAAAAACTTACAAACAAGGGGCTCTGTTTTGCACAGTTAAAATCGAGAAGTGTTATTACAAAAGATTGAGGAGAAGCTTCACACAAATAAAATATAATTATACTTATTATTATAAATCAAACTATCTGATTATGTCAAAGACCCAAAAAATATTTTTGAGAATGAAATGAAAGGGTTCATTCTAAAGTCACTACCACAACTATAGACAATTTAGTCAATAAAACGCGAAATTCTAAAGTGTGATTTATCTTGCATTGATATATAAACTCCTGCTAGTGCTATTCTTACTGTAATTAAATAAAATGTAACTCAAAATGCTTATATATTATATAAATAGTTATACTAAGTACAAAGTTCAAATAAAAATAGTGATAATACATATCTGATACATGTATTTATAATCTTAAGTTAGGATTTCATACAGTCATTCACTCACTGTCCACAACATAATAATAATAGAATGGCTGTAATAACTCTATTTATCCTGACGTTTGAATAAATACAATACATACTTCGCAGTTCATAATTCCGTATTAAATATACGAGAGTCTTCTTAGCCTGTAGCACATTATGTAATTATACACCGAATACGAGTTGTTTCCCACAAAATCATCTTTTTCATAAATTCCCATAAAATCGAAACTGATGATTAAATTTGAAGCACTTAATACGTGGTGAGAAGTTTCCCTCAAGCTTTGATCTATAGAGGTATTTGTGAATTTAATATTATTCCCTCTTCACTTTTTACCCACAGACTTACTACTAATTAAAGTTTCTTCTCAACATTATTATTTTTGTTTGTATGAGATGACTTTTATGTACATTGTTTCCCCATTGCCACATAACTGGAATTGCTCCATAGAGACTGTTTAATTTTTGACATTTTAGCCAGCCGGCTGGTTAAAATGGCTAAAAGTACCATCCACTACTGTACTACTAATACTTCTCCTAAAAAAGTAAACCTTTGAATTTAAAATGCTTTTATGTCTTCAACTGATAAACTTTTGAACTCTTAAAATGCTTTTTTATTGCTATAATTTAAGAAATGTTTGAGATTTTTAAGTTTAGCCATTTTAGACCATCGGCAAACAAAAACATTTTAACCAGCCACTAGGCCATTTTAGCCTCTACCATTATAACCACACCACCAGCCATTGACCAGTCAAACACTGCTTTCGAGACAATTATAGAAAATTTGGGAAATGAGAAGTTATCACCGAAAATAGTTTTCCTAGACTTCCGTATGGCTCGTTTCGTCAAAGACATAACTTACGTATGTCAAAGGCATACGTAAATAAGATAGATTGTAGTAAATAGATATTCACCCACTATTTAATATTAATGCTTTAAATAATTTTGACAAACAAATATCTTGAGGAACTTGAGGAAGAATCACAATTTTGGAGTACAGGCAATAGGAAACGCGTATTGCATTGCTTTGCTGTCACTTTCTCAATTTCACAGTACGGCAGAAATAGATGTTATAGTATTCTACAAAAAAAGTGCTTTCGTTCATTGTTGTATAGAAAGATAGACGTCCCCAATAAATATTGGAACTCGATTGGCTAACTTTTTCACTTTTGATTGTGTTTACGGAACTATACGAACTACAGTTCAGTCGTTTATAAGTGCGCATTTTACATTAAACAAAGAAGTAGAATATTAATAGTAACGTATATATGTGGTAGACTCGAAGGGATATAATTGATTGAAAGTGGTCTAATTAGCTTAGCTTTAAAATATATTTAAGATTGGACGTAGTACTCAAAGACTTACATTTATTTACTTTTACAAGTTTTTCTTTTATTACAAATATCTTTTGGTTATAACGTCCGATCTTGACAATATTTCAAAGATAGGCTAATTAGACTAGTTTTAATTGATGATACTAGTATCACCTTTCTGACTGTTACCGACCGTACACTAATTATCATTTTAATTATGATCATAAAAAACCCTCTCAGTCTAGGCTGAGAAAGTTTTTATATCCCTCCCAGTCTAGGCTGAGAAATCTTTTATATCCCTCCTAGTATATCGCATGCATCTATTTATCCAGTTTGTAGATTGTAGATATGGTATACAACCATGTTGCTAAGATTTATAACTCGATCTGTGTGAATTTATACTTCCGAAGATGTAATTTCCAGCCTTGGCTAGAGTGGTAGTCATTATCGTGCTTCCAATACGTTGCTACAAATTAGAATTTAATAACAAAATAATACAAACGGAGTTAAAATATTATTAAAATCTTCACATTTTTTGTCAACTTTGAAGTTTTTAGAGCCATCTTTTTAGAGAGTGATTGTGAAAAATTTTAACTTATCAAATTTCAACCATTTTTCCATTGGTATTCATTATTTCGCAAAACTCTGCTAAAATGTCGCCATTGGAAATTATATATGACTTATTAAAGGTTCAGATTGTTCTTATAACATTTTTTGTACATGAGATGGTGTACAAATACTTTTCGGGAAACAGAGCAATGAGTGCAGAAGAGGAGGAGAATATCCAAGGAGAAGTTGTGATTGTTACCGGAGCGTCTCGAAGTATGGGCAAAGCAGTCTGCGAAGAATTCGCCAAACGAGGAGCAATTGTGGTTATGGGTTCTGTTCATACCAAAGATGGTGAAGCTACAGCTGAGGAAATTAGAAACAAATCTGGAAATGAAAATGTGGTATTTGCGTTGTTCATGTTCCAAGGAATGTGCAGAATTTATAAAACATGTTCCTTTCTTTGTTCTTTCTTTTCTTTAGGAAATGATTCCTTTGGATCTCTCCAATATGGAATCAGTTCAGACTTTTGCTGCAGAATTCAATAGAAAGTATCCTAAAATTAAAATATTAGTCAATAATGCTGGAATTGGAGGGCTTAATGATGGAAAACAGACTAAAACAAAAGATGGGTAGATTTTCATTCTTACCTTTTTTTAAATATTTTTTAATAATATTTATATTTATTTAACTTGTCTTTTTTGCAGGTTCAACATTACAATGGCAGTCAATCATCTTGGCCATTTCTTATTAACAAATCTCTTGTTGGAAAATTTAAAAAGAGGAAAACCTTCCAGGTAATATCGACATAGCTATAATATTATTTTTCTCCCTGCATGGATGTTATTGGTAATTTCAATATAATGACTATAATCGTGGCTTGGTATATTGTTTTAGTTTCTACTTTAAAGTAATTGAAATAAAATGATATCCTAGAATTGTTTGATTTTTAAAACCTTATTTTATTGGGAGACAATAGACATTTGCTCTTATTAATGGGTTTAAATATAATATAAAAAACTGGATTTAAAAAGCAATAACAGAAAATATTCCATTCAGTACATAATTTTTTAGAATTCTGAGTTATTAACCTGAGGTATAATCTAATAAATAAGAATTCACATTGATACAATTTTTCCTTAGAGTTGTTGCGATATCGTCAACAATGCAACTCTTTCAGAGAATGAACGTGTTTGATTTACATATGGACAAGAGTGGATTCGGTGTAGAAGATTCACTACCCTACAACAATAGTAAATATGCCAACTCTCTTTTCGTGAAAGAACTTGGAAATCGACTGAAAGGAACTGGAGTTACGACCTGCGCTCTTTGTCCTGGAATGGTGAATACTGCAATTTTTGATCAGGCTACGAAAACTAAGCAAAAGATTTTTAAGCTCCTATTCAATATTATGGGCTTTACTCCCAAAGAGGTACTTACATTTGACTGATTAACCTAGAACCTAACCTTGCACTGTTAATAAACTGTAAATGGTGTTAATTATAATTATAATTTCAGGCGGCTAAGGAGTTTATTCTTTATCATGCCATTTCGAAAAAAGTCGCACATGAAACCGGAATAATGTACAGATTTAAAAGTCATTTCACAGCTGCAAATAAAAACCTGAAAGATAACATAGCAAAGAACTTGTGGGATGTTAGTGCCAATCTTGTCAAACTAGAGGAAAGACTACAAACTCATCGGAATACGTAATCAGTATATAAGGGGATTTTTCTGCATATAAATAATGATAAATTTAACAGATATCTTTTGCATTGTATGATACTTATTTTCGATTAAACCTGTTCCAATACTTTCTCACGCAGAATCTTCTTTTGCAAAGATGATGCGTTTACCACAAATTATACCTTTTAATAATTCAAGTGATTCACCCCCATTGTCAACACCTAAATGTCAGCAGTAAAAAAGCTTTTTACCACCACCGTTTTCCTTTGTGTCAACATTACATTCCGTTTCTGTCAACATCATGTTAATTTAATACATTAGAAGTATGTCTACTGTCTGGCTTTATAAAAATCCGAATGATGACCTTTAGTAACCCCATTGTTGACAAATATTTTTTGAGTACTATACTTCACACCAAATTACAGGAGCCATACAGTCTTTAACGTCACATTTGACTGTAACCACAACAACATTATTTATTAAACCGAAATAAAATAGATATTGAAGAAAAAATATTTGTTATAGGCGGGGCTAAATGGGGTTACTAGAGGTCATCATTCGGATTTTTATAAAGCCAGACAGTAAGTTTAGTTGTATAAGTAATTTTAGGATAATTAAGTAATTAGCAATGATAATACTGTCCATTTTCTTCTACGACGACTGCACTGCAAATATCCATTTCCGTACAAGACTAGTACTTTTTGTCTGGTCTTTGAAACCGTAAGCTATAGACGTATCCAATTCTGGCCTATTGTTGATTGTCGGGTAACTTTATCCTTTGTTTTCGAAGTGAATAAAATACAGTAGGATGCCATTTACCCCTTAATTCACTTACAAGTAAGGAACTCTATTTTGCACAGCTCAAATCGACAAGCATTATTACAAAAGTTTGAGGAGAAAATTCAGACAAATTAGTATACTGTAGTATTAATAAATCATTTATTTACATCATAATTAATCTTCAAAATAACAAATGGTCCCTTAAGGATAGAAAAAATTTTCAGATTGATACAGAAAAAGCCTAAATCCATTTTTTGTTTAATACAGGAAAAAGCCTAAATCCGCGTTTCGTTTACAAATTCAGTTAGAGCAAGTAAAGAAAAGTGCCTGGCCTAAATGTCCAAAGCAATGATTTAATGATCTCGAATAAAATTTGCTTTTTTTATTCATGCCCATTATTGATATGGCAGTGAACACAATTATTTTCATCCTCTTCATGTTCCATTTCTTCAAAAATAAAGTCGCCAGGCTTATTCTAAGGATCTCTGATCATTAAAAAATTGTGTAACATAACACAGGCTTGAATCCAATGGTATACTTTGACATGTCCGGCATACTGGTCTACATAAGCAAACCCCGCAGACTCTGCCAACGACCCTTAAGAATGCCGAATGACTTAAGATGTACTTGTTGAATTTTCTTTTTTGACGGTTTAAATGTCCACCAACACCTTGTAAAGGGTGACAACTGTAGCAGTATTGGCATCAGCAGAGTCTCCAATATTGAATTCTCCATTTGAGAAAGTCTTGTGTTCTTGAGAAAAGTAGACAAGAAGAATAGGCTTTGGCGTCATAAATACTTCCAGGAAATCCGGTGACAAAGTGTCTAATAAGTTTAAATGGATCACAGAACAGACAATTTAAAACTGTACAGCATATTTATTTTTCCGAGACCAATGAACTTCTTTAGCGTCACACGGAGCTTGGTATAAAATTGCATCGACATTTGGAAGAAAATTAATTGCTGAATGTGGTGCAATGTTTTGCCGTTCTTGCTGTCAATCATTCAGCAAAGCTAGTCTAGTCTATTTATGGTGTTTTTATTACAAAGTTGTATTATTTTATAGGATTGAGTACGCAATGCAATTATATTAAAGCTTATAGGATGAGGATGATGTTATGCTAAAGTGTAAGTCTGCACTTTTTTCAATTTACGATGGTGGTGATGGTATTCATACATGCTAAAAAAGTTAGTCCGCATGTCTTTATATCACAATTCGCAATTCTGTAATGCAAAGTTCTGTATTTCAATAAATATTTCCCCTGGGAATGCTTTATGAAAATCCTATAAAATTTTGAAATGAAATGCTGTGCTCTGATTGGTCAATTTCAAAAATGCATCGAGCAATCAGAAGCCAGAGATATTTCCGTTTCGATTTGAAAATTATCGCCATGGGATGATTTGGACAGTATAGCTAAACATTTTAGCTGATTTTGTTAAAATAAATTTGTATCCACATTTCTGAATGGTACTAATAAATATATTGAGTACAAAGATCAAATACAAATACAACTAGTGATAATACATATTATTTGATACATATTATATAATATTAAGTTATATTATCTGTCATTGACACATTGTCCACTACATAATAGTACGAATGACTGTTATTCACAACATTAACTCTATGTATCGAGACGTTTGAATAAATACAATACATACATACATCGCAGCTCATAATTCCTTATTAATGTACGAGAGTCGTGGCGTGGTGTAGCACATTCTGTAATTATGCACCAAATACGAGTTGTTTCCCACAAAATCATTTTTTCCCTGAATTCCCATAAAATCAAAACTGATGATAAAATTTGAAGCACTTATAAATGGTGAGAACTTTCCCTCAAGCTTTGATCGAGGTGTATGTGAGCCGTGAATTTTATATTATTCCATCTTCACTTTTTACCTACAGACTTACTACTAATAAAAAGTGTCTTCTCAATATTATTATTTTTGCTTGTTAAAATGATTTTTATGAATATTGGAACTCGATTGGCCAACTTTTCACTTTTGATTGTGTTTACGGAACTACGAACTACAGTTCAGTCGTGTATGAGTGCGCATTTTACAATGCAGGTTAAACGAAAAAGTAGAATAATAATAGTAATGTAAAATAATAGTAATGTGGTAGACATGGAGGGATATAATCGATTAAAACAAGTCTCATTTATCATTATTTAAGTCTTTAAAATATTATTAAGATCGGACGTAATATTCAAAACATTTACTTTAACAAGTTTTCCTTTTATTGCAAATATCTTTTGGTTATAACGTCCGATCTTAACAATATGTGAAAGTTTGGCTAATTAAACAAGTTTTAATTGATGATACTAGTATAATCTTTCGGACTAATTATGACCACAAATATCCATCTCAGTCTAGGCTGAGAGAGCCATTATATCCCTCCCAGTCTATCACATACATCTATTTATCCAGTTTGTAGATTGTAGATATGGTACAAACATGTTGCTAAGTTTTATAACTCGATCTGTGTGAATTGTACTTGTGAAGATGTAATTTCCAGTTCGACTGGAGTGGTAGTCATTATCGTGCTTCCAGTATGTTGCTACCAACTAGCATTTCACACACAATCATACAAACGGAGTTAAAATATTATTAAAATCTTCACATTTTTTCTGTCAACTTTGAAGCTTTTTGAGCTGAGTGATCGTCATGGTTTCGAGTGGGAAATGAAAGAAGTTGGACATTTCCCATTTCCCAGTGGGAAAAGTGGGAAACAAAAAGGCCAAGTGGGTGGGAAAATGGGAAATAGAAAAATCAAGTGGGAAATAGACCCTAATTCCGCAAGATGGCGACACCCATTTTCCACTATTTCCCACTATTTCCCATTTCCCAAATTGGTGGGAATTCCCAGTGTCCAAGCAAAATTTGCTGGGAAATGGGAATATCCGAAACTATGGTGATCGTGAAAAATTTTAACTTCCCAAATTCCAACTCTTTTTCAACTAATGTTCAGTATTTCACAAAACTCTGCTAAAATGTCACCATTGGAAATTATATATGACTTAATTAAGGGTCAGATTGTTCTTATAACATTATTTGTACATGAATTGGTGTACAAATACTTTTCGGGAAACAGAGGAATGAGTGCAGAAGAGGAGGAGAATATCCAAGGAGAAGTTGTAATTGTTACCGGTGCGTCTCGAAGTATGGGCAAAGCAGTCTGCGAAGAATTCGCCAAACGAGGGGCAATTGTGGTTATGGGTTCTGTTCATACCAAAGATGGTGAAGCTACAGCTGAGGAAATTAGAACTAAATCTGGAAATCAAAATGTGGTATTTGCATTTTTCATGTTTCAATGGAATATGGCGTGTAAAATCTATAAAACATCGTTTTCTGCAGGAAATGATTTTCTTGGATCTCGCCGACTTAGAATCAGTTCAGAATTTTGCTGCAGAGGTCAATAGAAAGTATCCTAAAATTAAGATATTAGTCAATAATGCTGGAATTGCTGGACTTATCGGTGCAAAACAGGCTAAAACAAAAGACGGGTAGATTTTCGATCTTAATTGGTTTTTAATATTCTTACTACAGAACTTGTCTTTTTTACAGATTTAACGTAACAATGGCTGTCAATCACCTTGGCCATTTCTTATTAACAAATCTCTTGTTGGAAAATTTAAAAAGAGGAAAACCTTCCAGGTAAAATCGTCATAGCTATAATATTATTTTTGTCCCTTGGTCTCTGCATGGATGTTATCTAATACATTGGAATTCACAGTGATGATATTAATATTCTTTAGAGTTCTTGCGATGTCGTCAACATTCCAGCTCTTTCAGAGAATGAACGTATTTGATTTGCATATGGACAAGAGTGGATTCGGTGTGGAAGATTCACTACCCTACTCCAATAGTAAATATGCCAACGCTCTTTTCATGAAAGAACTTGGAAATCGAATGAAGGGAACTGAAGTTACAACCTACGCTCTTTGTGTCGGTGTTGTGAAAACTAAAATTTTTGATCAAGTTACGAAAATTGGGCAAAAACTTTTTAATGTCTTCTTTAATATTATGGGCTTTACTCCCAAAGAGGTGCAACATTTGATTGATTACTCTAACTTGGCCTTGTATTTTTTGTTTACGTAAATTGTGTTAATTATATAATTTCAGGCCGCCAAGGAATTTATCCTTTACCATGCCATTTCGAAAAAAGTCGCACATGAAACTGGAATTATGTACAGATTTAAAAGTCATTTTACAGCTGCAAATAAAAACCTGAAGGATGGCATAGCAAAGGACTTGTGGGATGTTAGTGCGAATCTTGTCCAACTAGAAGAAAGACTTCAAACTCATTGGAGTACATAATTAGTACAGATATAATGTAATTGTGATAACTATAATGTGATTTTTCGGCCTATAAATAATATTAGGATATGAATTAAAATTATAGTAAAACAAAGGAAAATGGCAGTTTGATTAATTGTGGGATTTTAATAAAGGGAACGGCTATGGGGCAACAAAGGATTCACAAATAGGCAAAAAGATTAGTATAGTGGCAGTAGGCCACAAAGGAATTACTAGTTTTTCCGTTTCATTAAAATAATCGTATATAGGCTTACAATAACGAGATATGAAAAACCTGAACACCAGCTAGACCAGAAATGAATTTCTGAAGGAAAGATTTGTTTCAATGAATTTTAAAGGTAACAGCTATCAGTAACAGAACGCTCTCCAGAATAGACGATACTTTTTAAACTTGGTAAGAGAATTGTAGAATTAGATTAAACTTATATTGACTATGGTCAATATGACCTTTGGGTTATATGAACATTCACAGTGGTTTTACTGTCATAATGATCAGAAATTAAAGTCCATTAATATTGGCTGTCATATAGAACACTAGATTAATATTGACTCTGAAAATGGACAAAAATAGAAAGTAAATTAATATTGACATGAAAACGAAAAGTTACGCCAAGAATGTATAACACTATTAACCATAAGCTGTTAAAAACGTTTGAGCAGTGTTGCGATCTTAATTTTTTGTGCAAATAAATGTCAAAAACTACTCAAACCACTCAACTACATGCAATATTTATTTTAATGAACACTTTCCTTTGTTGGCTATTACTAAAATCTTTTATAAATAAACTACCAATTAAGGAAAAAAGCTTCTTTGTAATAACACTATAATCCTTTAATTTAATGCCAAATTCCTTTATGGCCTAACTGCCAAAGGCTTTGTACAAACTGCCAAATTCTTTTTGTTTTACACCCACTTTCAATATAACCCATAATATTGTTATTCCTTCCAACTAAACTTGTTATGTCTTCTTGAAAATGATTCATGTCCGAATAAACATATAGAATAATATCACCCTCCGTAATAAAAATATTATGTTTAGCCATTAGGTATGTGTAAACATGCTTCCTTTTATTCTATAGGGACTCAACATAGGATTTTATGTAATTTAAATTTGGTTGTAAACACGGGTGACGTTATGATGTAATACTAATACTATACTGGTGGTGATTTATATATTGTTTGTACATAAAATAGGTACTGCATTGCTCCCTAGGGAGTATCTAGAAATGAATCTAGGTTGTGCTAATTTCTAAAAATGTGTTTTTTGCATAAAACAAACAAAATTAGGTCATATTTGTTGCTAATAAATTTCATTCAATTTGATAACTATGTGATTTTTAACTTTTAGTTAAAAGTTATAAATTATATAAAGATTTTTGTAAAGCAAATAAATGCTTGTTTCCTTAATATCAACATCTCTATTCATATTTACAAATGCTAATCTGATCAATCTGTTACCAGTGCGTACCTAAAAATTTATACAAGGAGGGAAAACCAAAATATATTAGCAAAAGTAAGACATTTTCGAGCGAATCGCGAAAAAATTTATATTTAACCTACATCGTCAAAAACATCATGAAATTGATGTCATATGTAAAAAGTATATTTATCGCAGTTTGAGATTAAATATTTCTGTTTAGTGAAATGTGAAAACATAATAATATCTAGTGTCTTTCAAAATATTTACGAGGTGCTTATGGGCACCCTAGCAACCCCCATATACGTCATTGATTGCTCCTAGATATTCCTTGGCTCCTAGTGTGTTTTTTCTTTAAAATCATTCAAACCTGTTCCATTACTTTCTCACGCAAAATCTTCTTGTAACATAGTTATACAATTTCCACAAATCATACCTACTACAATTACGAGTATATAGAGCAGTAGGTATTGCAGTATTCAGTATATACTTAGATATCTTGATCATGAAGAGTCGGAAGGGAATATTTATTTTAAGGGTACAAGAAGAGCTGGGTATTACAAAGTATTATCTTTTCTGTTAGTGCAAATTTCGCTATTAGTTATATTATGTACTGGGCAGATAGAGATTGTTGACGTCTAAACTAGTTTCATTAATTTACAGCGTACTTATTAACTCTTTCCTTTTTAACAGTTATTTGTATCACTGGTATCCATTTGACATTTACAAGAGAATAGAAAATAAGAAAATAATAATAACTACAGCGCATATCTTCTACCTTAGTTTAGGAGTGAGTGAAATGTAGGTGAGTGAGTGAGTGAGGAGAGAATAATTCCCTATTTACCTACACCTACACCTCTATTTTATAACTTGTTTTGTGAGAAATTATACTTGTGAATATATAATTTCAACCGTCGGATAGAAAATAATACGTAGTAATGCTGAACGCTTCTATAGTACAGGAATAAATAAAAGGGAGTTGAAACAGGCTCTCTCCATGCATTAAATTCTGAAATGTGATTTTGCAAAAATTGGCAATTTAGTCTTAAATCCATGGTGACATGAAAATTTTTCATAAAAACGAAAGGTCAGATTGGTGTCAACATTAAATAAACAACCGATCCATGTCAGCTAACCTCTCAGAATTTCCAACTCCCTATTATTTATTCCTGTACTATAGCAGGTTGTCATCAAATAGAATTCCCATAAAATCACACAAAGAGTGCTGAACTATTTCTTCAACTTTTAACCCCCCCCCCTTTTTTTTCTGTCAAAAGAGTGGCAACTTTGAAGTTATAATTTAAGCTGAGTGATTGTGTCAAAATTTAATATTTTTATTTATATTTTAGACATAATATATTATTAAATAATGACATATTAAATATATGCAAATATAAATTTTAATATCGAAGTCGAACTATAGTGTTACATCTTCCTACTTTTCCTATTGGTGTTCAGTATTTCACAAAATAAAATTCTACTAAAATGTCGACACTGAAAAATATATATGACCTAATTAAGGGTCAGATTATTCTTATAATAATATTTGTACATGAGCTGGTATACAAATACTATTCGGGAAATAGAGAAATGAGTGCAGAAGAGGAGGAGAATATCCAAGGAGAAGTTGTGATTGTCACCGGAGCGTCTCGAGGAATGGGCAAAGCAGTCTCTGAAGAATTCGCCAAACGAGGGGCTATTGTAGTTTTGGGTTGTGTGGATATCCCTGAGGGTGAAGCTGCAGCTAAGGAAATTAGAACCAAATCTGGAAATGAAAATGTGGTATTTGCATTGTCTATATGTTTCAAGAAATGTAGTGTGTAAAATCTATAAAACATATCATATTCTTTAGGAAATGATTTTCTTGGATCTCGCCGATTTGGCTTCAGTTCAGACTTTTGCTGCAGAAGTAAATAGAAAATATCCGAAAATTAAGATATTAGTTAATAATGCTGGAATTTTCGGACTTAGCGGTGGAAAACAAGCTAAAACAAAAGACGGGTAGATTTTCATTGTTTAACTTTTCTTCTTTAATATTCTTACAACAGAACGTGTCTATCTTACAGGTTCAACATAACAATGGCAGTCAACCATCTTGGTCATTTCTTGTTAACAAATCTCTTGTTGGAAAACTTAAAAAGAGGAAAACCTTCAAGGTAAAATCGTCATAGCTATAATATGATTTGCCCCTTGGTCCCTGGGTCAGCAAGGGCGTATATAGAAATTGGATCTAAGTGGGTGCTAATTTCTAAAACTGAGTATTGCATAAATCAAACCATTTATAACTCCATTGTGAAAACATTTGAGCGGGAAAAAAATTGTATGACGTTTAATCTTCTTTGACAAAATAATCCCCTCTATACTTTAGATTTAGGAGGGGCAGCTTTTAAATTCGTGATTTATCTGTCATCGCCCTCTGAGTTCGGCAGATTTAGTTTTAGGCGTTTTAAACAGAAAAAGTTCATTTAAATATGACCAAATTTCTATTTCTGTAACCGTAGGATAATCTCAGACCCTAAGATTCACTATAGCGAAAAAAGTATTCGGAAATGCCTAAAGTATTTGAACCTGATCAATTAGGTTCAAAAACGTCCTTGCAGATTCTAAAATGTTGAAACTTTGAAACAGATTCGAAAATCCTCGAAAATAAGAAACATGCCATATATGAAAATGAAATTATGTTTCTCCCAATTTTGAATTAAATATTTCTTTTTTGCGAAAACACGATAACATCTGGCGTGTTTTCAAAATTTTTAGGTGTTGCTTAAGACTCTAACACCCCCTTTAAAAACGCCCTTGCCTGGATGTTATCCGTATATTCAATACATTGACTGTGAACATGGCTCGATACATTTTATTTTAGTTTCTACGTTAAAGTATTTGGTATGCAATAATATTTTAGAGCTGTTTGAGTTTGAACAACTTAATTTTATTTACTCGTCAATGGATTTATATAATAATAATATTTTCAAAAAAACTGAAGTGGAAATAAATTCATGAAAAGGCAATGACAGAAAATATTCTGTTCAGCATAATTCTGTAAATTCTGGGGTGGCATTACGTAACTTCGTTAAGCCAAAAATAATCGGGTTATCTTCTAATCCAGACTTAAACCTATTCTATAACCGGAAATAAAATGGCTGAGACAACAAAAGATGAAAAAAAGTTAAGTCATCGTCACTTTGACCTAAATTAGCGAATACGCATATTCTGTAACTTTAAACGTCAAGTTCAAACCACGATTTGAGCCAAAAAAGTTAATCCAGCCTCATAGGTGGATTAAGTCTGATAATAATGTTATTTTGCGTTGCATTTTCTCATACTTTATAGTCCAAGTCCAAATCTCAGCGTTGGTAGTCATGGACTTTTATTTTGGAAGTAAACTTGAAGACTCATATAAACTATATTTTTAAATCTGCAAACCACATTAGTAATTTGACCCATCCATATGTAGGAGTAGCCATGGGGATCAAACTATTGTGGTTAAAAAAGTTAAACCATGGTTTAGTTTGAACCAAAGTTGAGCTATATTACTTTTTGCTACAAAATGAGGTTATATTTACGGTTAAACTCGGGTTAACTTTGGATTATATCTAAGCGCCTTATTTGAAAAGATACGTGATGCCACCCCTGAAGACAATATTAACATTCACAGTGCTGATATTATTATTCCTTAGAGTTGTTGCTATGTCGTCAACAATGCAACTCGTTCAGAAAATGGACATGTTTGATTTGCATATGGATAAGAGTGGATTCGGTGTAGAAAATGCACTACCGTACTCCAATAGTAAATATGCCAACGCTCTTTTCATGAAAGAACTTGGAGCTCGAATGAAAGGAACTGGAGTCACAACCTATGCTCTTTGTCCTGGAGCGGTAAAGACTACAATTTTTAATGAAGTTTCGAAAACTGGTCAAAACTATTTTAAGCTCCTCTTTAATATTATGGGCTTTACTGCCAAAGAGGTACTTACATTTGATTGATTACCATAACCTAACCTTACACTGTTTCTGTTTGTGTCAATGGTATTAATTATAATTTCAGGCCGCCAACGAGTTTATCCTTTACCATGCCATTTCTAAAAAAGTGGCACATGAAACCGGAATTATGTACAGATTTAAAAGTCATTTCACAGCTGCAAATAATAACCTGAAGGATGGCATAGCAAAGGACTTGTGGGATGTTAGTGCCAATCTTGTCCAACTAGAGAAAAGACTACAAACTCATCGGAGTACATAATTAGTAACTATAATGGGATTTTTCTGCCTAAATACGATACTTGTTTTTATTGTCATGTTTTCTTGAAATTGATTCATGTCCGACTACACATAGTATATCACCCTAATATGTCATTGTGGAATAATAAGTAAAATCATCGTAAAACGAGGGTATACGGTCTGATTTTACGAGTCCCGACGGCCAAACAAAAATTCAGTCGATGATTAAGGAACATCACATAAATTTTACCCAATTTTCAATGTAACTCTGTTGAAATCCGGGCAACCAAGTGTGCCACCTGTATAACATTAAGTGGACAAAAGAAAAGCGGATAAAGACCTATTTTTTTAAAAAACATTCGAAATTAATACAAATAAAAGCCAGATTATATTTATTATTTAGGGGAAACCATCATAAAAACCGATTTTTCGGTGATTTCATTATGATTTCATAACGTTTTCCTTAATTATCGGCTGCATTTTGATTTGGCCGTCGGGACTTGCAAAATCAGACCTTATACCCTCTGTTTGTTATTGTTTGTTAATATTCTTTTGCTCTGCATAGCAAATTGGAATGTGTTTGTGTTATTTTTGTGTTATAATTTGTAAGTTTTATCTATCGTAAAAGTTTGTGTTATGCTACTGACCGATAATAATTTTATACTTTACCTATATAACCCTCTTTTGCTTTTTATAAGGTGAATGTTTTTGAAGTGTGCTATATGATATCTGTTTGTGAATATATTGTGGAATATTTGGATGCTGATAAGGGATTTGTGATATGGAAGGCCAACACAAAGCTTGACTTTAGATTAGCGTACACGTATAAATGCATCCAGTGTGTATGTACATAGATTCTAGGTATGGTGCACTGTTATACACAACACCACAACATACATGATGTTGCTATTTTAAAACTTGATTTGTGTGAATTTATACTTGCTTAAGCCTTGGCTACAAAATAAATAATTGTAGTCATGATCATATTTCCAGCACGTTGCCACCAACTATAATTTACACACAATCACGCAAACCGTACTTAACTATTTCTACAAACTTTAATTTCACATTTTTTCTGTCAAGAGATTGTCAACTTTGAAGTTATTTAAGCTGAGTGACAAATTTTAATATATTATTAAATAATAATATAAATATATCCGCATATAAATTTTAATATCCAAGTCCATAACCAGTGTTGCCCCTTCCTTGTCGTATTGGTGTTCAGCATTTCACAAAATAAAACTCTGCTAAAATGTCGCCACTGGAAATTATATATGACCTAATTAAGGGTCATATTTTACTTATAATAATATTTGTACATGAGTTGGTGTACAGATATTATTCGGGAAATAGAGAAATGAGTGCAGAAGAGGAGGAGAATATCCAAGGAGAAGTTGTGATTGTTACCGGAGCGTCTCGAGGAATGGGCAAAGCAGTGTCGGAAGAATTCGCCAAACGAGGGGCAATTGTGGTTTTGGGCTGTGTGGATACCAATGAGGGTGAAGCTGCAGCTAAGGAAATTAGAAACAAATCTGGAAATGAAAATGTGGTATTTGCATTGTCTATATGTTTCAAGGAATATAGTGTGTGAAGTCTATAAAACATGCCATTTTCTCTCATCTTTAGGAAATGATTTTCTTGGATCTCGCCGATTTGGCTTCAGTTCAGACTTTTGCTGCAGAAGTCAATAGAAAGTATCCGAAAATTAAGATATTAATCAATAATGCTGGAATTTTTGGACTTAGCGGTGGAAAACAGGCTAAAACAAAAGACGGGTAGATTTTCATTGTTTAACTTTCTTCTATACTATTCTTACAACAGAACTTGTCTTTCTTACAGGTTCAACATAACAATGGCAGTCAACCATCTTGGCCATTTCTTGTTAACAAATCTCTTGTTGGAAAACTTAAAAAGAGGAAAACCGTCCAGGTAAAATTCTCATAGCTATAATGTGATTTTTCCCTTGGCCCCTGGATGTTATCAGTAATTTCAATACATTGACTGTGTACGTGGTTTGATGCATTTTATTTTAGTTTCCACTTTAAAGTATTTGGTATAATAATATTTTAGAGCTGCTTAAGTTTGAACAACTTTATTTTATTGACAGAAAATATTCCGTGTAGCATAATTCTGTAAATTCTGAACACAATATTATAATTCACAGCCATGATATTATTATTCCTTAGAGTTGTTGCGATGTCGTCAACAATGCAACTACTTCAGAGAATGGACGTGTTTGATTTGCAAATGGACAAGAGTGGATTCGGTGTAGAAAATTCACTACCCTACAACAATAGTAAATATGCCAACGCTCTTTTCGTGAAAGAACTTGGAAATCGACTGAAGGGAACTGGAGTCACAACCTACGCTCTTTGTCCTGGAGCAGTGAAGACTACTTTTTATAATGGAATTTCGAAAATTGGGCAAACATATTTTAATCCCCTATTCAATATTATGGGTTTTACTCCCGAAGAGGTACAACATTTGATTAATTAACCTACTTAGGCTTGTACTATTAATAAACTGTAAAAGAGGTTACCGTAATAAGCGATATAATTCCGTGTAAGCGGAATTATTTCTGTTGATTTTACTTTGCCTTTTTGGCTGTTAATGGTGTTTCTGTTTACGTAAATGGTGTTAATTATAATTTCAGGCAGCTAAGGAGTTTATACTTTATCATGCCATTTCGAAAAAAGTGGCACATGAAACCGGAATTATGTACAGATTTAAAAGTCATTTCACAGCTGCAAATAATAACCTGAAGGATGGGATAGCAAAGGACTTGTGGGATGTTAGTGCCAATCTTATCCAACTAGAAGAAAGACTACAAACTCATCGGAATACTTAATTTTTTAACTGTAATGGGATTTTTTTGCCTAAAAATAATATTCCATTTGACTTAAGTATGATAGTTATTTTCGATTGTTATCTCTTCTTGAAAATGATTCAGTCCGACTAAACATAGTATATCACCATACATAATTAAAATATGTACACCAAAGTGCGTTATAATTATGACACTAAAATGTATTGTCATCCAGCATTCATCGCCATCGCTCTAAATCTAAAAATAAGATGTATTGAATTAGATATTGATTTCGAAGAAACTTTTTTCGAGTTTATTTATTTACTAAATTTTAATTAACGTGGCTATTTCTTTCAAGAAGCCATTATAGAAATCTTATAACGATTACTTTAAAATACTCTCTTTTAACAGTAATTAGCTCTTGTGGACATCTAAGCCTGCATCTTCATTCTATAAAGACTCAAACTTGCATTTAATGCAATTTAAATTTGAGTGGAAACACTACAATGTTTTGCAGTTGCAGTGCAATGGTGACGCGACGTTATGATTGTATTTGTAATGTAATACTAATATAATATACTGGTGATTAATATCGTGTAAACTTGTTTCATTACTTTCTCACGCAAAATAATCTTGCAATAATGAAACGATTTCCACAAATCATACCTACTAATAATTACAGGTGTATATAGCAGTGTGCATTGTATTACAGTATACCCAGATATCTTGATCATGAATGAAGAGCTTAAGCATGTTTAAGTGTGTGCAAGAAGAAGTGGGTAATAAAGTACTACTTTAATCTACTCTTCATTTTGTGAAATTACATGTAATCATAAAGGATAATCTTATTTTTATTGCAATTAGAAAATAGGTTCTCCTTGAACTTCCATGACTATCCTCATATAGAGATTTTGCACATTATATTCCAAGCCAATTAAATGCATAAAATATCACAAGGACCGAGTTTTCCATCTTGTATATAGGTAGATATAATTTAGTTCACAATATTATAGCAAGCTTGTCTATTATTTCACTGCAATTATCAGGGCATGAAAATCCATGTTTTTGGGTAGCAAACAGCAAAAACCCTGGGTTTATGGGGTAGCCCCCAAAAACCCTGGGTTTATGGGGTAGCCCCCAAAAACCCTGGGTTTATGGGGTAGCCCCCAAAAACCCTGGGTTTATGGGGTAGCCCCCAAAAACCCTGGGTTTATGGGGTAGCCCCCAAAAACCCTGGGTTTATGGGGTAGCCCCCAAAAACCCTGGGTTTATGGGGTAGCCCCCAAAAACAAGAGGGTTTAGTTGCAAAAAGTAGAAACCCATGGGTTTTTCATGCCCTGGCAATTGTTCTTTTCAATTCTTCATTTGAAATAATACATGTTTTCTATGTTAGTGCAAACTCCGCTATTAATTGTAGTTATAAGTTATATGTATTGTGCAGATAAATGGAGATTGTCAAAGTCTAGTCTTAACTAACTTCATTAATTTTATCTCACTGGTTTAATAGTACTAACTTACATATGTACAAGAGAATAAAAATTAAGGATATAATCATGGTGATTTGAATGTTTTCATGGCTACGCCCTCAGGAGTAAGATGAAAGTGACGACGGGGTCCGGAAAACTGATTTTCTACAGGGTTTCCACAGTGGTAACTGTAGATGCCCTACGACTAGTCGGTGCGGTCGCCAGCGGTAACCCTTTAATCACAATTATGCAAACATGAATAGCACGAGAGTGGAGAAAATCTATTCATTTTCTCCATTTGGAGTTACACGAGATTGCGGAAGTGAAAATCGGCAAGTTGGTATCAATTTCGATTTTCTGACAATCTTCGACTTTTCGGGGATTCGTAATTAAATTACATTTTACCTTATCAGTCAATAATAAATTGGAATTCCGTAAGTAGTTCGGAAGTCGGGAAATATAGTCTGTCTGGTTGCAGGTTGTAGTACATAATCTTTTAAACGCGGTCACTTTTTCCACAACCCTTTTCGCTCCGTCGAAACTCGAAAGAAGCTAAAATTAAAGCTGCGTTGCCGATAAGCTTAAACAAAAAGATATTTTGTTACTTCAAGCTCTGCTTTGGAAAACAGTACAGATACAAACTGCCCCGGGTTCATGCATGGACATTGTACACGTAAACTGCTGTAAAACATTGGCACTTTTACTAAGCTAATAGTGTATTGCTTGGACAGTCAAATATTTATTTATTAGTATCGCTCGAACCTGCATTTACATGATCTTCTATTGCCATTGTTGGCATGAATGTAATGCATGTAGCTGTAGGGTTGCATAAGTAAATTTTCATATTATCTGATGTAAGATGCCTGCGTATGTATTTCGAGAATATATAGAATTTTCATAACAAAATGGCTAGCTTGTAGATTAATAACGCGCGAATAGAATTGTTTGTCAAATAAATAATTGTTCTTTAATTTTCATAATTAAAGTAATTTTCGATTTGAGCAATGGGAAAGGGGGAATCATGTAGTAGTAAATATCTTTCTATATAAGCGATCAAGATCTATTGTACATGTAGAACAGTGTACAAAATTTACCACTTTTTAGGCTTTTTTACCATCACAGTGGTAAAAATGCACTTAATGGTAAAAATGCACTTAATGGTAAAAATGGTAAATATTAGCGATTGATTAGACAGATTAGTACAAATACACTAGACATCCTAAAATCTACGTTTTGTTTTAAAACTTTATTTTCTATGAAACATTTCCAATGAGCCCCTTAATTAATCAAATTAATCTTATTCATTTGATTGTACACCGAATGTTATAAAAAATGTTACAAAAACCAAGATTCCATTTGGTTTCATACCCATTTAAAATTGAGATGAACGTGTCAATTTAATTGCAATTAATTTCTCAATCGGCAAGGGATGTTAGTGCTCCCCTTGGTTGAATCCAACTCTGATTGCTAAACACTTAATATTACATAGCGCCTTAATCAACTAAATTAATCATATTTATTTGATTGTACCCCAAAAGTTATAAAAATGAAGAAGTATTTGGTATCGCCCTTTTAAAATTGATGCTAATTGAATTGTAATTAATTTCTCAATCGGCAAGGGGTTTTGTGCATTGGTTGAATCCTACTCTGTTTAATGAACACTTATCAATTTGTGACAACAATGATCATCTGTTAAGCCATTCCATACTTTGGCACCGAATTTTATTCAAAATTGAAACACGAAATTTAAATGAAACTATTTTTTACCATTTATACCATTAAAAACCACTTACCACTACATTTTTGGTAGTGGTATTTAACGTTAAATACCATTAAAAACCACTTACCACTCGTAAGTGGTAAATGGTATTTTGTACACTGATGTAGAAATACATGTAGTGTCAATATCAAAATGATGGATGAAGAAGTTGTTTCAATAGGAAATGAAGGAAATCATGTCATAAAAATCATGAGTCCCAGAATATAGGAATAGCAAATTTGGAATTTATGAGTTCGCTTCGAACTACTATTTATGAAAATTCGTGTGAACTCCTTGAAAAGTTATTTAGATTCTTTGCAAACTTTTACCAAGTGTTAAGTTAACACTTAAGTTAACATTTTGGTTTCGTCATATTGAAATTAAAAATAATGTCCACAGGAGTGAATTGTTAAAATGTAATTTAACACAGTTCCAAAGTTGTTCTATCAGCTATATGCAAAAGTTAATTCATTCTGTCACAGTAGGTTTTACTGCTTCTTTGTTTCATTTAGTAGATTAGCGAAATGTACTCAGAAATGAACAAATAACTGAAAAAATGGAATAATATTAGAATATGTAGCATTTTAAAGAATATATTGTAATTATTGTATTATTGTAATTTTTATGCAGTTTTAAAACATTACGTAGTAGTATATTATACGGTTGTTTTAAGTAAGACTCATTGTAATATTATGATGTGTAAATGTGTAATACATGAATAAGTGTATGTTGCAGTGTCTGTATGACGAACATTTTAGGAATAATACTACTTAAAGCAAATCACGGCAACGCTGTGGTCTAAATTTTATCCAGGTAGTGGCCGCCGAGGAAATAAGGTTCTACTAATGCGACAGAAATAGAAAGGACTTATGCACAATAACCTATGTCCAGTCTGTCTATATACCATAGGTAGAGCTTCCTGGAGTAAACCGACATCAAATGGGAAATCGTCAAGCATTGACCGCCTGACAAAGGAATCTTAAATAATCTAGAAACGGTATATTATTATATCTGCAAGGATGGGGGGGGGCGTGGGAGTAATGTGCCCAGTGGTAACATTATTTAGTTAATATTGCAGGTGTTCGCTGTCAATACTCCAGTCTTTCTATGGTTGGCACTTATTTTCTGTGTTTTGGAAGAGTTTGTCTTACTTACCGATTTCTTATGGGTGTTGATCTGTTCCACGATTCGTCGTAAATTCGTGGGTCGCATAGTCGTAAATTATCGTGTAATAGCTATTTCGAAAGGAGACGACTTCTTAAACATTTTTGTCAGTATACTCGATGACAAGTACCTCAACACCTGGCGGTCTAACTAAGGTGGTAACTTTTGTTATATACTTAGAAAGTCGTATAATGGCTCATTCGTTAGAAAACAGCCTTTTATAGGTACTCTATTTTTTTTACTTCTGTCCACTTCTTTTGATTTCAAAAAACAGAAAAGCAAAAAATGCCCTTTTTTGTCCCTTGTTTGACTTATCTAACCAATTGCAATTCTTTGACTTCGAACAACTTGATTCTTACCCTTTCTTTTGACTACTAATCACTTCTTTCAATTCTTTTGAATATGTTAGTTTCAGTTTCATTTAACAAACAAGTAGAAGTATATAGAAGTACTGTGCGGTGTATTGGCCACTTTATGAGGTGATGGTGATTATGTTTAGTAAAAACTAACCGTTCCTAACTAGCTGCACTGATCAGGTTGTAAGGCTGCCAATGACTGATTAGGGAGTATGCTTGATCTTAGTGCGTGTATGTCAATTTTCAATGTGTCAACTGTTGTCAACTATTCTCAAACTATTATGTAACAAATCTTCTATCAAAACTTGCCCTAAACTTCCTTTAGGAGTAAATGATATTTGTTACAAAAAAATAGAACACAAAGGAAAAGAATTATTCTTAACCTATTTATTCACACACACACTCAAGACACGTTCATTCGGTCTGAAATCACGAAGCACACTGACTCTTCTGAGTCCGATCAGACGCATACACAACACACAACGATTGTAGCCAAGCACAAAACGTTTTACTTGGCAGTTACAACTCAGCTTGCACCTTGCGCATGCGTTCACATTACTTTCACATTCATTCTTTATCAAGCATATCATTTTAACATAATATTATAATTCTAGTTCAAGACAAAAGACCAAACACTCCCGGCCTTGGAATACATTAGTATTTCAATATTCAATTAATAAATCATATAATAAATCTTAATTACTATTCACTTCTTACAAACTATGAAAAAATTCTATTTAATTTTTGTAACAAAAGAAAACTATTTAACATACCTAATCTAAGAGTAATAAACATAATCCTTAATGTCTAAAGTCACTTCTTAAATGCTAAATTCAATCATTGCTAAACTCTTACATCAGCAGTTTAACCTACATAATTCAGTTAAAATAATGAATTCATTAAATATGCTTAAATCTAATCACTTCTTAATAGCTACACTGAATTGTTCTTACAGTTTTTTTTGTTGTTCCAAGTTTGATTTCCATAATAGAGTTAAAGTCATTTTAAAGTTCATTCATTTCATTTAAAAACTGAAGTTCTGCATCTCCAGTTCGGTTCGTCAGGTCCAGGATATTTCTTTCGCCTCCGTTGAGGGATTATGTACTTCTTCATCTCGGAAGTAGTCGTCATTTTTCCATAATTCACTCTAATCAAACCAGTGAATTTCTTTTCTTCAGGTGTCATCATCTCATTCTCTGTTGGTTTATCATCTAAATTTTCTTTCTTCCATTCTTGTATTCTTCTTTCCAGTGCCGCTACTTCGGTTGCATCCATATCGTCTATTCGGGCATGATGGACTGCACCAGGCTGCAAGGCGTTCTTTCTTCTGTTGAGTTCAGCCATAACGACTTTGTAGTGAAACTCATTTTCACTTCTTTTTTGTTCTTCATCGGGTTCCCAAGTTTCAACTGGCGCTTTCTCTTTAACTGGAATGCTTGATACATGAGCCCGTTGTCGTTTCTGTTCTTTCTGTACCTGATTTTTCTCTCGTCGATCGTATTCACTGCCTTCCAATTGCCAGTGGCTTTCGACCCTAGCCATGAATGTAGCTTCTTCACGATCTCTTCTTTGGTACGGAATCATTTTGGGTTTCATGACATATGTTCTCTGAAGGATCCA
Source organism: Tomocerus qinae (assembly GCA_020055645.1). Classification (NCBI taxonomy): domain Eukaryota; kingdom Metazoa; phylum Arthropoda; class Collembola; order Entomobryomorpha; family Tomoceridae; genus Tomocerus; species Tomocerus qinae. The sequence continues at coordinate 130,502,131 of CM034546.1, forward strand.
TCCCAAATGAGTCTCTATGGCCCATGGCGTTCCTCCAGGTCCCTTAATTCTCTTCGATTTCATCAAATCCTGATATACATCAGCTCCCAATAGTATTTCCACTTTACCAGGTTCACAAGAATGATGATCTGCTAACTGGAGACCTTCTATATGTTTCCAGCCTGATATGTCGATTTTCTCTTCGGGCAAGTCTCCCGTAATCTTCTCCATGACGTGAGCTTCCACGCTGAATTTCTTGTCTGATTTATATTGAGAAGTGAATTCTAATTCCACTCCTTCCTTCAATGTTCCAACACTTAGCTCTCCAAGGCCAGATATTGGAATTCTCGTTTGATGAATCTTCAATCCAATTTTTGTGCAACATTTCTTAGTGATAAAACTTGTCTGAGATCCATAATCAAGTAATGCTCGACACACAAATACTTGATTCTTCTTATTTCTGATGTGGATTATTGCGGTGGAAAGTAAGGTTCTTTGATGATTTCCAACTCCCAAGCTGCAAGTAGCGTGAAGAGTTCCTGTCTTACTTTCACCCGTATCTTCAGGTTCTTCTGACTTAGATTCTTGATTCGATTTTCTTGGTTCACTTGTCTTAATTTTCTTAGCATCTTTATGAATCATAGTATGATGATCTTCATCACATTTTCGACAGTTGTATTGCCATGTGCAATCTGGAGCCATATGTCCTTTTCCTAGGCACTTGTAGCATCTTCCAGTCTTGACCACATAACCTTTTCGTTCATCTATGGTCATCTTCTTAAAATCGTCGCACTGACTTAAATAGTGCTTTGACTGATCACATAATAAACAATTCTCATTTTTTTCAGTTCCATGGTGCACTGTAATAATTTTAGCTGCACTTGGATCAATATTCTGCTTCAAATTTCTCTTGTCTAAATTCTTGGAGATCACTCCAGCCGCTGCAGTAGTTCTGGCATGCTGCAGAATAAAATCTGTAAATTCTTTCAACGTCGGAATTTTATCTGCCTTGAGAGTCTTCTCCCATTCTAGTCTTGATACATTGTCAAATTTCTTAGTGAATATATGAATCACTAATAAATCTCTTATCTGTTCAGGAGTCATTGCCATGACTTCTAATGCTCTGATACATTCATTTATTACATCACCAATCTTCCGTAATGCATCTGGATTTTTTTGAATCAAATTCGGTAAGTTCAATGCTCTATCAAAATGCGATTTGATAATTTCACGTTTATTTTCGTATCTTTTCTTCAAAGTATCCCAGGCTCCATCGTAGTTTAAATCTGTTACTTGTATGTTTTGGAGTAGGGTCGCTGCTTCGCCTTTCAATGAGGCCTTCAGATATTGTAATTTTTGTGCTCCTGTCAACTTCGCATTGTTGTGTGCGGACGCAGTAAATAAATCTTGAAAGGACAACCAATCTCTGGCTTCACCTGAGAATGTTGGCAGTTCTAGCTTCGGTAATTTTATATCTGCCACTGTAGCGGGATTTCCTCCGGGGGCTCCTCCTGCTGCAAGGTGCTTTTCTTTCAACATGTCTATCTTCAGCATTAATTTGCTGATTTTATCAATGAGGGTTAATAATTCTGCTCCTTCGACCAGAAATTCGGCATCATCCTTTGCTGCTGCACTAGCTCTTTCTGTAAGGGTTGAACATTTGGTTTTCACCTGAGTCAATTCTCCATCTTGACGAGTAATCTCATATAAAGGGGGTGGTGCATTTACATCATAGGCACCAACAATCATATCTAATCTGGTAATTTCCAGTGTAACAGCACGACGATCTTTCCTAACGGCATCCATTTCAACTATAAATCAGTTCATCTACCAATCCAATGACTGTGGTCTCACACAACCTCTGCTTCTTAATTCAAATTTGGCGGCTCTACAAGGTTCTGCTTCCTTGGGCTGCTACAAATGAGACTTCCCTCTACTGGGCTGAGTCCCGTCTTACGTGAGATGATGAACGACCGACGCCAATGACCAACCGCCAATGCTATTTGACTCGTCCTCACTCGACTTTCTGATATCTTGGTACTGCCTTCTCCAGGTCTAAGTCCAAGTCTTGATTAATAAACGACCGATGCCACCGACAATCTGATGCGCTGCTTCGACGTCCAATTCTGTCTTCAGTCTTCGGTTATTCAAAGGATGGGCGACGGTTCTAGCCACTACTTCTGGTGGTCTTGCCTCGCTGTATCCAGTATCTTGCCTCGCTGTCTTCTATTTGACCAAAGACGACACTTTCTTCACCTGAGTACCACTCAACTACTTATTATTACGAAATTTCAATTTTCAATTCAAAATTAGTTCTTTTTATCACCTCCTACCAATACGATTTCAGTTCTGGATAAAGATCCGGCTCGAAGGACCATGTGCGGTGTATTGGCCACTTTCTGAGGTGATGGTGATTATGTTTAGTAAAAACTAACCGTTCCTAACTAGCTGCACTGATCAGGTTGTAAGGCTGCCAATGACTGATTAGGGAGTATGCTTGATCTTAGTGCGTGTATGTCAATTTTCAATATGTCAACTGTTGTCAACTATTCTCAAACTATTATGTAACAAATCTTCTATCAAAACTTGCCCTAAACTTCCTTTAGGAGTAAATGATATTTGTTACAAAAAAATAGAACACAAAGGAAAAGAATTATTCTTAACCTATTTATTCACACACACACTCAAGACACGTTCATTCGGTCTGAAATCACGAAGCACACTGACTCTTCTGAGTCCGATCAGACGCATACACAACACACAACGATTGTAGCCAAGCACAAAACGTTTTACTTGGCAGTTACAACTCAGCTTGCACCTTGCGCATGCGTTCACATTACTTTCACATTCATTCTTTATCAAGCATATCATTTTAACATAATATTATAATTCTAGTTCAAGACAAAAGACCAAACAAGTACCAATTGTTGTTTGATGGTAGAAAAACCGTAAAATGACAATAACTTGATGAAATGTGGCTTATCTTTCTGAATGCGCGGAAATAATTGATAAGGAACCATGCAATCAAAATTATTTCAATAGCCAGAATTAAATATTAAAGTATATTAACGTATATTTGTAAAAACGTATCGAATTGAAATGTCGTTCTTCCCTCTTGAAATATTTAGGGCTATTAAACTTTATCTAACCTGTGGATGATAACTGTCTGTAAAAATGAGGTTGTCGGCTTTTCTCTTAATCTACAATTAAAATTTCTAGTTTTAGTGATAAATGTCCATGAACATTAAATTGAATTCCTGCCCTTAACGGCAGTTGCGCAAATTGAGGAACAGATCTAATTGAAATAAATATAAATTCAAAAAACTCATAACAACTTGGTTTTAACAACCACTCACTATTAAAAAACATTTCTGATTTCCATACCAATTCGTATTCTGTATTCAGCTTTTTGCAAAAAGGTAACATTTATTTAAATATCATTTATTAATTTTTAATATAATGGAGCTATTATGACATCTTCAAAGAAGCTAATGAAATAAATTTTAGGAGCCTTTTTATTATCACTCCGGAAAAATAATATCTCACACCTACGCCTATAAAAAGTTAATGGTTAATGAGGAAAAATGAGTAACACACAAATAAATAAAACACAACACTCATAAAATAAATTGCTTAAAATTTATTAATAATTAATACTCTAAAGACTGATTTTAATAAATAGCTCCTACTTTTTTAACAAAAAAGGGTCTTCTTTACTCCCTGGGGACATTCAACAAAAACTTATTTGTATAACAAGAATTAAGTACTTAGTGTATTTAACGTATCGCTTTGCTGCATGTCACTCTTTACTCTTAAAATATTTAAGGCAATAAAACTTTATCTAACTTGTGGATGATAACGTGTCTGCAAAAATGAGGCTGTCGACTCTTCTCTTACTATATCCAAATAAAAATCCTAGTTTAGTTGCTCATAATAAACGTGCACATATTGAACTTGCTGCATTTACTACCAATTTCACAAATTGAGAAATAGATCTAGGTAAATACAAATTCAAAAAAACTTATAAATAGGTCTGCTTTTGACTCATCACTAACTACTACAACATCCCGGATTTCCATCAGTTCGTATTCAGTAGAGAGTGTTTGTACTAACATTGCATTTATTTAAATAGAATTCATTTTTTTTACTTTTGAGGCCACTCGTTTCTTTCTTTTATGAAAAGTGCATTGTATACACGCTTATGCTTTCCGTTTTCGCCACACTATATAATATATTCTATGCATACATATTGCGTAACTCATATAATAGTGTGTATTATATTTGGTATTTTTTTAATGATTAATTATAAATATATATAATTTGGCTATTACAGTATCCTCAAAGCTAAATTCGAAAATAACTTTTGGATTCCCATTTTTTATTACTCGTGGAAAACATTAACTCACACAGACAGAGCCTACAATATATTTTCAGGTAAATGTGGCATGACAATTTATATTTTATGTACCATTTATTTGGATGATAATTTATATGATTTCATTGTTGTAGGACTTTTCTTGCAATGCGGGTTCTGTCCTAACTCTACTTTTATCAGAATTGATGCGACAGTAAGACTACTTCATGGAGGGCCGAGATGTAGACGAGAGCTGCAAGATCAGCAGCATTAATAAGAATATTAAATTGCATTTGAACGATTTTTATGTCAACATAGAAATCCTAGACGCCGATTCAAAAGACACTTCCAAGTCAAACACGACGGACCGCAACGTCTTCAACAGGCGAGATAAAATTCCTGGACGAAGAAAGAGAACAGGGACTTTTATTAACCACCCGCTAATATTAAGTCCTCAGTTCAAACGAGTGTTGATTTATGGCAGTCCAGGGACAGGGAAGACGACATTATGTAAGAAACTGTATTACGATTTTAGATGTGGAGCTTTATGGGAATGGGATCGATTTATGACATCGACAACGAATCAAGGCGCGAACAGTTGAGTTATTACCTTGCTGTAAAATTTTTGAACTTTTTTATGATAAAATATCAAATTTTGAAGACTTTGGTGATTTGATTGACACAAGTTTATTCTGAAAGCTATCAGTAGCAAGTATTTTATAAATGTTGCACAAAAAAGCAAACAAAAGTGCACGATTAAAGACTTTTTGATAATCACTGCCGTCTGTACACTGCCTTTCTGTACTCTGGTTGGGTGTAATCTTAATAACTTCAGTGCTCATGTCAACTGCCAAAAGGATTGTGATGACTGGAATTGGAGTACCTAATTGGAGATGAGGAAATGCAGATTCGGAAAATGGAAATATTACCCAAGGGGAGCGCTATTATGGGATCTACTCCTACTTTTTACCTCGATGACTCATTGCGGACTGGATTCGACATTGGATTCGACACTGGATTCGACACTTGATTCGACATTGGATTCGACAAAAGCATAATTGTGATTAGAGTGTTGCACAATAAGCCGTAACACTCTATCAATTGTAAGAGATTTACACATTTTAATTCTAAAAATCTGGATGGAAAGATGAGTGAAGCAGCTGATGGGAAATTATGTGGGAACTGCGTGGAAATTATTAGGAAACGGGAACACTTTCTAACATGTACTAATTGCAATGTACCTTTTCACAGAAAAAATTGTCTGCCTAAAGTGACGTCGACACAATTTGCCACACTAAAAAGAAGTAACTGGATTTGTGATAGATGTCTTGCAATTCAAGAACCTCCTGTTGATGTCAATGATAGTAACGACGAAAATACATATCAAGACATCAATACTGAAAGTGAACAAACAACAACGCAACCAGTGCAAATATCAGAATCTTTCTTTGAAATATCGGCGAATGAAAATGCTTTCACCAATAATTTACCGTATGTGCAGAGAATTGATAAAGGTCTCAAATTTATTCATGTTAATATAAATGGTATAAAAAGTAAAATCGACTATGTTAGAGATTTATTGGTGAACGAAAAGAAAGTAGCAGTATGCTGCGTAACAGAAAGTAAACTGTACAGCTATGATTTAACCAATGTATTTAGTATTAAGGGATATTATTGTCATAGAATAGATAGGAAGGTCAGTGATGGAGGAGGAATGCTGATGTATGTAAACAATGCCTTTTCGTTCCAAATAGTTGACATACCGGGTAATGTTAATTCAAATCAATTTATAGAAGTCAATACTATAATAATACAGAGGAAATGTATGCCAAAAATTATGGTAACGGCAATCTATAATACTCCTCCAAACAAAAATAATAATAATCATAAAACAATGTTTATCGACACATTTAGAAATGTAATAAGCCATTTACAATGTTTTAAAATGGAGCAAATATTTTGTGGTGACATAAACATTAATTTATTAGAGAGCACAAGGTATAGTGCACAACTTAAAAGTTTAACGTCGGAATTTAATCTTAGTCAAAAAATTGTTGGAGCTACTAGAATTACAGATAGCACCGAATCGTTAATAGATCATTTTTACGTAAATAATTCCAAATATATGATAAACGGTCACTTTCCCTTTGGTGGCTCAGATCATAATCTGACATACTTGGTTAGAAAGGAAGTAAGAGCTAAAGGATTTGGAATTGTAATACAAAGTCGCAATTTTAACAAAATTAATTGGGAAGCCTTTGAGAATGAAATAATAGGTATGGATTTTAATTATTTGATTGACGATGTAATAGATGTAAATATTTTTAGGTTTGAATCCGAAATCATAGCGTTACTAGATAAATACGCACCTGTAACAAAAAAATTGTGCAAAAATAGAAATGCACCCTGGTTCAGTAGTGATATAGTGGAAATTAATAGATCAAGGGACAAGCTTAAGAAATGTGCAATTAAGTCCAATAATAAGGATGATTGGAAACAATATAAAATTGTCAAGAATAAAGCTAGCAATATGATGTATGCAGCTAAACGAAAATATTATACTAAGAAGTTTCAGGATACTAGCGGTGAAAATATATGGGATGTAGTGAATGAAATTACTGGATATAGGAACAAATCTGGCATGGCTATCACGAAACTAATTAATGATGATGGGGTAGTTTTAGAACGTGAAGATGATATATGTAAAGAGTTTTATGATGTTATGTTTGTAAAAAAAGATAGTACATTTAGTGATACAGAATTGAGTAATAGAATTGAATGTTATTGTAAAGAGCATAAGGATACTATGAAATCATATGATATCGAAGTGTCTAGTGAAGAAGTTATAAAATCCATTGGTTCTGTAAATAAAGGTAGCAACATGGAACATCATATTCCAAAAAGAGTTTTTAAGCAAATACCTGAGTCAATGGCGCGACCGTTAGCAATTATGTTTACCTTTATACTTGAAACATGCATTCTGCCAGTGCAATTCAAAATGGCAAGTGTTACACCATTATATAAGGGTAAAGGCTCCTACTTCGGGGCAAGAAGTTACAGATCAATTGCTGGTCTGACATTTTTATGTAAAATATTTGAAAATGTAATATTTAAAAGGCTAACAAGAATGGTAGACAATGACTTAGATATCAACCAGTTCGGTTTTAGAGCGAATCGTGGTTGTGAAAATGCCATTCTAAAAATTACACAAAGTGTGTATGACAGTATAGACAAAGTAAATGGTAGAGTGGTAGCAATATTTGTTGACTTTAAGACTGCATTCAATGTTGTTCAGAAAGACCTACTTATGATTAAACTAATTGAACAATTTAAGCTTAAACCTAACATGGTAAAATTATTAAATAACTATCTTAATGATAGAATTGTAAGACTTAGAAATGGTAGCTACTACTCAGAGTACAACAAAATAGAAGCAGGGACAGGAGCCGGCTCGGCTTTAGGACCACTACTATTTAGTTGTTTTATAAATGATGTGGGTAAATATTTTAATATAGACTATGCACTTTATGCAGATGATCTGGTCTGTTGGGTTGAGAATAGTGATGTAAATGTAGCTATTAAGTTATTGAATGAAAATCGTGTTAAATTACAGCAGTGGTGCAAAATAAACAAAATAGAAGTTAACATAGAAAAAACTAAATATATGATCTTCCACAAAGGTGGTGATAGTAGTGTACTAAAAAAATTATATGATGATGTTATATATAATGGAATGGTAATAGATAGAGTATATCAGTTTCGTTACTTGGGGGTAATATTGGACTCCACTTTAACTTTTAAAGATCATTTGGAATATGTTGATCAAAGAACAAAAACTGCTTTAGCGCGGCTATACTCTATAAAACGTTTAGTGACGGAAAAAATTATGAGTATGTTAATTCATTGTTATGTTATGTCGATATCTGATAGTGCTATTAGTATTTGGTCAATCCATACAAGATTGCAACTGGATGTAATACAGAATAGAATAAACAGATTCATCACTAATTTCTATTACCCAAAAATATGTAAATTCAAGGCTTTTAATAACCGCTGTAAAAAAGCAAAAAGTTCCAAAAAATTATGTAAAGTTGTTATTAATCCCCTACTAGATAAATTAAACTTATTTACTATATGGGAAAGACGTGAAATTAGCTTAATTAAAATAGTTTGGAAGAATATTAATAATAAACTAGTAGGTACGGAAGGATGGTATAATATAATGAACAATTATTGTAACTCTTTTCCCAAAGTGAATTTTGTATCATCAAGGTCTACTTCGGTAAAGCACGCAGCAGCAATGGCATGGAATAATCTTCCGCGAAAGTGGGTGTACAAAGATCTATCCCTAAAAATGCTGATTGATCATGTGAAGCAACTAATGATCTCTAAACGGAATGACCTTTACTTAATGTATTAATATAAGTTATTATATTTTGCTACTTTGTAAAGATTTTTATTTTGTTATTGGTGACTTTGGGGGAAGAGCAGTGGTAGCTTAACTGTTATTACTGATTTCAATTCGTGTAATTGATGGGCCTATGATGTCACATTAATAAAGCTGAACTTGAACTTGAACTTGAACTTGGGGAGGCACATTTGAAAATGTGCATTGGATTCAGCTCCGGAGATTTAGGGATGACTTTGAGATTTCAGAAGATTTATTAAATGGGAAAAATAAACTAAAAGATTTGTATATTCTTGATGGCTGGGACGAAATTAGCGATTTGCTTAATGACAAGAAAAGAAGGGTTGTGGCTGAAAAGATAAGAAAGCTACACTCAATGCCAAATCTGATTTTGACCTCCCGACCGTATGTAGAGATCGATTTTTCCGAATACGACAGAGTTTTGGAGGTGACAGGCTTTAGTAAGCAAAGTGTTAGGAACATATATTTTAACACAAACGAACCAACTGGAAATAGAGTCGGAGGTGGTTGAGTACATAAATGCAAGTGTCATTTCCGACATGGCAACAATTCCGATTCTTCTTGACATTTTTCTATACAGTTGGGATGAGATAAAGAAAATTAAGGAATCTGAAATCACAATGACAAAATTGTACGAAATTATGATTCTGTTAATGTGGAACAAATTCTTAAACGACCGAGACATCGAGTCGAAATCAGACAGAAATAGTTTGCAGTCAGTAGTGACCAGAGAAGTAGAGCAGGAATTCCAACTTTTATGCAAATTAGCCAGAGAATGGGTAGAGCATGGAAAAATGGAGTTTTATTATAGCAACTTCCAAGAAGTCGATTCTCTTAAAGAAAGTATCGTGAAAACTCCATTTTTAAATGGAATTATAGCGGGAAATTGCGATGTAAATCGCCAAAACTATGAATTTATTCATTTGACAGTTTTAGAATTTTTTGCTGCTTTTGAAATCGTCAACTACAGAAACGAAAAGGAGTTGGAAAGCTTTATCAGTTGTAATAAATATAATCCAAGGTTTTCTGTCGTCTTAGCTTTTGCAGCTGGATTGATTAACCTTCACTTACATAAGTTAAACCCTGCAAATGAGTCGTTAGATCGAGAAGAAAAATTGGAACGGTTTTTTGATTATTTGGACGGAGATCCTTTTGATCTAATAGGTATATATCATACTAAAATGTTGGTTAATTGTCTTCTAGAATGCGAATCAGGTTTAAGTGAGAGAAGAAGAGATTTTATTTGCGAAAATTACCGAGGTCTTGCAGATGTCCCCACAATTACGTTTCAAAAAGATAGACTCAATTGCCAAACATTGAAACATAAGGAAAATACTTCTCTTGAGTTTTTTAAACGAAAGTTGGTCCAACTTTTTCCTAATCTGAACATACAAGATTGTAATTCTCCTAAAGATATTCTTGTCAAAATAATGCTTTCAGATATTACAGACATTCAGAAGATAGAGTTCCTAGCGGAAAATTTTGATTTTGAACTGGAAGCGACATCCGCAGTCGAGGAAGTTCTTTTGAACATTCATCAATCAGAGGTCTATGCTCGAGTGATATTCATTTTAGCATTATTTCCTACAGCTTCTTCTGATATGATAACGAACAAAATGTTTTTCCTATCAAAATTCATTCCGTTTGAATTAGAATTGTTGAGGCGCCAAATGTTTCTCGTTTTTTGCGGTGGAATAATTAGAAAACCACTTTCTGAATGCCACAAGGATGCTTTAATGGGGCACTTAAATAGACACTTTTCAATAAATACTATCCTTGAGTCAAGGGAAATGCGCAGTAAAACTCGCGAAAGGTTGATCATGATTTTTAAAAACGAAAAAGTGAGCAAAAATAGGGAACTGATGGAAAGTACTGTCATCGATATGTTGAAAGAAGGCGTGAGGGTATTAACAATTTATGATTCTTTCGAACCATTGTTAATAATTAAGGAGGTAGATAAAATGATGGATTGTTTTGAGATTTGTGCAGTAGAGGAAATAATTCTTAAAATTCTAACGAGATCTAAATTCAAACAATCTATACGCAAAAGTATTGCATCCAAATACAATTTGACGAAGGAAAATATGTCATTGCTTTTTAGAATGACAGGTTTATTTCTTTTGGCCCTATTCCACGTGTATGATGAAGAAAACCCAATCTTAACTGCACCATATCTCAACTGTAGTAATATTTCAGAATTCGAAATCTTATTTACATTAAAAAAATATGCGAGTCGTAGTCAAGGATTACATTATGTTGATAATATTTTTGAGCTCTCTGGTAGCGTTTTAATTTTGCTACCGTCTTATCCTGACAACATGATTACTAATATTGTCACTATGTACAACATCTTCGAAGACAAGCATCCTATGTTCTTTAAATTGTTTTGTAATATAAAACTGTCTGATGATCACATAGATATGCTAGTTAGTGGAGGTAACAAGAACAAAGAGGGACTTAAAAGTCTCTTTGAGTATCAACTTCATAGCAAAACTGCTAGGAGGTATATTATTGAGGACTTAAAAACAGGCCCCACAAAAATGTGTGGTAGAATTAGAAATAAGTACCAATCATTCGAGCAATATCTATGGTATCGAGATTTTTTGAAAAATATTACTGACGATGAGGCAAAGGATCTTATAAGCCACGACTCTACATTTGAGGTTTACTTGACAAGCGTAGAAAGTGTATTAGAAGACTTGTTAGAAACTAGTAAATCTTACTGGACAGAGGGAACTATTCCATTTGCAATTTATACCGTATGTAAAAATTATTTGCATGACAAAAATTTCCAAAAATTTAAGAATGCGTTATTACAAATTTTCGAGTGGAACGATGTCCCAAACAAAATATCTCGAGAAAAATTGGAATTATTTTGCAAAAATTCTGATAATTACACATCAGAAATTTCTCATTGCATTTCCAACAATCAAAAAGCTTCCTATATTGCAGGTAAAGTATTAAAGCTAACGCACGACAATTATAACACTTTGAAGCGTTGCAAAAAATTGCAAGTACGAATAATGACCTGTAAATGCACTAAAAATATGATTAGAGAAATTTGTCAGAATTTAAACGACGACCATCTTGGTGCTAAATTTGTAGATATCCTGGATGGTCATATTTATCATTCTATTTTGGATATCTCATGGATAATTGAAAACTTCAGTGATTACAATGCTGAACTTTTGTTGCCTTTAATTGTCAATCATAAGGACTCTGGAGATTTCCCCGATCTACCTCTCTGCATTTTTAACAACTGTATTTGCTATTCCAACCAGATTAAATCTAAACCACTAAGCGAACGCACTATTAACTTTATTTGGACATACAATAAGCGGTTATGGCATTATTCTCTATTGCCATTCACATCTAATGTAACCAGATATAAAAGATTCTGTAAAAATTTAGCTTTGGCTGATTTAGTACGATTTGACAGGAAACAAAAGTGTCTACTAGATCTTGAGGCAAAGATAAATGACTTGGAATTTAAATTTTCAGGTAAAAATGCTACAATCGTCGATTTTAGGTTAATTGATCCTAAAGAAAAGACTGCTGAATGGTCAGACCTAATTACTGAACTACAATCAAATGAAATTTATAACATGATATATTTGACCCAAATTCGGAGATTTTTAGCTCCCTATCACATTGATCTGAGTGAAAACAACTTGAAAGATTCGGATATGAAGGTCATTAGTAAATTTCTCTTAAAGGGTACTGCTCAGATAATTCTTCTTTCAAAAAATGACATTACTAAAATCGGGTTTGAAGTTTTGATGAGAAATGTTGGTAGATCTCAACTGAAACATTTAGCTCTGAACAGGAACAAAATTTACTTTGAGTTTTCAGATGGGGAATTAGATCCACGATTTGCACAAATATTTTTAAATGGTCCCTCTGCTGTAAAACATTGCGCCACATTTGAAACATTAGACATTAGTCACAATTACATCGATAAAAGATTTCTGCTTACTCTTTCTAGCCTTTCTAACAAACCTTCAAATAAGAATTCAGTTTACGACGAAGGAGGCCATATTCGTAAAGGGTCAAAAGAATATTTGAGCTACATTTCGGTAAATAGATGCCACATCGTTTTCGATGGCCATCTCAATGAAAACCTAAAACCCGCCCTGCACAATATTGTCAATGGACTGAATTATGATCGTAGTGTTGACTTAATAAATGAATCTAAAGGATGCGTGGCATATGCAGAGAAGAAACGACCTTTTAATTACAGCAGCCATGTCATTTTGATCATAGAAACCATTTCTGAAGGACAAAGAAAATTGCAAACTGCAGAACTAGTTCAACTAAGGCACTCTAATTTCTGCAAGATTCTTTTGTCAGATGTCGACCCCAATGAAGGGTCCAGTTTGCATGGAAGGCTCTTAAGTTATGAGATACCAGCGGTAGGATATTTTGATAATGAATCGATTCAAAGATTGATTAGAAATATTCAGGGGAGTCGTGACAAAATCGGTTTGAAAAGATACGGTCTGGATAGGACGGAAGAAGGAGTGCTCCTTAACTGCGTAGATTGGGCCAATGCTATGATGGAGCCCTTGCTACAGTCTAAAATGTCTAATCTTCACATCCCGTCATCATTTTCAATCTATTATCATTTCCGTAAACATAGAGATGTCATTTTTGCAGGCTTTATTTTAATTTTTGTATCTTTAATCGTAGATTTATTTTGTTGACTCAATTTATTAATGCTACTATGATCGATTTTGACGAAGGTCAAAACATTTTAAATTAACTGTAATTTTACATAGTTATATATGTCAATACCAATGACAATAGTGATTTTAATCATCTAGTTTAAGAAGTATAAAATATAGTATTATATTGTTTGTACTATATTGATAGGTATGTTAAATTTTTTGATGTAAATGCAGTGTTGTATATTATTTAGGTACTATAAATTATAAGGCATACTTCAATTAAAAATTGGTACAACTTTTGATATAATATGTGTAAATATAAATCTAAATATGCATCATAATGTAATATTACTAATTACAAAATTAACTTTACATGCTACGCACGTAAAGGTAGGGAATAAAATCATCCGCACAAACATTAAATGAATATGAATACTAATGAATCTGAAAAAAACCCGGATAATTGATACTGGACTGGACCAAAAACTTTTTTGTAACTGGCAGTGTGGTAGTTTCCGAGTTGATAATTAGTAAAAATGAGATATAAATAAATGCCTTTGTTATAATTGCTAATGACACTAATGACACTAATGAGTCATTGATTTACATAAATGGAAAACAACAGATAAAGTTACACAATGAATACTTCAGCGCAATGAGATTATTTTATTATTCACAAACATATAAATAAATGCATAGACATTTTTAGCATGTGCCTACCTTGCCTTTCACAATGTTTCTTCATGTACATGGAGAAATATGTAGATCAACTATAAATTATCTAAATTCAGGCTGATTAAATTGTAGTTAACAGAGTCAGACTGATTAGAGTTTTGCTGACCAATGAATAAAAAATCTTAGGGTTTCCTTTCTATGCAAAACTTTACGGTCGCATTTTAATCTATAATTTTCCGATATTAAACAACATAATATTATATAATATTACAGTCATAGTGTACTTATGGTACAATTTGGAAAAATATACCCAGTACCCAAGTAATAAATACGGCAACCCACACTAACACATTGCAGAGTTTCGGATGATACATTCCCTTTTGTTGAGCATTCGAAGATTGAGAGAAAATAAAAATTGTGTGGAATAAGGATTAAAAATCCAAAACTGGATTTTGGGGCAATTTCTACTCTATTTCCCATAGTTGTCCATATTTCCCATTTCCTGCTACATTTTGATGCCCACATTTCCCTGTAAGAAATTTCTTATTGGTGGTATTTACATTTCACTGTCAAAATGTGAAAAAATAGCTGTACAAAAAAATTTTTTTATCATCTTCACAGAAGGAATTATATTTGCTTTAATACTGTATAAGAAAGGGGATTAAAATTAACTACCAAATCAGCTTTTTGGTATTTTGTACTGTACTTATATAAATGTTAAATGGTACTAAATGCATGTTAAAAATATTTTATTTTGTTGTATAATATATAGTACATTTATAAATGTTGAGCTTTTCTAAGTTTGCTTTCATCATTTTATGGCATTTGACATTAATAATTATGACATCATGTCATAAGTATTAAAACTTGTTTACTATTGTATTGAGATTGTAAAGACAAGTATTTCCTGTTGAACACGATTACTCTGATTGATGAACAATAAAAGATATTACGGTGCAATGCCTTTGCCAAATGATGACTCATCATTTTATCTAGAAGGCTCATGTCGGTGATTTTACGCTGCATTTGTCTACGTAGGGCGTTATAATTATTTGCAAATATCAAATAATATAATTCAAAAATGGCTACAAATTCAGTGGAATTTCTGGATTCAAAATTTCATTCGCTAGATTTGGATTGTGATTTGTCTGATATCGAAAAGTCATTAAAATCATGTGATTACTACTTTTCGGTTTGGCTTGGAAAGGAAACCTTAAAACAAGAGGACTTGGTTCGAATGACGGAGCGTCTCTACAGTCATAGGAAACTATTGAGTCTTACAAAAAGTGGAGAAATTGAGAAGGATGAAGAATTGGAAGAAATTAGAAAGACCAACAAAAACCATTCTTTGGGGGCAAAACTCCAAATCGCAGTAGCCCCTTTAGTGGAAGCTTACCTCAACATTGAGACGGGGAATCAATCTACAGTCGTGGACAAATTACTCGTCTACAAAAAATATGTTGCCCATCTAATTGGAAATGGCGAGAACGTCAAGGACTACTTGGCTGGGTTTGACTATCTGAACAACCTCCTTGAAGTTCATTTCTGTATTAAATTTGGTAAAAGTGTACCAAGCTCTATATTGCTGAGCAAATTGTTTCATTATGAAAAATTGACAGAGAGAGAGAAAGCCATCGTTTGGGCTGCTAAATGGGAATTTACGGAATGTTTTGTAAATCGTGACGATGATATGATAAAATCTTTGCAACAGGTAATAATATTTGAAATATCTATATTATAATCGTAAGACTTGATAAAGCAATAAGCAAGCGCATATGTAGTGTATATTACATAAAACAATGATTTAGACTCTAGTTTAATATTGGCTTATTTCAAAATTAAAACAAAAAATATTGACACGGAAATCTTTTGAAATTTAATGGCAATATTGGTGGGCCACTTTATACTACCTAGACCACCACTGGTAAATGTATATATATTAAATACTATATTTAGTCATAATATACTATGTGGTAAATATTTTTAATTAAGGTATTTAGTCGAATCATAAAGTCATACTTGCTTTTAAAACTGAATAAATGTTTAAATGTAATACAATATTACACAAATTTACTTTAATTACGTTTCGAAAAATTTCAAAGTTTTGGATATCCGGTATAAAATTAACCCTTAACCACTTAATCCAGAATTAGAGGCTTTTTACAACTATACCCTTAAAAATAAATGACCATGTTATATTTTCTAAAATTGTATCATGCCAACCGAAATTATAACTTAACATGGTTTTAGATTAAATTTAAGAAATGAACACGTATGGATCATTTCAGTGATTTATTATTGTGCGTTTGCACATTTTGCCAAACTATCCCCATTGGTCAAATTTGCGGCAAAAAACTTTTGCCAAATCGACCTACCATCGATGTATTTTATATTTCAATAATGCACTCACAATCTATGGCGTAATTTATTCAAAAAATTCATTTTGATATTATAGGTCGTTTTGCTAGATCAGTCCAACTTTAATTGGAGTTATTTACTGGTTATGCGGCTTCGATTTGTCCGAAAGAAGTTACATGTTTCAAATTCCAAACCAAGCAAGGAAGAAATAGATGCCGCTGTTTGTGCAGTTGAACTAACAAAAGGAACGGTACATGAAGCATACTGTCTGGGCGCCTACTGCCAGACACTCTCGGAAATCCTGCATTGGAGATGGAAAAAGAAAGAGCCAAGCCAACGATTTGAATTTGGAAACCAAGAATTTACTTCTACAGAAGCACTCCAATATATAAAAGATAATGCAAAGTATACATTTCAAAGCCTAATTTTAAACTCTTTAAATTAAGAGAATTTGTAACTGTAATTTTGACTTTTGACATAAACCACTAAAGAGTTACTTAGTGCGGGCACAAAAATTTATTCAAAATCCTTTTTTTGAGTATTAAATAACTAACTCGAAAAACTAATTACATTATCTATTTAAAGCAAGAAAATTTTAAAATTCAAATACCACAATTTTAATCTCTTCATTTGATTTTACTTTGTGTTTTTACAAAAGGCAGAAAAATCAAAAAACACTGAATTTTTAAAATTGGCTCATATTTACATTTTTAAAAATAAAAAGTCAATTTTTGCATGTTCTTTGAATAAAGCTAAAACAATTTTCAATTATTTTCCTTTACAGTTTGGCTTTGCAGTCTCCTAGTGTTACTTTTGGAGAGCTAATAAGATATGGTGAAATGTTTTCATCTATTCTACCCTGGGAACATCGTGACTACGATTTGGCAAAGAAATTCTATAATGCATGTTTAATTTCTGGTTCGGAAAACAGTAAAGCGAACCACAAAATAGGCAAACTTTTTTTGAACGGGGTTGGTACAACATTCTTATTCAAATATTATGCACTGAGTATAATTAATAATTTATATTTTATTTAGTATAAGGACGTAGAGAATGCCGTAATTCATCTAGAAAAAGCTGTAGAGTGTGAACCTTTTAATTTTCCGGGATGGGTGGACTTGATTCAAACATTATTGGGTTCTCCTGATGCATACCAAGAAAAAATTCAAAAAGCCTTCAAAACTGTTTGGGAGCAAACAGTATGGATGGAAAATCAAATCAGTTCCTTAAATTTCTTGCATGGCTGCTATCATTTCATGAATCAGGAAACTGAAGCCGCCGTCGAGAAATGGCTAAAAATAACTATCACTCCAAATGAATCAACTGCAGGGATTTATTTTAATGTATAATTGACACTTTAAATTGATTAACTTATAATTACATTGGCTTCCGACATTAATTTAATTAATTCCATAAAGTATAATACTCAGGAAACAAAAAAGGCACTTCTTTTTTACAAAAAAGTAAAAAAGCAATACTTTTTTTAAAGCAGTCCTTTTTACCTTTTTTAAATTTATTTACATATAAAATGGAAGTAAATGCTGATAGAGCTGATAGATCAAAAAAGGTGAAAAGGCAAAAAGGACGGTTTTTCATAAACTTACCCTACCTTTTTAATAAAAAAGGCAAAAAAGGTTTAAAAAGGTTCTTTTTTGTTCCCTGGTAATACTATTCACGTATCCAGTATGCTAACAGGAGATCACATTAATTCTTTCATAACATTCTACTTCTCAAAATATTATAATTTTGAAAACATTTTTATAGTTGATAACTTTTAAGAAATAAGAATATTTAATTAAAATTGAATATTTTGCAAATGCAAGTTTTAAGTAAGAAAGATTTTAGTATTTCAAAACATGTATTTGCATTTTTATTATTCTTTCCATTCCATTATTTTTTCTGTCTACAAATAAATTATTTTATTCAAGAAAAGTTATTTCGGTTATAATTATTGTTTTCGCAAAAAATTTAAGGCTAAATGAAATATCTACAAAGATTTTTCTCAGATTTTAAACGTTTATGAAATGGATTTTAGGTCAATAAAAATATTTAAAGTGGGCACTTAGGATTCGTATTATGCACATGTTATTGTTACTGATTGTAGGAATCTGTTTTATTTTTTGCAGGATCTACAAAGAGTTAAAAAGACACATTGTTGGACGCAGCAAGCTGGAGATATGTTGAAACTAGAAGATATTCAGAGCTTACTTGAAATGAAAATCCGTAGGGCAAGAAACCCAAACGATGAGAAAATATTGCAATTTCATAAAGATAGTATAATGTCAAATAGACCAACAGACAGAAATGGAGGGAGAAATCCTCGGTCTCAAGGGCGAGGTTTTCAAAATTGGCGAGAGCGAGGCGACAACTCAAGATCTTCACAGAGTCAGGCTTATTATGGTGGTCATCAGAGACGACAATATGACGCCAACTACCAAAGACGAAATCCTAGCCCCGATAATTGGCGTTCTTAGGTATAACCCATAGAATTCCTTTAGGGAAAGATAACTTTATGTTATTAAACTGATTGATTTGGGGTAAAATCCATCTAACATTAAACAGTTTGACGATAATTTAAAGGTTTTATTGTCATAATTTCATTTGGATGTTGTTGGTCGTGCATCGTTGCTTATCAAGTAATGTTCTTATTCTAATCTGGTCTCAGGTTCCTGGAAACTTTTACTACTTTGGTAGGAGTTAGGTACCACGTTTCTTATTTACAGAAAATTAATTAAATTGTATCATCTTACAACATTGAGCATTTTTGAAAACTTTGACAACATATTGTCCGATAATTGATTTAGAATTAACTGAAAAATTATTTATTGTTTTCAGCAAATATTTTGATGCTTAAAAATACTTGTTTTAGATTTTAATGGGAACACGTGTAGCACATCTACTAGGATAGTATAAATATCCCATTGAGTTTGCTTTGAAATTGTTTGTGGTTTCTGGGTTGGGTACCCATAACGTCTTCAAGAATTGCAAACCGGATGTAACTTATTTACTTACCAGGATTCACCACAAAAATAATTACAGGAATAAGTCAGCATTGATACTGTCTTAGCAGTCGGAGTAGATATTATACATATCGTCCTTTAAGGAAGAAAAAAGCCTATATTCGTGCAGGAAATAGCCTAACTCCACTAACAAGCGTATGGATATATTGGCTACTTCCTGTATACCAATCTAAAAGTGAATAGAGGCTTTTTCCGTCCTTAAGGACGATATTACATAATTTTTAGATTTTCTTTGGAACCACGACGGCATGGTTTCTTATAGTTAGACATATTATTTACTCCAGCCGAAATAAATATTATGAACGAAGAATTTTAGGCAGACTCACAACTCCGTAGATCTATTGAACGTAGGGGTTCCTAATGTCTGGCATTATTACTTAATTCTAGCACATATCAGAAAAAGTTTTGCAACATTATTATAAATTCATGGGTACAACTTAACTCATCTTGAATATACGTTTCATACGTAAGTGACTAGGCCTAGTGGATATTTATCTAGTTTAACCTCAATATCAATAAATAATTCTGTCGACTTCTCATAACTATTGTCCAGTAAATATTGCATTAGAGCACTTAACCAATTTATTAATTAGGTAGTTGATTTCTAATACATGGGTATACAGTAGGTACGTATATTTGGTTTTGCTTGTTTCTTATCAATCTTGACTTGACCAAAGTTGTAGTACATGCAAGCAGAAGCATTACTTGTAACTCTCTATCTACTTACTTCGAAGTCTGCAATGCTTTGTTTGTTTCATGTAGTAGTTAATTACTATAAAGATAGAATTGTGAAGGATATTATTGGAAATTTTTATTACATATCGTGTCATTATTGTTTTAATTGGCTTAATAATTGTGGTTATGGTTGGTTTTGCTCTACTATACAATCGTCTCCAATTTCCTTTCTGACAATTCTACGTATACTTGAAACAAGATTGATTTTTTAATTGTTATTTCCACTGTATCTTTAATAACAAAACGTCTTCATAAGCATTCAGTTTATTAAACTGTGTCTAGTAGTATGTATAATATTATTAAATATCGGTAGCAAATAAAGAGGTACGTACTTTGAAATCTAAATTCTTAAATACAATTTTAACTTTACTAAATTCGTTAAGCAAACAGTTTTAATTAAATTTTTGAAAATGTTTGAATGAATATTTAGTGTTACTTGCAATAATAAATACGGAACAGAAGCTGACAAGTGCGCGTTGGAAGAATTAAGAAACATTCTGTGAAAATCGCAGTGGATTGAAATGGAGAGGAATGATAAAGATTCTGTGAGTGGAGAAGAAGTGCCTGGGAATCAGAAATCTCAAATAACGAAGCTGGAGGAGGTCCAGGCTCAAGCGAATGAAGTCACGAATATAGTAAGAACCTCTGTAGAACTACTTATGAAACGAGGCGAAAATCTAGACAATATTGTACAGCAGTCTGAAACTCTCAAAGAAGAAACGTCTTATATTTGAAAAAACTTCCAATAATGTGCACAAGAAATCCGAGGATAAAAACAGAAAGTTGAAAATCATTTTTGGACTCATCACTCTGATAATACTTCTTACTATGTTCATCTTCATTTTTGTCAGAATTTATTACGGCTAGCTGTTGCATACAATTTGGGTGGTATTAATTTTATTATTGTTGTAAACGAAAAAAAAATTTGCTATCAACATCAAAGACAAATTCAGTTAAGCTAATTCATTTAAAAATATTGTATTTATTTTTAAAAATTAAATAAAATGGATTTGGGACTTGTAATGTATATACCAATTGTTCAAATACTCATTTTTATTCTTATTTATACATACATTCGTCCAAGTACTTGGACGCTTTCAAACGTCTAAGCTTGGTTTGTAGCCATCTGGTGGGCTAGACCACTGCTTTCGGACACAGTAACATAATAATGGGTACATGGTCCCCTTTATTTGGGGACTTTTTAAAACTATTTTGGTATTTGGTGCAGCTTTAGACTAGTTTTTATATTTTAAAGTAAATATTTAACTATTTTTGCATTTTTTAAGACTTCCTTTTCATACTTTGATAACAAGCAATGGCTTATATAGTGGGCTCCAGGCGTCAATAATGACAGTATTTTAGATGCAGTTTTCTCAATACTCAAAACATTTATACATGACTAATGGCTAAGCCAACTGATGGTTAATTGTATTAACGTAAATTATTTATAATGTAATGTGCTATTACAGTCTCTGCATATAGTGTCTGATAAGATATATTCACAGTCTGTCGACGACATTACCACAGTAGATGTGACTCACTGTTAATTCCTAATAAACAGCGTTCATAAAAATCTGGTTGAAATATCAATGATAAGGTCCCTATTGCCATGCACTGCACTCCATTCATTTATAATTGAATTAATACTTATGTTGACATCACATACAAACGTTTTTTCTTATATTGAATGCTATGCGGAACACCTTGGGTAGGGAAAATACATGAGAACGTTGAAGAAAGATGAGCAGTTTGTACACCAAGATCTGTCAATAATAGTGCTCCCAGGAGATAGATAAACACTAAGTTGTAATTAATATTTTTGCTATATACAATACAATTTTAGATGACAGATTGAAATGCTGTGAAATGGAAGGATGCCAATCATACCATACCGTGCAATTACAATGAAATTTTGCTATACGATACTAGAAGTAATTAACAAATTGGATTTGGAATTTAAAGAAATTTAAAGAAAAATCCTAAGGAAATTACGAAAAAGGAACCGACAAATATTGTAACCATAGTACCATCTTAAAGCAATATATTTTCTGTATACCTACCTGAACTACCTCCTATAAACTGTTAGTTTTTGTTAAGGTGAAGAAATTATGGCATACCTTTTCTTGTATTTTTGAAATTTTTAGGGTAAACAACAAGGTAAAAATGATTTTGCGCACTAGTAAAGTGCTTTGATATCATTATGTAACTTTAAGTGACTTGCAAGAACTTGACTTGAACACGTGAAAATTAGTGGTATTAAATATATAACTGTCATCATGCATTGCAAAATGACAGAAATTATACTGGATTTACTTACTATTACACTATATGTATGTAATTTACGTCATGCGGAATCTGTAAATAATTTTAGGCATGCAGACCTTATACACGTTTTAGCTCGCCTGAGAAAACGAGCTTATAGAACCACACAGTCCGTTCGTTAGAATAATAACTTTCGATCGCATTGACGGAAATTAACCAAACTTGGCGTAAACAATGCCTATAAACTGGCGACGAACCCGATTCATTTTCCAGAATCCCATTTAGGTTGCTGAGATAACGCTCGCTCACTTTGTCCTTATTTTGATAGTCAAAGCAAAAAATAGACCTTGAAAATTCCAAATGCCTGTCCTATAAATTGTTCGTTAAATAGTATAAAATAATTGATTCCGCTTTGACTGAAATTTATGGTAAAACAACTAAAACCGAAAAATACATTTCATTAGCGAAATCAATCTACTTTCCATTTCTTTTCAATTCGATGGTCAGTATTAATCGACTTTGATTTTATTTTAGATTAAGATAGTCAATATTAATGTGATTGTCAATGTTATTTCACTTTCAAATTATATTTTTAATATTATTTTACCAGAGATGTGTAAACGATTCCCTTTACTCAGGCGAGCTTCTGTTTCGGATTACGGTTAGTTTTATGAGTATGACACATAATTGAACTTGTTTATCATTTGTGGACATACGTGTGTCCTGTGTATTCCGATAAGTATGTCCAACATGAATCATAGATACTAAGGTAATTACGTATAGGTACGTATTCAAAGTATTTATTGATTAGGATTTATAATAATTTTTGTTTTGCTATCACCAGTGTACAAAATACCATTTACCACTTACTAGTGGTAAGTGGTTTTTAATGGTATTTAACGTTAAATACCACTACCTAAAAAGTAGTGGTAAGTGGTATAAATGATATAAATGGTAAAAAGTAGTTTCATTTAAATTTCGTGTTTGAATTTTGAATAAAATTCGGTGCCTAAGTATGAAATAGCTTAGCAGATGAAGATTGTTGTCACAAATTGAAAAGTGTTCATCAATCAGAGTAGGATTCAACCAATGGGGGCGATAATAACCCATGCCGATTGAAAAAAATAATTGCAATTAAATTAGTACCAATTTTAAAAGGGCGATACCAAATACAATCTTTTTTCTTCATTTTTTTATAACTTTTGGTGTATAATCAAATAAATAAGATTAATTTAATTGATTAAGGGACTAATTGGAAATATTTCATAGAAAATAAAATTTTAAAACTTTTTACCATTTTTACCATTAAATGCATTTTTACCACTGTGATGTTAAAAAAGGCTAAAAAGTGGTAAATTTTGTACACTAGCTATCACGGTACGGCTATCAGTAAGCAGTAGATAAGTAGGTTCCTACTTCCTTTTCACAGCATTTCATTTACACTTGCATAAATAAATACCTAGTAAATACAAGCAAATAAATGTAATGCTTCGTTGCCAATGTATTTAGCATGATATCTGCTATAAATAAATATCATACAAAAATCACGTTACCTTTTGACCATTGAACAAAGTGAAACTGACAGCCTCAATTACTATTCCCGACCTTGCCATTTTTATTATTAATGATGTACTTATAACAATATGTTATGTGTCAGACCACTGAGCAATATCTCCTCATTTCTATATATTCATTGCATTTCTCTACTCGAACGTATTTTTAAAACTATTCCATATGAACATTCCACAGACATAGACACCTCACCTTACTCAATTACAGGTAGATTACAGCGTACTAAGCCACCGATAAGTATATTATTTAGCTAGTAATCTATACTAGACTGGATCTTAGTAATCCGCTAAATTATTCTACAAACAATAATGTTATGAGCGTGAAGATAATATTTTACAACATTCCATTTGACATTGACCGTTACTTATTTGATTAACTTAATCTACATGTATCTAGATAAACGTTAGTGTAACGTTGTAAGACAAATTATTCAGACAAGTTTATCTCCTCTGTATAAAATCATACTTTCGAAAGGTTTGATCTACAAAAATTCAACCTTGAGGTAAATACAAACACCGAGTTTGTAAATGAGCAAAATCGAACAGCTCTGATTTCGGAAGAGATTAAAAATATTAATAAAAATCGTTGTAACTTCAATTCCAAAGTCGAGTGATGTTGAACCTATCGAGCCTGTTTGAAATCTAATATTAACTTTGCATTATTTTCTAGTAAAAAATTAAATACATGTCATGTCAGTCATATAAAGTGGGTAATATCGAATTACATTTTTAATTTTATATATCAACCTCACCCCATAGTTTATCACTGACATGGTAAAAAACTAAATAATATTTCAGGCTCTTGAAGAGAAACAATCAGCAAACAAAAACGTGTTCATTCTAGTTTATTGATAAATTTAATACTTTTAGACAATCTTTAAGAGCAATTGAAATGCACTTGAACATAAAACTTTTATGTCACACATGTCGTTCCTAAGGTCACATCTACTTGATTAACTGCAACTGTAGTTGTTTGAAAAATATTTGAAAAAATCTGAAATTTATCTGCTTCAAGGGGTATTCAAGGTTTTGTCGAAGAATACTCACCCAGGATAATTAATAACTGACATAAATACAACATATGAATCAGTCATCAATACCCTGTACTATAAGGTCATAAGTCATAGTGATCTTATTCAGAACCTTGTAAGAATGTTTGGAAAAAAATGATTTTATTTGCATTCACTTTAATTTCCTAAAAAATAAAATTTGAATTTTTTGCACTCAACATGCATAGATAAATTTTATACCAAATACAAGATAACACGATCTAGGGGTCGGTGGTGAACCTTACAGAGGTGGGGGAACTTCGGCTGCCATACGAACAAATAGTTAAGTTATGGGCACTGGGTTTGCTCACATCCCACCTCGTTATAAGAGTTGGACGGCATGCTATAACTATAGAAAAGATATCGTCCCTTAAGGTATCAAATACGCAATAAATATAAAATCTTTGATGCTCATCTTAAACCTTGATAGATACTGAAACTGAAAGGCTACTCCTGCAGCCTCACATTCGATTGTTGTTGGCACACGGCAAGATTTAATGACCCATTCTTAGTTTTGGTAAGATTATGTTAAATTAAGTTAGGTTCGCAGAGTGGGGCGGGTGTGTGGGTTATCCCCACCTTATGACCTTTTAGTCTTGCCATGCCAGTTGGCACATCCATTTAAAAGTCCAATACCCTATACATCTTTTTATAAATTAGTCTATAGGCAAAGAACCATTGTACTGTAAAACTAAACCGTTTTAATAGACTTGCCTGGGTTCATTTAATTAAGGGAATACGATGCATTATGACCATTGCGTGTATAAACTTCAAATCAGAAATTATTATTATTATAGTGATGCGTCACTATATTATTGAAGGTAACAAGTATGAAGTTGTATTTAATGATTAATCGATCTTTTGTCAATCAATCTACGGCTAGTCAACTGATGTAATATGCGTAATCAGCTTATACCAGTATTCGATCATCCACGAGTGCATTTTTATTAATTATATACACGCTTAACACGAATTACTATTGACGTCGGGTTTCATCCGAACTCAGAACATATGATAAGTACGTGTTTGTACGTGATGCAATGTCATGATATGTTGAAATAAAATTCTTTATTGTTTTGTCAAGCTTTTGGTATATTTATGTTATATCTGTACTATGCCTTGGGAATCAAGTAGCCCAAAACATTTTTGTTACAGCACGGATTCAAATATATAAACATTTGGAATACCTTTTGTTCTTGATTCTTATTGTGTACCTACTTTTATTTGGGGGCACAAATTTAAAAGAATTTCTGGACTATGAAGTGAAAATTTAAATTACGGATGGGATTATGCTTCGTACTTAAATAGTTTGCTTGCATCTTCTTTGCCCAATTTTGAAATGAAAATATTTACTGTTTCGTTTCCGTCCTTGTCTCTGTTCGTGTTTTACATATTTTTAGATGAATGAGATGATGTTCAGCATATGTATTTTTTAGGATTTAAGGAGCTTTCATATATTGCTTTTAATTGAAATCTGTGATCCCAGTTGTACTCCAACCTGTCACGAAATAAAGCTCAATGGCACAATTGAGAAAGTCCCAGTATAATTGATTCATCTCTCACTCTGTCTATGTCCATTCGATAAAAACAATTGGAGTGCTGTATAATATTAATTGATATACCCAAGTACTTATGACCGTGTTGTTTTTTCAATGTTATCAGTAGTCAGAAAATAATCATCGTTCCACTTAGTCAGAGGTAATTTTTATCTTTGTTACCTTGCTACATATAAAGGTGTCGAACGTCCTTCAATTTTTATTTTAATCCCAGCTCCAATTTGGCCAACACTTGGTTGTTGCATTGCCTAGTTGTAGAGCCTCATATATATCATTCAAATCTATCTGAATTCTTTACAAATTCTATTCATTATGAAGGTCGTAGTAGTTACACTTCTTCTTTCCTTACTTTCTAATCCAATCCTTGGAGAATTCCAAATTTTCTCCAATGACGGCCACTATTCAATTCTGGGTGAGGTTCAACCTCCTTTTGTACAGTTCCAAGTGACAGTCCGCTCCACAGGTTGGGTAGCTTTAGGAATTAGCAAAGATCCAAAAACTTCGGAAACGGATCTCTTTATTGGTGGAATTGATGACAACAGTGGAAAACCTTATTACGGCGTAAGTAATTACACTTGTTTACCATTCATTAATCCAACTTAGGCATCCAATTAGCATAAACATATTTTAAAATCAGATTTATTGTTTGCATCGTATTTCTAAACGCAACCTGTTCCGTTTTGATTGGTCTTGGAAATTACCAGTGTGTTAATTTAGAAAAAGATTAGTTGTAATTTAGTTCGAAGTTGAAGCGGAAAAATACCTTTTTTGTATAATAAAATTACAATACCGAAAACACAAGGCACAGTAGTAATTTCCTAATGCATATTATAATATGTACTATTATAATGTAATATTATGAATATAATAATTTATAAGTAATTTGCAAATGTTTTGATTTTCAGGATTACTATGGAATGCTATATGGCTCAGCTATTGAAGATAAAGTCAATGATTGGAATGTTATTGAAAAAGAATCGTGGCAAGATGACAAACAAACTCATCTAACTTTCACTAGAATGCTGAAGACCAATGATACAAGGGATATCGAAATCAAGGTATTTGAATCTTAATTTAGATTTACTGCCTCTGTTGTCAGCCACAACTGTTACGCCTGTGGTTTAATTTTGGTATTATTTGTGCTTCTAGGATGAAACTATTTATCTAGTTTATGCATACGGGATAAATGACGATTTGTCACAGCCTGCTACAGATGAAGGTTATCAAAAAGTCAATATTTACCACAGCGGCCAGGATATTGATTTTGAGGACCATTTCAAATCAGATGAGCCTACGACTCCGGAAGCTACAACTCCGGAAGCAACAACTCCAGAAGCAACAACTCCAGAGGCTACAACTCCAGAGGCTACGACTCCAGAGGCTACGACTCCAGAGGCTACGACTCCAGAGGCTACGACTCCAGAAGCAACAACTCCAGAAGCAACAACTCAAGAGACTACGACTCCAGAGGCTACAACTCCAGAAGCAACAACTCCAGAAGCTACAACTCCAGAGGCTACGACACCAGAAGCTACAACTCCAGAAGCAACAACTCCAGAAGCAACAACTCCAGAGGCTACGACTCCAGAGGCTACGACACCAGAAGCTACAACTCCAGAAGCAACAACTCCAGAAGCAACAACTCCAGAGGCTACGACTCCAGAGGCTACGACACCAGAAGCTACAACTCCAGAAGCAACAACTCCAGAAGCAACAACTCCAGAAGCAACAACTCCAGAAGCAACAACTCCAGAAGCAACAACTCCAGAAGCAACAACTCCAGAAGCAACAACTCCAGAAGCAACAACTCCAGAAGCAACAACTCCAGAAGCAACAACTCCAGAAGCTACAACTCCTGAGGCAACAACTCCAGAGGCTACGACTCCAGAGGCTACAACTCCAGAAGCTACAACTCCAGAGGCTACGACTCCAGAGGCTACCACACCCGAAGCTACGACTCCGGAAGCTACGACTCCAGAGGCTACAACACCAGAAGCAACAACTCCAGAGGCTACAACTACTGATACTACGACACCTAGTTCCACGCCTAGTTCGACACCTAGTTCCACGCCTAGTTCCACCCCAAGTTCAACCCCTAGTTCCACCCCAAGTTCGACACCTAGTTCCACCCCTAGTTCCACCCCAAGTTCGACACCTAGTTCCACCCCAAGTTCGACACCTAGTTCCACCCCAAGTTCGACACCTAGTTCCACCCCTAGTTCAACACCTAGTTCTACACCTGGCTCTAGTTCCTCAACTGGATCTAGTTCCTCAACTGGATCTAGTTCCTCAACTGGCTCTAGTTCCTCAACTGGCTCTAGTTCCTCAACTGGATCTAGTTCCTTACCTGGATCTAGTTCTTCACCTGGATCTAGTTCCTCACCTGGACCTAATAGTACACCAGTTTCTACTACAGAAAATAGTGGTGATACTTTGAAATTCTCCTTCACTCTCTTTGTTGTTGCAGTGGTTGGCAGAATGTTGGTTTAACAAACTTAAATATTAGTTTTTACATAAATTGATCATTTGCCTTGCCATCTGAAACGACTGTAAGTATTAATAATATTTTCTATCCGCAGGGCATGAAAACACCAGGGTTGTTACTGTTTGATACCCAAAAATCTTTTCATGCCTTGTCTATTCTACTGCAAAATTATTTATGCATTAATTATTTGTTAATATATAATGTATAATATTCCTGTATTTATTTTCTGAAAGAATCGATATTTTATACTATGACGCGTGTGGGATCTTCTTTTAATAAAGTTTTAAACAAGGAAAAGAAAACCGTTTGAGGGATTGTTAATTATGTAAGCTTCATGATAATAAGACGAATGATATGTATTGTTGTAGGTACGTTAAGTGTATAGGCCTTCGCCCCTTAATTTTTTTTGATCTGCTTGCTGGTTCAATCACTGATCAAGTTTTGAAGTTTTATTTTTCTTGCGTAATTTTGAATACGTATCTGGAGCAAAGTTTATAATTAAACTTACAGTCTGCAGATAAGATAACTCTTGATAAGAAAGCAAGGCTATGGCAAACAATTGTTATGATGTTTGAGTGATGTAACAAAAAATTAATTCCATTTTCATATCATATGCATGGCGCTTATTTAAATTTGATAAGGCGTTACATTTGTAAGCAACTAAAAAAATAAATGGCATTTTCTATATCTATATGATGCTTTCTAGCACCCCTTGCAAATTCCATAGCACAAGTCACCAGAGAATTTCTAGCATACTTTTTTGTTCCCAAATCCTAACGTAATTAAAAATAGTTCTTTTATTATTTTAGGTCAGAAAAGACGCAAAAGTAGTGACTGGCTGACTGGCAACGAGGTGTCGTTGCTTAAATTCAGCCTTTACTTTAATGGTATACTTTGCTTTCGAGAACTTTTCGAAAATGTAAAAAGGGTGCTAGAAAGTTCATGGCGACATTTTAGCAAATGCTTGGAAATTTATAAGGGATGCTAGAAGAAAAGTCTGCGGGGACTTCCCTAGATGTTTTCCATTTGACAATTTGAATTTATATTTCTGACGTTTGTCTGAAAAGAACGGTATGAAACAGGCTAATAATGGAATTTAACTTGTATAGGAAGCAGATCCGGACCTACCATAATGTAGGCAAACTATAGACAAATGCATGCTTATAAGGTCTTAGGTTCCGGGTTGGATTCGTGTACTTATGCTGCTAAAATATAAAAAAGGGGTTATGATTTTTTTGTAGCTATTTATTAACATGCTAGTATAAACTCTATGACGTGCTACAATGTAAATAGCTAGTTTCTGATAATAAATATTTAAACGCTTGTAGTTTTAAACTCGTTTTCAGCTCGCCTGAATAAGGCAGCTTATTGAATCACACAGTCAGTCCGTACGTTTGTACTCACGGTAACTTTCGAATGCAATGACGGATATTGACAAAACTTTGTAAAAACAATGCCTATGGACCATTGATGATCCCTATTGATCTAATTTGAATTACTGCTCATTTTAGTAATCAAAATAGATCTATTCTACTATTATTCTACCAAAAATCTGCACACGGTCCCCTATACTCAGACGAGCTTCTTTTATGGCTTTCTGTAGGTTTTACTTTAAGGTCTCACAATCATTATAATCTCTTCTCTTATAATCTCAGACTTAGATAAAGCAATAAATTTACCAACCTAACTATGTATCTATCTATGTCTCTATGTATGTCTGGTAGGAGAGCCTAGGGAACCTGCACATATTACGTAACACAAAACCGCCTCCCCCATGTGTAACACAGGTGCTCACTATAACACTTTTGGGTGCCTCCTCCTCCCATCAACTGCATACGTAAAATCTACAAGCTCCTTAAAAGCAAAAATGCAAAATGCGCATGCTCACTTCCCCTAAATCACAGAAATGAGTTGTTTCATAATATTATAATGATATTATACCATCAAAGCAATAATCACTACTATTAGATAAACGGCAAAAGTCAGTCACGTGACAATTCCGTTTGTATGTTTGTACTTCCTTGTGTTGATTTGCTGTAATTCTAAATCGCAGCCAAGCACATAATAACGCACATAATGAGACAAATTCCAACACGTCCAAAGCAGAACAATTGGTGGCACTACACAATTATGCACTGCGCGGTCTATAGTCTCCTATGACGTACAAGGTACAAAAAATTTCATAACAGGAACAATGCATGCATTCTGTATAAAAAATTTTCCAGCTTTCAGTGCGCTCAAGGTTTCTATTACTTCATGTGCGGGAAAATTCAATTTGGTCACTTACATTGATGTTTTAAATTTTGAATTGGTTTAATAAGTTAGATTCCCAAAAAAGTGAGCCAGTTTTTGATTCAGTAAAGCAAATTTTGCACCGTTTAAGGCAGTGGTGCAGATTTCAAAACACTGTTTTTGCCACAAATAGGGACGCTGCTAGGTAACCAGCAAAAATTATCATAGAGGGTGAATGGAATCGCAAAAATTCGTACTTTTTTGGGAAAGTCCTAAACAATCTGAGATTACTGAACCTACACCCATGTAGTAAGTGTAAAAAAGATTCTTCAAAACTTATTTTGAGGTTATACTTTGAAAACTTCACATTTTTGTCTCTGGCTTGAAGATATCATCGTTTGAAACTTGAAATTGATACATATTTCTGTATTTGCATTTTGTGATCCGTGTGTCTTCCAATCAAAGACAAAATTGTGAAATTTTTAAAATATAACCTCTAGAATAAGTTCCGATGAATTTACTTTATGGGTGTCTGATCAGTAATCTCGGATCCTTTAGCACTTTCCCAAAAAAAGTTAATGGGGAATATGATAGTCAAGAGATCATTTACATCTGTATGCACCACGGACGGTATTCTGATCTTTTGTGGTAAAGTTGCGATATCGCAAGAGTTGCTATGTCTACTTGCGATGTCAAAATAAATCCATATTCTCATTTCCGTTAGCAGCGTCCTAGCAAGTTTGCGACGTTGTAGCAGTTTTTGATAAGTTGTCCAAGGTAACGGTACTTATCGGCATGGATGTTCCAACTCCAAGGTATGGAGTAGTGTGGAAAGGGTGTTAGGCATTGATTGAGGTACTACTTTACCAGTGACTGTAGTCATGGAAATTACAGTTGCCTAATGTCTTTCACTTCAATATGCATGGCACTTTACAGTCGTTACGTTACGGAGTCCGAGACCGGAGATTATCAAATTGCAATTGATATTGTCAAAGTAGCCATAGGGATCACAAGTGCCTGTATTCACCAAGTGCCTTCAACGATGTGATCGCAAAGTTGCGGTAGCTCTCAGTTTGCGCTAACTTTGCGAAGATGTTTGCTATGCTGTGGTAAAATTATGGGATGAGAATCGTGTTTTGTAGCAGCGCTATGGAATTTCCCTATTCCTACGACAACGATAGCAAAGTTAAATCTACGACAATGATGAGAATATGGACAATAGTAACTCCTGTGGTAACTCAATATTTGCTTGCGATTTTCCCTTGCTAAGGGATTCAGAATATCGTCCCAGGACTTTAAGCTCCCGGTACCTCAGATTTGGAAATCTCTGATGATCATCAAAATACATGTAAAAATTGATTTACAACGCTTGGAATTCTGTCTAAAGTTCTTACCCGATTTTCTTGTGTGGTACATTTTTGGAATCCTGAATATAATGTCGACCATCACAATGTATAAAATATGCGATAAACATTAATGGTATAATAGTATGCTCAATGAGTTAATCCAATAGTCAAAAAATATTCTAAAATTTCATCTTACTACTACCTAGGGTCAATAGCAATCCAAAAAATTTTAATTTCCAGTGTAGCAGGCCCCGCCCACTGGCTAATTTCCACACTTTAGCTCCGCCAATTAGCCACGCCCCCGAATGGATCGTGACAACACGTAAGTTCCTCCTACTTTGGGGGCGGGGCGAGGGCCGATTTCCACAGCAACCATGCAGGTTGCAAGAGACATTCGGTTCCTGAGTCCATATGGTTGAATTAAAATAGCATATTGGCGATCAGTAACATACTCTGGCCACCCACTAGGGTCACATTTTTAACCTGGGGTCTGGGGTATAAGGTATAACGTTACTTTGAGAGGGGCGCTGCACCCCCTCCCCCACTGGACACGGTTAAGCACGCACTTACGTTCAAATTTTACTCTTTTTCAAGTACAGGAGTAGAGAACAAAACCTACAGCAAGCCGTGACACAAGCTCGCCTGAGTAAAGGCGACCATGTGCACATTTTTGGAAGAATGATAGTAGAAATAGGATTGATTATCAAGCACGTATCCAGTAGGGGGTGGAGGGGGGCGCAGGGCTCCCTAAATCTGAGAAAAAGAAGATTTTTTCCAAAAATTGAAAACATTTTTCGCGCTTCGTGCGAATGTCTTATTTCATTATTTTTAGCAGCATTTTTGGTTGCGCCCCACCCTTGACCAAATTTCTAGGTACGTATATGTTGATTACTAAATTCTACAGTAATTCAAATTAGATCAATATTGATTATAATTGACTATCAAAATCAAAAAGTTTTAAAATAAGTTATATTTGACTATCAAAATAAATCTTAAATTTGGTAGGAGCGGAGTGAAATATTTTCCGCAAACAATTTATAGGAAATGTAATTGAACTTTTTAATACCCATTTTCTATTTAAAATGAAACAAGTGATCGCGCGGTCTCTCATCAACCAATGGACCGATTTGTCCCAAAATCAATAGGGATCGTCAGCGGTCCATATAAGCATCGTTTTTACCAAGGTTGGTCAATATCCGTCTGTTGCTTTCGAAGCGTGCGTTCGACTGTGCGGTTCTATAAGCTCGATCGCTTTCTCAGGCGATTAACTAAAATTACAATAAAAAGCACTCAATTTTCTAATTAATCGCTTGACGCTACATTGCCAATTAAGGCTAACTCGGCCTTAAAATGGTCCATTGTCCAGTGATGACAGTATGTACAATGGTGATTAAAAGTATCCGAGTGAAAAATGTGGTGGGTAACCGGAGTAATTTGCCAATAGCCAAATTCTCTTTCTAAACAAAAGGTTGACCCTAGGCCGTACTAAGGCGAAGTTTTGGAATATTTTTGACTATATCAATGTAACGCAAAATCTGTACCTCTTCTGGCCCTGGCCCAATTAATGAGAAAGCATGAAAAGGTCAATTGGAATTGACATAAAAATCTATGTATCTGAAATACATTCTACCCATCGTACAATATTGCCCCGGAATACACACACAGCTTTATTTATAACAGGGCTTACATTATATTAGTGCGATGAACCCAATTGAATGCCGATGTAATTGGCCTACTAGAAACCATAATTCTTACAAAATTGTTTGTAGATGCACTAGCCCCATGTACTACAGGACCTGGGTCCTGTGACCGCCTAGTAGTTTACATTACATAAGTTGATTATTGATGATTTAATGAAAATTAGGGGACATTTTGTAATGATTGTAATGTGCACATTAATTGCCATTTCAAAACATCTAATACAAATTGATTCTGCTATATCGACAAACTTTTTTAGCATTTTTTAGTAGAGTTGGCTTTATACCTTTTACTGCCCCCTTGAATTCTTTGTGCCACTTTGCACACCTTTTGTGTAGAATTACAAAAATATAAATATAACAGTATTGGTTAACCTTAGTGAAATGCCAATGATTTTTTTGGAATTGTTTTAGTTACTGTGATGGGTGGCCTGCTAAATTTCTCTTAAGAGCTAGGTTCCCACCTTAGGTGGGTTCACTAGTATAAATGTGGTAGTCTGGAAGAGCAGGGGCGCCAGTAGATCTAATGGCTAGTCCACAGGAGCACTGCTCTTGGGGCTTAGCCATAGGAGCTATCGACTTTAGTCCATAGGAGCAGTGCTGATTTCTTTGCATTAACAGTACGTATTTATTAAAAATATTATTATCAGTCATTATATAATTAGTCAGTAGGTTAAATATTGCATTTAAATACTTTGGATACAGTAAAATTAATAAGTAATACATTAAATTGACGAGTGAATGAAAGTAAAGGAGATTAATCGCAGTGAACATTAATACAATTAGTGTTGCCTACATGACACTTGGTACTACAAGGTACTTTATTTTTTCTGCATGCGCATATTCTAGTTCCACAACTAGTCTTACATTTACAAATAGATTGGCCATTGTAGGAAGTGAAGGACCTTAATGCACTTATGTATTTGATAGAAGTTAGTGGCCATTTAGTTGTGTCTGTTTCAGCTGACCAAGGTCCTACATTAGATTCGTTTACCCATGAGTCTATGATTCCTTTACCACATTGTAATTGAAGATTTCCATTCTCAAGGCGTTGCAGAACTTTACATGGTAGATTTATGGGGTCAGTGTTGGACCTATCCACTCTAGGTATTGGTAGAGATATCATGGTGCCCACTTTCACCGATCGGGTTGAGGTAGTCTTTTGGTATCTTTCGCCTTGTTGTTTTCGGTTGCAAAGATATTTTTTCATTGCTGGCAACCGGCTTTCTATATTTTCTAAAGTTGCTCCCATGCAGTCGGACGCTTTGTCTAAGGGCCACTTGACTTCTGCGTTTTCGGAAAATGAAGCGGGACTGTACTGGGGAAATTCCATCGTAATATAGAAATATAAATTATTTGATCTTCCTTCAGCTCATATCATACATAGCCATATTATCACGGTTGCGGTTCACTTAAGTTGTGCGCAGTGAGTAGCCCATGTACATAAAGTAAAGCACAGTCATGTAGCTGTACGTACAACCTACTGCTACTGTTACAGAAATCAGAACTGCTCCTATGGACTAAAGTCGATAGCTCCTATGGCTAAGCCCCAAGAGCAGTGCTCCTGTGGACTAGCCATTAGATCTACTGGCGCCCCTGCTCTTCCAGACTACCACATAAATACTAATTACAAATGACATTGCAACCGCAAAAACAAGTTGTCAGCAACCGAAAATGATTCTTTATGAAATATCTTCTAGTTTTTCAGCAAATTCAAGTTTCAAAATTTGTTTATGACGTTGAAGGCAGATTCATAACTCGGTATCAATGTGTTTTTTTCTTAGCAGTGATTAGGATTGGGTATTTTCTTAGTATTGTAGATGAATGATATTGGAGATGTCTAAAATTCCAAGATAACTCAAAAACATGTTTAGTTTCCATCATGAGAAATAATGACGAGTATGTAGCTAAGGTGTTGAAATATCCCCTCAATTTAAACACACCAGATATTGTATTTTATCAAAACTTAATAAAAAAAGTAATTTTATACATAAGAAAATTCTTGTCAAATGTTCAAGCACCCCATAAATTTCTTCTCTAAATACGCCTTTGTGCAATAGTGGTAACAGTGGTAAGATATAAATAATTATATTCAAACCCAGTTTAATAATTAGTACATATTTTATTTGTTATTGCTATTTAATAATTTACAGTGTTCAACTAGTTTCCGACGGTTTTCAACATAATATTATGTATAATCAATTATTTTTATTTTTTATTTATTTAAATCATATTTAACATCGAAAACTGATTGTTGTTAGAATACTTTAATATTTATGGACATTTTAATTTCAGATTTCCTGGATAATCAAATTACCGATAATATTAATTCCACATATTGTGTTCGCGGCATTGAAAAAGTCACAGCATAAATGTAGTTCCACAGTTAACATTTATTTAATTATTATAAAAAATAGGTTTATTTTAAGCCGCTGAGACTTTTACGTCTTCATTGTCGGGAAGACAAACTCCGAGTCCCTCAAAGCATTTTTCTGTAAAAGCATTGTAAAATGTTTTTAACTAGATAAAAAGTTTTTTATTCCTAAGAAATTAATAGATCGTCAAATTTTATGAAATAATAAAAGGAGTAGAAATAATCCCTTTATGAAAAATGCGGCATTATAATTTTGTTGTATTTGTAACTCTACCTCGTTTCTCATGTGTTGAAGTTTTTTCCAGGCTAGAGTCGATGGCAATGACACCTTTATCATTTTGGTCTGCTTTTCCAGATGATTCAGATGCTAGTTGTTCATCAGCAGGTATTTCTCGAGCGCTGCCTTTCTGCATCACGAAAGCAGCAACAATGACAATGGCGAAAAATATCTGGTGAAACAAAGAAAAGTTAGAAAATAAGTTGAGACTTTGAAGACCATGTAAATTCCTAAATCCGCATTTTTAAATTAGTTCCGCATGATGGAAAATAAAATAATATTAAATACGTTAAACGCCTTACCTGGAGTTTCATATTTATGAGTATTTTAGAACTATAAAGTTAAAACCGCAGCGATTGGAATGTTTTAAGTTGATTTTCTTCAGTTTCTTTTATGATTTTGTGAGTGTTGCCAGCAGAAGTATTTATATGCAACGAATATCAACATCCAAGGTTTTAAGTCTGATAGATTTCGAAGTATCAGCAAATAGTTTCGACTTCAATCTAGCTACTAATGACAGTTGCTTACTCATAAGAGATTTCTTGCAAAACCATAATTAGTTCATTAAGGTTGTGAATTGCCGCAATACTCGCTATAGTCATTTATGTGGAACTAGGTCCAACATAATACACACAGACTTCCACGTACTATTTGTACTTCCTGACAATCCTATCCTGGGTAGCTTTCAGAACTATAGTTTCATATGACGTGACATAAGATGTTACTTGAAACTAATCGCTAGAACTAAATCTACAATTCATTCGTAGGCTATAGTAATTGGATCAACTACCAATTTTGTTTGTTGTCAGAGTTCTATGAATTAATTAGTATCGTTTGATCATTTTGTGGACTTTAGATTACGTCAAGCTGAATTTTAAAAAGTTTTTCACTGGCTGTAGTCATCGTTGTGTACATAAATAAATAATTGGTTTGAAGTACTAATAATCTCTATTGGGCAGCAAGCAAACTAACTAAAAAAATTAATTTACATAAACTTAAATTGACGCCCGTCAATTACTTTATTTGTGTCGAACATGATCTGTTAAACTTACAAGTGTCCTTAAATTTGTAGCCAGAAGCGTAATGTAAAACCGTCAATACTAAATGTTTGTATTATGGCGACCATTTTATTCAAAAATTTTGAAATTCGAATAAATAGATTACATTATTTTAAATCGTTTTATGAAGGCACGAATATAGCACTTCGTAAATAAATGCAATTAGAGTTAAAACGATGCAAATGACAAAAAATAGAATTACAGGTATAAAGGCATGCAAATTCAAAGTTTTGGGATTTTCAGTCGCTTGCTTTTCATCAACTACAGTTTCAATAGCATCTTTGTCTCGAAATACAAAGCCTGCTGAAGATGCAGATGTACTATCCTCCCTCCTCCCCTCATCATAAATAAAATTTTCTTCCCATTTCCCATACAAACCAGATTCAAAAAGTGCAATGATTTTTTCCGCCAAAATAACGCCATAAATATTTCTTCGGACTGTCCATTCCCATTTTATTTTGAGTAAACTGGAATCCTTTGGTCCAAATATAAGATGGGCGTCAATAATATCAGGACTCTTTTCTAGTTTTTCGGCAAAGTAATTCAAATTCTGCAATTTGTTTATGACAGCAAATTCATTATTCGGTTCAAATGTAGTGCAATTTGAGAGATGGGAATTAATATCTTCTTTGCATGATGTTAGAAGGGTTTTCTTTATTGAAGCCAAGTAAAGCTGCATCGTAGGGCGGACGTCAACCAAGAACAATTTAGATGCCAATTTTTTAATCATAATATCTGACTGGGAGGTTGCATTAGAATTGGCAATCTTTTGTTCAAACGAAGAGTAATGATATTCAAAGCGAATATTAGTAGAATATTGGTCAATAGAATGTAATGAATACCGAATTTGTTCATTGCAAATAACTTGCATTTCAGATTTGACAAGTTCGTCTATATTATTTGGTATTTTAGGAATTGTTGGTCTGGTTATCAGTGCAAAAAGTTTCCCCTTGTAGCCACTACTGATAGATATGGTAAGTAAAATCCAAATTGCGACCAAAAATCGAATACACTTCGAAGAATCAGAACTTTTTATCGAATTTGTCAGATATACTTGACTTTGTTCCAAAAGAGCTCCGACAACCGAGAATAAAGTTGCGAATTTGTCATTGAAGAAGCCAACTGAATTTTCTCTAAGAGAAACTAAATCTGTATGGTGGCGGAACGGCCATGATGAACTCAACTCAAAAACAATACTAAATAATAAAATCAACAATCCCAAGAGAAACCAGGAGAAAATGTCAAGTGGTCTCCAAAGGAGCAGCCAATTTGTCACTTTTTTGCCTGTAACTATTGCATAAGTGTATTCTTCAATTTTAAATGGTACTGAAAGAGGGAGAAATCTTAAATCATTCTCTTTCAATTCAAAATCTTTATAATCGTGCACAGAAAAAATTACTGATCCGATATCTAAAAGATTTATATTATTGTCTTTCTTCACTCCAATCAATGGAATTTGATTAGAATCTTCTCGGAAATCTTGGATGGAAAAATTTAAATGTATTCCCATATTTTCGATGAGACATTGTTGTTCCGAATTTTGTAAATTTTCAACCGATGAATATAAATAGCACTTTCCAGGGAAATTGTTATATTTGTACTTGTTGAACTTTATTGCACCTCTATGAAAATTTCTGTAGACTTGAAGCCAAAATTTATTGACTTTGGCCAGCTGATCTAAATTTTCGGTACTATCTTTAAAAGATTTCAAAATTTTCAATTTTTCCTCTGAATGACAATGACCACAGTACAACTGTAGTGAAAAATTATTACTTTCAGTAGAAATATCCACAAAGAAAGTTTTCGAAGTTGTATCAAATGATGTAAAAGTTGAGTACAACATTTCAGCCGCCGATTCATTTGTAATTCGATGAAATACAACGGAATACTCTGCATTCTCCCTGACTGTACTCGATGAAAATTGATGTCCGGTTAGATGAAATGGGAGAAAAGAGTCAATGACCAAAATATAATATTTTACGTAGCAAAGAACAAACCTTAGTTGTGTTTTACTTCTTAGATTGTTTTCGTCTATTCCGGTAGGGGATTCCAAACCGTTCTGAATTATGAAGCCAGAATTCAAATCCTGCTTGTAATGACTATTTATAAGTTTTTGGGGGAAATTGGTTTGCATTTCGATGTTCTTTTCCTCCGTAGGAATCGGATATAAGGTTTCGTTTAACGGTGAAATTATAATAATGTGCAGGATACATTTGGAAAACAAACTAAATAAATCAGTCATTTCTAAAAAATCCTCAGAGTCAATTCTTAGAAGCAACTTTGCATATTATTACATTTAGAATGTTACAATGACGATTTAAGACAGACAATTTACAATTCGGTAGTAACTAAATCGTGACTGAGACCGAAATGTCCACTTATCACCTTTGTACATGTATAGACGGATGAAATAAACTCGTACATTAACAAATTAAAAGAGAAAAATGTTATCAAATCAATAATAATATTTTTACCAATTCGTTTTCAAACTGAAGGTCACAAAAGATCAATTAGGAATCTGTCCATCGGAGCGGTAATATTTACACACACAATATGATGCTTAAGTACCTCCTTACCCCTTACCCAAAAAATGTCAGATAGTATGTCAGACGCAAATCAATTTAAATGCAGTATTGATTGAGATAAGTAGTTTTTGAAGCTCAAGAACAAATTCTTATAGTGATTGCATTCAATTTATAAAATTAAATGTATCGAAATATTACCACTTAACTATGCTCATAGTTGTAATAGTTTGACTGCTTTATTTGTCATTTTAATACATGTTAACAATATTGATTCAATAATATAAATAGACAGACAGTTTGTTTCTTAACAAAAGAGATGTCTAGAAAAATTGATTGTTAATGATGAAGATATTATAGAAAAGCTAAAAAGAATACCAACATAAACAAGTGTCACAGACAGGGTTGTATATTGTTCGGAAAAATGTTTAGTGTCCAGGATGAAATTAGTTTTATCCACTGAAGGAAATTAATTTCGTCCATTTTATTTGGAAGAAATAACTTGTTCCTAATTTAATCCATTTTTATCCAACCCCTCTATTTCATCCACCGCAACCCTGATAAAAGGTAATAGGATTAATGATAGAATGTTTTGAACAATTTTTTTCCTTTTTTGAAAATTTTTAGTCAGTCATCATACAATTTATTGAAAATAACTACTTGGAAAGGCAATGAGTAAAGAAGCTATATAATTAGACATAGTCATGTAAAAGGCTAGAAGGTACAAAGGTCTAACTGCTCGTAGAATGCCAACACGAATTCCAAATAACGGCAAACTGGCAACCTGTCGAATATACACAGTTTTGAACTGCAAAGCACTTTTCAGTTTTCTTTTGCATGTAGCAGAGCCTTCGTAGACCTGAGATGCAACGATGAAAAATACAGTTACTGTAATTAAGCAGCTTACAAAAGAAACTAAAAATAGAATGTAAGTCGTTATCGGGACGATTCCAGCAAGCCGAATCGTTGCAAATAATGGAAAAATTGCAAATGCAGACAAAATCATGATGATGAATCGGATTAATCCATTTGTAAGGCTCTTGTTAAAGTGGATGTTTAGAATTTGTAGTCTCCGATAGTTAACAATATTAAAGGCCACCCTGTTTACCATACTGCGAGAAAAATATACACAAAAATTAATTAACTATTAAATATTTAAGTGCAATATTTAATTGAAGTATCTACAAGTCTTAAAGCCATAATTAATTTAAATATATTTAATTCATAGTACCATTTAATGCAAGTTACCTCAAAGTATTGAGCCAATGGGTAGCAGTGGAAATGTACATTTGAATATACATCATGGAAAAGACAATGGCAAAACCAATCACAAAATGTGACAATGTTTGAAATATAACCAAAAGTACAATCACAAGTGGATGACTTATATAAGATGATGGAAACAAGGAATAGAAGTAATGCTTATGCCCGAATTGGACAATACTCATCAAACCGAAAATACTTGTGAATGTCAATAGTGCCGTCAAATAAAAAAGCATTAGGGCTTCTAAAATTTTGGATGAGATTCCTCCATTGCTCAGTTTGAACTCGTCTAAATTAAAATCGATTCAGTAATAAGTATGGCAATTACTAAAAATATTGAGAAATATTCAACACAGATTGATAAAAAATAATTTAACAGCTAAAATATGAGATATATTTAAACGGTCCCTGAAAAAATTTAAAAGTCCCTGAAAAATAATTGAAACGTTCAATTGCTGACTATGTCCTTTGGTTTAATCAAGTTTAAACATTAAATAGCACACTTAAAATATTTCCATGCAATTTGTAATATTGCATATCATTTGTTTGCCTTCTACTGTTTCTTTTTATTAAATGTAAGTAATAAATATCACCAGCAAATCCTGCAGAAAACCAGTAACGCCACTAGGACACTAGTGCCAGTAATAATTGAAATTATATTGTTTCTATTGAAAGTTTTAGTATTTGCTGGCTTTTTAATAAAAACGAAAAAAGTGGAATTGCGTACTTTGAAACAATTTATCCATGAGTATGAGTTGTTGAAGAAATGCAACGACGTCGTTTTCTCTCTTGTGATAATTGTAGTAGAGCACTCCTCCCCACATGTAGCCAAAGGAAAATTGAAACAAAAGTGTCAGTTCCGAAAATTCCCTTGAACCTCGGTAAATTTCACTAAAAAGTCGGATGAAATTGTACAAACAATAAAGAGCCATATGGAGACCAGCAAACTTCCACGCTCCTCGTTTCCACTTATTTTGGACAATGAAAATAGTCTGTAAATCGTCATTCCAATAAAATGGGGATATTCCGATGAATGTGCCTATCTTTAAAATCATTCCAAGTAATCGTAATATTTTGTTTGATATCATCCTTATAGCGTTTCACTAAAAATATCCTTCCAGATGTTAATGATTTGTAATTGCTCTTCCACTAATAATTCTGTTTTTATAAATTCAACTTTCATAGCGTCTACTATAATTATACAGATAGGATATTTTATTTTTTTAACTTAACTCTACCAATTAATCTTCAACACAGAGCCATTTGTTGCAGTCAAATGGGTTTAAATTGTATACAATCCTTTGTATTTTAAGCCTATATTTTTTAAATCTTTAACTTATGAAATAGTTTTGGTTGAAGAATAGTTATTTATAACTTGGCCTTTTTTTGCAGTCCCACAACAACTAGGTATTAATTTATTACGTCGTCCGTGTCCGTGCAATATTGTAAGACTAAAATATTTGTAAGATTTATTACAACTGTGTTGTTACAGCTTTATGACAATAATGTAATGTTATCAAATTCTTAATAAGTATGCATCTGATAAATAATACTACTATAATATTATGTTATGTCATACCAATGCAAAACTACTAGCTACATCTCACTTGACATAATAATGACTTCTCTGTATTTTTCTATTGGAGCCCGCCGTTCGTAATTCAGGAGATAGGGACAGAACTGTTGTGTTATTGCCTGAACGGGTTAATTTTCGGGGTAATTCCCTGTCTCTGTGAATGACATCCACAACGACGCCGAGACCGAGATGCGCGACAGCAGTCTATTATTCTGTATTAGTGTAATTAAATTTGACTACCTACACTTAGTTTAAACACTTAGTTTTACGCACTAGAGCATTTATTTAAAGAAGCAGGCCCCATTTGAGTGATATTTTTGTCCTTCGAGGAAATTGGCCATACCTTTATGTCCACCTTTACATAAATATAAATAAACTCCACCTCAAAATATTTTAATGTTAAAACAATTCCTATGAATTCCTATGAATTTATATGAATAAATTCCTATGGATGGATGAAAATTCTATGAATTCCTATGAACTGAACTAAATAATTTTAACACTCAAACAATACAAAGTACTATTTCAGCAGGGGACAAAAAAAGGTACTTTATTTTTTACAAAAAGGTAAAAAAAGGTAATTTTTACAGAAATACTACTTTTTCTAAAAAAAACAGTCCGTTTTACCTGTTTTACCTTTTTTACCTTATTTACATGCATGTAAATGTAGAGTAGAAGTAAATGGGGCACGCTGCTACATCAATAAAGGTAAAAGGGTAATAAAGGACTGCTTTAAAAAAAATTTTATTCCTATCTTTTTATAAAAAAAGTCAAAGAAGGTCCTTTTTTGTTCCCTGTATTTTAGGTATGAGGTATTGGAAATTGGGAAACAGAAAGGCATTTAAATGATAAAGAAACGGCTTGGGATAATAGCATTAATAAGCAATTCCAGTACAGCATAAGGGTAATATTAGAACTTCAAAGAGGAATGTGAATAAATTAAAAATGACACAAATTATGTAAAATAAAACAACCGGCTTAAACGATTGTAGACTCAAAACTTCAGGATTTGCATTCGCTT
The DNA here is from genome assembly GCA_020055645.1 of Tomocerus qinae. Taxonomy (NCBI): domain Eukaryota; kingdom Metazoa; phylum Arthropoda; class Collembola; order Entomobryomorpha; family Tomoceridae; genus Tomocerus; species Tomocerus qinae. The sequence goes on from CM034546.1 coordinate 130,546,637, forward strand.
GTTTTTTGTCAATCAATGTGTTGATATCCTCTCCGTTTGTGGATACCACGGAGCCTGCCGCACCACCTCCCTTATGATTATTAATATACCCACTGCCATTTTCACAATTAACTCCTGTTTCGATAATGCCAACTCCATCATTTATAAATCTATTGTTTTCACTCCCCTCATTATTATTTATTCCAACAAGCATTTTTTCGTCATTATCCATTCCTAAACTGACATTTCCAAAATTATCTATTCCCAAAGTGACATTTCCGTCGGTATCCATTCCTAAACTGACACTACCATAACTATCAATTCTATTTCTTCCATAACTTCCCTCAGCTACATAATTTTCCACCCCTGAATTATCATTTCCATCATTTTTTACACCCCCGGTAAAGTTTACAATCGCTGCACCCGTATCTGAGTTACACCCGGTATTTTTATATCCTCCACCTTGATCTATTTGAAAACCATGACGTTCCCCTTCTGGCTTTGTCCTCTCATTTTCTAACACGATCCTTTCCTGTCTAGCCTGATCGTATTTTCGATATTCGACCCATTTGTGATACAAACCAGACTCAAACAATGCGAAAACTTTATCAGTAAAATGTTTTCCATAAATATTTCTTTGAGTGATCCAGGGAACTATTATTTTAAGCGGACTGGTTTCAACAGGACCAAAGATGAGATGTACAGGGCTGTGCCGGGTGTCAAAACTTGAGTAACTTCTTTCCATCACTGATGCAAACGGGTACAATAGATCTATATGGTCGATTATAGCAAATTCTTTGCCTAGTATAATAGAACTTCCATTACAAGAATTTTCGTCATGTCCAAGACTTGTATTTTTGTCCCCGCAATCATTTAACTTCAATGGAACTTCCCATTTGGAGGATAAGTAAATTTTTAATAGGGAATCATAATGGCGAACAGATGTGATTTTAGGCAGGATTCCCTGTTCAATATTTTTCATTTTTCCAATAAACTCGCAAGTAAATTGCCTGCAAACAATTTGAAGAGAAGATTTCTCAAGTTCATTCCAGTTCCTCGGGGTCTTTGGCATTGTTGGCCGGGTTATTAGCGAAAAAAATTTCCCTTTGTAGCCACTGCTAATTATCATGGCAATTACAATCCATAATGCAACGAGAAATCGGATACATTTCGAAGATTCGGGAGTCCCAACTGGTTTTGTGAGACATGATGGACATTGCTCCAGAAGAGTTCCTGAAACCGATAACAACGCCGTCAATTTTTCATTGAAGGACTCATATGAATATTTTTTGAGTGTGGTCAGTCCCGGATATCGAAATGGCCAAGATGAACTCAATTCGAAAACAATACTAAATGCTATAATCGATAGGCCTAAAAGAAACCAGGAAAATATATCTAAAGGTTTCCAAAGAATCAACCAATTTGTTCCCATTTTGGCGGAAATTGTAGCAAAAGTGTAAATGTCAATTTTATATGCGACTGGAACGGGGGAATGTTTCGAAACATTTTTCAAATGGCTTAGGTTGTAAGGATAACCTTTAAAAATTACAGTTCCAAATTGCAATGGCTTTAGGGAATATTCCGTTTCAGGTCCGTAAAAGCTAATCAGGGTAAAATTTAATTTAGAAGAGATTTTTTCCATCAAACAATATTCTTCGGGGTGCTGTGGATCATTTCCAAACTTGTTTGTAGATAGTAAATAGCATTTTCCATATCCAGGAATGTACAAGTTGACATTAGACTTTATCTGACCTCCGTGAAAATTTAAATAAATGTTTGACCACAATTTATCTAACCTGGCCAATAATTCATCTGGTCTGGTATTATTGTTGCTATTCAAAGACTTTAAAACTTGCAGATTTTTTCCTAACTGACAATGACCACAGTATATCTGGAGAATCAAATCATCAGAAGTAATATCCACAAAGAAAGTTTTTGTTACCGTATCAAATGCTGTGAAAGTTGAGTACAGAATTTCAGCGAGTGATTCATTTGCTATCCTATGAAATACAATGGCATACCCCGCATTTTCTGTGATTGTTGTCCATGAATACTGATATCTAAGAATATCCGATAGCGAAAAAGAATCAATCACATAATATTTCACGTAGCAAGGAACAAATCTTCGCTGCGTGAATGTTATGTTAGTTTCCAAATCATTTTTACGCATTCCAGAACCAAATTCACAATTGTATTGAATTACAAACCCAGAATTTAATTCTTTATGGTTATTTATTAGTTTTTCAGTGAAATTACTTTGCCCATCCTTCTCAGTATGATTCGATTTATTCATTGGAGAAATTATAATAATGTGCAGGATACACTGCGAAAACAGAGCGAGAAATTCTGTCATTTTAACAGCAACGTTTCAGCAGAATTGCTTTTTCACTTTTCAATAGAGACGGATTTTATAATTTCGATCGCAGAGATGAAATAACTATGCAATTGCAGGTAGCAACCTTGTGAATAGAAAGAAGGTCAAACTTGTCGTTGTATTTATAAGTTTACGTAGTTTATAAATACACTGAGGCAGGGAAATTAAATTATGAATCCAAATAAACAATACCTAACCTACATTACATAATTAAATAGATAATAAGATGTTGTTTGTTACACATAATAATGCTAAGTGCATCCAAATCTAGAGTCGAAACAAACAATTGCTATTGCCACCAGATAAACCAATTAAATTAGAATCCTATGATAGATTCATTAGGCTGCATTTCTTTTTCTTTACTTACGTCATAGAGTCAATTCATCTATTGATCTTAGTAGTTGACGTTGACATTTTAATTTTGTCATTATTAAATTTGACATTGTCACTTAGTCAAGTGAAATGAAAATATGCAATGAAGATTAAAATCCATCGCCCACCTGAATTTATTCTAAAGAAATGATGATCAGCACTACTTAATTTCGAAAATGCTCAAGACGAAAATGCCAATATTTACAATTGCAATGCATCGCTTAGAAAAATACAAGAAAATAATTCATTCCTTTTCTGTTAGTTGTACTTTGTACTAAACTCGATTATTTATTGAATAATTCATTGATCGTCATTCTTCTCATTACTTGTCAGTTTGAAAACCCATTATAAATATTAAAAAATAAAAAGAGTCATCTAATAAAATTGTACAAATGTCTATTTATACACACAATATTTGCAATGTAAAAAATATCGTACCTACACAACAGGCACGTATCTAGAAATTTGTTCAAGGGGGGGCGGAAGCAAAAATTGTACTAAAAATAACACATATTCGCGCGAAGCGCGAAAAAATTTTGCAATTTTTGGCCATTTTTGAGAAAAAAATTCTCTTTTTCTCAGATTTAGGGGGGGCGCTGCGCCCCCCCCGCCCCCCTACTAAATACGTGCTTGCTACACAATGATTGGTTGATTATTTGTGAAAATATTTCCATCGATAGTCAATGTGTTCAAATGACTACCAACTACGAAATCCATCGCAGCAGAACCGAAGCCAATATGAGGAAAGAAATTTGCACACGAATACATCCGGCTCCATTGTCATCAGCTTCACCTCCAGATTCATTACCTCCAGGACAGGCACAACATCCAGAACCACCACCTCTTTGAACACCTCTACCCGGCCCATAACCTCCAGGGCCACGACGACCCATTCCCCCAGATCCTCCAAAGTTACCGCCGGCTCCTCCAGAGGCATCACCTTCAGGTCCCGCTCCTCCAGAGCCATCGCCTTCAGCTCCAGTACCACCACCAGCGGCATCGCCCCCATTACCAGCGCCTTCAGGCCCAGCACCTCCAGATGCATCGTCCCCACCAGCACCCCCAGAAGCATCGCCTCCACCAGCTCCGGCGCCTCCATCGCCATCATATTGAGCAAGAACAAAATCCACCAGCATTCCGATTATTAGAACAGTCTTCAAAGTATATGCAAACTTCATCTTGATTCTGGTAGTCAAAAAATGGGCGAGAGTGAGGATTTGGAAATTATCAGAGATCAATGTTGCGATACAATATAAGATAAAAATATTCAAAATGTATCTAATACAGAGGATGACAATTTTCATTTATACAGTTACTTACAGTGTAGACAGCATCCAATCCACTTCAATACCAATTTAAATTGGAAAGGGATTACTCAAAAACTGGAAAGTTCATTGGTCACGCCAAGAAAAAGGTTGATATCTTTGTTCTTCCAAACGGTAAACGATGTGCTTGGTACGACCGAGTCCAAGATGAATCTTGTACATGTGAAAGTGTACGGCTTGCTTCAAATCCTGGAAACATTGCCGCCCAATTTTCTAAACAGAGTTGGAGTCTCAGAATTATACGTTGAATGTAATTTTTGGTTAACGCTTTATTTCTCCGATCACATTTTTTGTCAACACAAGACGTCGAGAAACTAATAAACCTACCTATATGCTTTGTGTGTAATTATTTTATCATTTAAATTAATGGTATAGGTCAACTGGTATATAGCTAAAAGAAACCATCGTGTTTACTAATGCACTTTATACGTTAGTCGATTTTAATTAAATTTAAATTTACAATACATCTGGTAAATGAAATAATAATGAAACATTTAGCGATCATGATAATAAGACTACACAGTATTTACTTCCACATAAGCTCCTTTATTAGATTTAGTTACAATTGCACATTAAATGCTTCGCCTTCGTCACGTTACCACCACCACAGAATATTTTCATATATATTTTATCGATCTCAGTAGACTTGAGAAATATTTCTTTATGAAAAATACAATATTGTACATGGAAGAGAAACAAGATTGATTGATTGAGTTGGCGTTTCTGATTGTCAATACAAATTGCAAGCACGTCAACGAAACCAATACAATATATTAATAAAAATATTGGAACCATTGGAATGGAAAAGAAGTCTGGATTTTGTAACAATAACATATAATTTTAATAATCCATAGGGAGTGAATATATGGCAGCTAGAATATGTACACAAGTTTACTTCGATTCAAGACACGAACCAATTCATCCAGTATTAGAGACAGTTAATGATGGAACAATCTGAGGTTAGTATGAGCCATGGCAATATTGTGACCATTGCAAGCATCAATGACCAATGCGTCGTTATTTGAACCGGCAGGACTGGCAATGTATTCAACTCCACTCTGAAATTATTGTAAAAAATGTCAACCAATTAATTACTATTTGTCAAGTTTATATCAACCATGAAATTTTTCTATTTTTTGTTCAATACATAACCAAATAAATGGGAAAGTGCAATAAATATACAAACAAATGCAGACAAAGTGACTTAAACCTTGACACAAATTATTTTGTGCAATTAATCAGAAAAAAATCTTTAATTTTACCTGTTTGGCCCGATCAATATTATCTGTAAATGGGAAGAAAGCATCAGAGCTGAGAGCAACTCCAGATAGTGTAGCAATCCATTCCGTCCTGTCGTTCTCTGTGAACAAAGCTGGAGGATTTTCATAATTAGCTTGCCATGAGGCAAGATCCATATCCTTTCCAACAGTTCCTCCCACATAATTGTCAATGCAATTAGCGATCTCTGCTCGCTTCACTCCTTTTTTGAACTGCATTGACAAAACTCTGGGATGATGACGAAGCCACCACAAATTGGCCTTGTCACCAGCCAATCGAGTGCAATGGATTCTTGACTGTTGTCCAGCACCAATTCCAATTACTTGTCCGTTCTTAGCATAACATACAGAATTAGACTGAGTGTACTTGAGAGCAATTGTAGCTACGATCAGATCTCTAATGGCGTCTTCAGAAATCTTAAAAAGGACAAAAGAAAATTATTTAATCTCATTTCTACTAGATTAAAAAAGGGAACAGTAATTGAATTAAGACAGTAAAACTCACATCTTTTCTGCTTGTCACCAAATTGCTAAACACGGATTTGTCAATGACAGCGTCATTTCTCTTCTGTTCCATATTAAGACCAAATAACGTCTTCATTTCAATATCTTTTGGAACGTAATTAGGATCCATCTAAAAAAGAAACAGAAAGTCATATAATAAGATACTAATTTCTTGTCTAATTTCGATAAAATGCAATGCTATTTGAAAAGCGATAAGGAATGATTCATATTTTCGATTTGGGGGAGGGTAGGGGTGCGAAAGTAGACGCTCCATGTATAAGGAGGTCAAAAATGAAAACTAAAGGGAACTAAAAGGTCCAAAAATAGCAAAAATCGCAGACGTCATAAATGAATCATCCCTAGCATTTATAAAGCTATGAAATACTTGTCATAATCATAATGCATATAAAAACAATCCACATGGCTATCGGTGAGTACCTGCAAAACGCAGTAGCCGCCTCCTTTCTTTTTCTTCAGGGCGTCCAGAGCTTCCGGCGTGTAGCCTGGAGCAATGATTCCATCAGAAACTTCTCGAGAGATAATTTTTGCTGTTTGTAAATCACAAACATCACTCAATGCAACAAAATCTCCGAATGAAGACATACGGTCAGCCCCTCTTGCTCTAGCATAGGCTGCAGCTAGAGGTGTTAGCTCTCCAAGGTCTTCCACCATACAGACTTTTTTCTAAAAAATAACAAAAATACAATATTTATTAGTAAAACTTGTATTTAATGCAACATGTTTTTATAATTATTAATAATAATACCTCATCGTCAGAGAGCGGAACACTAACGGCAGCTCCGGCGGGGCTAACATGCTTAAAAGAAGTTGCAGCAGGCAGTCCGAGTCCTGCTTTTAATTCCTTCACAAGCTGCCATCCATTAAGAGCATCGCACAGGTTAATAAATCCAGGAGAACCATTAACAACTATTAAAAACAAAATATTACAAGTCAATTACATAGCCAAACTAAATATAATGGCATGTGTGTGATATTGTATTTCATAAGCTACTATTAAATATGGAGAGTATTCAATACAGATAATCCAGAACTCTTATTTACAACGTATTATAAAACATTTTAACGAAGTAAACTTTCTGTCGGCTTGTCAAGATTATCTTACAAGATGACTCAACATAATGTCTTTATAGTGGATATTATTAAGGTTTACTTACAAGTTTACATTTTACATATACACATATTTAAAAAAATTCTTAGTGTGCTAACCTTACAATTACTATATTACATAAATGTCGACAGTTTGTACAGCCGCTGTCATATCGGTCAAGGCTGAATACATCTTACCCAACACTTAATTAGACTCGACAATAGTGCTTGTAGTGAAACCATTTAGATTAATAGCATTACTATATTAATAAACTCTACTTGTCTGCTTGCATCGCTCTGAAACAGTCCACTACTGGACATAAAAAGTAATCAAAACCAAAGCCATATACCAATTACTCACCATCATTATTGAATCAATACAAACGACAACAGATTGAATTCATACCTTTCAGAGGCAATTCAGCTAATGTTGTGTAAAGTTGAGCAGGCTTTTGGTGAGGATTCATGCCATAGCGTAATGTCAGCTGTGAGACTCCACTCGAATACTGCTTCCGAAAATAGTCGGAGATTGCTGCATCGTAATCGGCTGTGTGCGTAAATGCTTTGAGGGCTAAAGTCTTTCTGCAAAATTAAGATATATTTAAAAATTAAACAACATTCAAATTGTTGCTGTTATTTACATATACATACATTTATAGGCATTTACTACTTGTATGAATCTGTCATGATTATTTCAATGTAAAAATAATTGCGAAATCTTGTCACATTTTTGTATTTGCAAAAGTAATTATTACAAATATTTGTATGTGAAAGTCTACGAATTATATATTTAAATATATAGTAAATTATAATTGCTTTTGAGTTGCAGCCATAACATGTTTAACTTAATTATTTCAAAAAATTATTAACGAGTAATATTTGACTTAATAAAAAAACTGTCCAAGTTACATTATGTTGAAATAAATAAAATATCTGTTCACTTTTGGATGAGCTACAGATAAGTATAAGCATCTGCATTGAAGATTAATTTTATCTTATCAGGCAGCATATCGGATTACTACTAAATGATGTTGATGTGTATTCATAATTACTATGTAGGATAAGTATATAGTAAATGCTTAAAAGTACTTCCTACGTTATTAAATCTTATCAAACATGCCATACCCACCGACTTAGTAATACATTGAAGTATATTACATCATAAGTGGCTTCTGCATTCCACTGATCCTACTTTCGTTATCTAAGAACTTGAACCGGACTGACTGACCTTGTATCTTCTTTGGTATCACAAGACCCAGACGATTCCATTTCTTTAGCAACAACTTCATAATCGCTTGGGTCGCAGATGACGGTTACACGTGCATGATTTTTAGCCGCAGCTCGCAATAAAGTCACACCACCTGAAGATTTAAACACATTGTGCAATGGATACAAATTATATTAAACACATGGGTCATAAGAAATTGCACAACCACACATTGATCATACTTGTCTGCTAGGTATATTGCAAATAATTTAAAATGATGTCTAGTTTTTTATTTAGATACCAATGTCAATGTTTTCAACGGCATCTGGTACAGTTACTCCAGGGGTTGATACAGTTTTTACGAATGGGTACAAATTGCATACTACAACTTGAATCCAATTATATCCTTGTGCTTTCATATCAGCTTGATCTGACTCAAGAGCTCTGGCTAAGATACCTGAAGACAGCATAAAATGACATTAAAAATGACATTGAGCATAAAAAAATTTTTTAACATGACAACTGACCTGCATGCACTGCTGGATGCAAAGTTTTGACACGGCCACCAAGCATTTCAGGAGCTCCGGTAATATCTGACACATCTTTAACAGGAAGACCCGCATCGCGAAGAGACTTGGCCGTTCCTCCGGAAGCTACTAACGTCAATCCCAATTGATTCAAACGGGTTGCCAATTCCAAAAGCCCAGTCTTGTCGGAGACACTAAGGAGTGCTGCGGATTAATAAACCATATTCAAATCAATAGCTTTGTCCAGAAAACGTTGAACGTTCTCGATTTCAATCTACATTTATTTAAATCTTATTTACTTGTACCTAAAGTCAAAAGTTCAAAAAACAATATAGTATAGTAAAATATTCATGAATATAATATAGTATACATTTAACTTCAGCATTCATTCTTTCATTCTTTCATCATAGGAAAGAATGAAAGAACTTTGCAATGTTATGGAAAACCCCAGCAGGATTTTTGTTATGAAAAATCAGCTGATAGCGGATTATTATCAATTATTGCAATTTTGAATTTTTTATCGTTTTTAAGGGAATTATTATTATTTCTAGTCACTAGTACCACCCCACCACCACCTGTGACCTGCGTATATATTGTGTGTGATGTAACGACATACGCTATATTTTAGAATTAATAAATTCGTACCGTAATTAACCATTTTTCTGGATTGTTGATTTAACTGCTACTGACTGATGACTGGGGCTTATTATTTTCCAAACGAAAATACTGCGTAATACCGAAAAGGACGACGAAAGAAACTTGAAAATGGGAAGACCAAAGTCACGCAAGAGTGTCTTTCTTGCTGGCTGGAGAAGGAGTGGAAACTGGACTTGGCTGGAGCTGGAGGATCTTCTATCTCCAAATTCCATGCATTCCCACTCCATAGTTCATACTTCATACATACCCTTCGATTCCACTATAATATACACAGAATATAATACTGAATACACACACACAGCACCACAGCAACTTGTTGCATGCAATCATGCAATGCAACAAAGTTAAAACTATTCCAATGTTTATGTTGTGTATTCAGAAGGTTTTATCGGCTTAAAGGCCGAGGACGATTCATAGATAACGATGGTAGATTATAGGAAGTGGGGTAAAAAGTCAAATTGAGTTTCAAAATAAGCATTGTATTTAGAACTCCGTTTGGGAGGGGCTTAGACGTCGTATAACCAAAACCTACAGCAAGCCGTAACAGAAGGTCGCCTGAGTAAAGGAGACCGTGTGCACATTTTGGTTGTAAAGATAATAAAAACACATTTATTTTGATTATTAAAGTAAGCACTAATTCAAACTAGATTAATATAAATCATAATTCAATATAAAAATCAACAGAAAATCAAAATTGATTAAAGTTGACTATGAAAATCAACAGAAAATCAAAATTGATTAATGTTGACAATGAAAATCAACAGAAAATCAAAATTGATTAATGTTGACTATTAAAATCAACAGAAAATAAAAATTGATAACGTTGACTATGAAAATCAACAGAAAATCAAAATTGATTAATGTTGACTATGAAAATCAACAGCAAATCAAAATTGATTAATGTTGACTATGAAAATCAACAGCAAATCAAAATTGAATAATTGAAAATCAACAGAAAATCAAGATAGTAATGTTGTGTATTCAAATCAACAGAAAATCAAGATAGTAATGTTGTGTATTAAAATCAACAGAAAATAAAAATAGTAATGTTGACTATTAAAATCAACAGAAAATCAAAATAGTAATGTTGACTATTAAAATCAACAGAAAATCAAAATAGTAATGTTGACTATTAAAATCAACATTAATGCTTATTATTTAAGTCAACAGAAAATCAAAATTGATTAATGTTGACTATTAAAATCAACAGAAAATCAGAATAGATTAATATTGAGTATAAAATCAAGTCAAAATCAAAATTGGTTAATATTGACTATCAGAATGAAAAGATGTTAGAAAATGTGAAGTGATTTTTTGGTTTTATTTGCTTTATTATAATATCTCAAATTTGGTAGAAGCGGATTGAAATATTTGATACTATCACGCTAACAATTTATAGGAAACGCCATTGAACTTTTAAATGTCCATTTAATGCCAAATTTTCACTTTGACTATCAAAATGAAGACAAAGTGAGCGCGCGGTATCTCAGCAACCTATGGAGCGATTTACTCCAAATTCAATAGGGATCGTCAGTGGTCCACAGGCATTGTTTTCGCTAAGTTTGGTCAATATCCGTCATTGCTTTCGAAAGTTATAGTGGGGACGGACGGACGGACGTACGGACAGACTGTGCGGTTCTATAAGCTCGCTTCCTCAGGCGAGCTAAAACTACCAGTCATATTCGAGAAAAATGTTGGCTATCATATTTGGCGAAAATGAGTCAAAAATAGTCTTAAAATACAATATTATCTCAACAATACAATTTGAGCTTTACTAGAAAAAAATTCCATTTTTAGCTCGCCTGAAAAGGCAGCTTATAGAATCGCACAGTCCGTCCGTCCGTCCGTGCGTCCGTCCGTGCGTGCGTCCGTCCGTTTACACGATAACTTTTGAAGACATTGATGGATTTCAACTAAACTTGGCAAAAACATTGCCTATGGACCTGTGACAAAGCCTATTGAAAATGGGCCACATTGGTTCACAGGTTGCTGAAATGACGCGCGCTCACTTTGTCTTCATTTTGATACTCAAAATGAAAATGTGACATTAAATGGACATTAAAAGTTCAAATGTGCTTCCTATGGATTGTTAGCGGGATAGTACATAATATTAAGTGCCGCTTCGACCAAATTTAAGATTTTATAATAAAGTAAATAAAACTGGAAAATATCTATTATAGGACGAAAATAAATCTATTTCGCATTTATATGCAAATAGATAGTTAAATTTATATTTTTCGAATTGCTTTCCATTATGATAGCCAACATTAATCAATTTTGATTTTCTGTTGATTTTCATACTCAACATTAATAAAATTTGATTTTCTGTTGCTTTTCATAGTCAACATGATTAAATTTTGATTTTCTGTTGATTTTCATAGTCAACAATTATCTATTTTGATTTTCTGTTGATTTTCATAGTCAATAATTATCTATTTTGATTTTCTGTTGATTTTCATAGTCAATAATTATCAATTATGATTTTGTGTTGATTTTCATTGTCAATCTTAATCTATTTTGTGTTTCTGTTGATTTTCATACTCAACATTAATAAAATTTGACTTTCTGTTGCTTTTCATAGTCAACATGATTAAATTTTGATTTTCTGTTGATTTTCATAGTCAACAATTATCTATTTTGATTTTCTGTTCATTTTCATAGTCAACAATTATCTATTTTGATTTTCTGTTGATTTTCATAGTCAATAATTATCAATTATGATTTTGTGTTGATTTTCATTGTCAATCTTAATCTATTTTGTGTTTCTGTTGATTTTCATAGTCAACAATTATTTACTTTGATTTTCTGTTGATTTTCATAGTCAACAATTATCTATTTTGGTTTTTTTGTTGATTTTAATAGTCAACAATTATCTATTTTGATTTTCTGCTGATTTTCATAGTCAATAATTATCAATTTTGATTTTCTGTTGATTGTCATTGTCAATCTTAATCTATTTTGAGTTTCTGTTGAATTTCATAGTCAACAATTATCTATTTTGATTTTCTGTTGATTTTCATAGTCAACATTAATCTATTTTGATTTTCTGTTGATTTTCATTGTCAGGATTAATCTATTTTGAGTTTCTGTTGATTTTCATAGTCAACGTTAATCTGCTTTGATTTTCTATTGACTTTGATGGTCAACATTCATACATTTTGACTTTGATACTCAATATTAACCAATAAATATGAAAATAAACCTGTTTCTATTATTAATAGAATAACTGTGTACACGGTCCCCTTCACTTTGATGGTCAACATTCATACATTTTGACTTTGATACTCAATATTAACCAATAAATATGAAAATAAACCTGTTTCTATTATTAATATAATAACTGTGTACACGGTCCCCTTCACTCAGGCGAGCTTCTGTTACGGCTTGCCGTAGGTTTTCTATATCAAGGGGGATAAATATCCCTCTCAATTCAACTTGACATCTTATAACTTATAATATTAATTATTATACTTTATAAGTAAGTATAGATATTATATTAATTAGCACTACAGTGGTGTTCCTAGAAATCTATGAAACTGAAAAAATGTAATGGTTTTGTGATCCAATATTTTATCTGTCTTGCACCAAAATGTTTAGTAATTCAATATGATATTACCTTTTAAAATTTTTCGTATTCTTTAGTCTCTAAAGATATTTTATTTAGAACATGATCTAATTTCCAAATATTTTTTCGACTTTGCCTTCCCAAAAGTATATGGGGACCATATTACGCGGCGTTATAAGTAGGTTACTATACTTACTACTAGCAACAATTTTTTGTTTGAGCGCTAAGTAATAAATACTATGGTTAAACGTACCCGAAAATTCAATAGGCTCAAATATAATTTTTCTGGGACTGATACTTCCTAGTAGATCACGTTGTATGTAATATTTCAATTCATGGTATATTCACAGAAATTATCGAAAGGGTATAATATGGCTTCCATAAATTATGGTGTGCGCTACTAATGCATGTTCCTTTAAGGAAAGAAGGAGCACAAGCACAGCACTACTCATGCTAGTTTCTGGCCCGGCGAGCCAGGCTGGCTTGGCTCGGGTCGGTCGAAGTTTTTTCATAGACCTTGGCTCGGCTCGCTGAAACTTTTTTTAAAGCACTGGCTCGGCTCGCTGAAATGTTTTAAAGGGCTGGCTCGATTCGCCCTATTGGATGATGTGGCTCGGCTCGCCCTTGGCCCAGCTCGGCTCGCCCTTGGCCCAGGTCGGCTCGCTCAAAAATTTTGCTGCCATTCTTATTTTAAACCAACAGCTTTCTTAACCATTGGTGGCTCGATTTTTCAGCGAGCCGAGCCGAGCCATGGACCTGGCTCGACTCGGTCGAAATTTTTTGATAGACCTGGCTCGGCTCGGCTCGCTCAATGTTATTAGATGCCAGTGACTAAGTTCGGTGACCTAAACTAGCATGTGTGCACAACACCACATTCAAATTTTCTTTTATGGATGGTACTATGGTACATTGGATAGTAGAGTCATAAGTAAGTAAGGATAGAGTGGAAGTTTACATTCACTCTGTGTTATAACTTTTGTGGTAGAAATCCCCGCGAAAGGATGTAGATATACCTATAGATTGTAGAGTTTATATATATAATAATGTTCGCGGGTATTTCTGCCAGTAAAAGTAAACAAACGAAACTTCCAGTCTATTCTATCTAACGTCTTTTCATTGGATATGGTGTTGAATAGAATAGTATGGCACAAACAGTATAAGACGAAATCCAGCTATTTCATGGCCGGGGCGAACTGTCACATGTCACAGATTTAATTAAAACTAAAGGCATGCATTGCTATAATATAGCTAGTTACATTGACAAGAGATTTTTGTTTTCCAAGCACTCAGGCAATAGGAAACCCGCCTACAAGAAATTCGGATTTTTTGAATTATAAGATTAAAGCTAAGAAAAATTAATGTTATTACTGCTGAATTAAATTTTTGGATTTATATGCCATAAGTTTTGCTTATAAAGCAGTTTTGAAAAATCCGTTGATTTAATTTTTAAAAATGTTTTTCAATTTTGTGCCACCAAAATGACAACATTCTTGGCCGAAAGGTAAACTTTTGACAATTGAATCGGGTAGAACACCTTTGATATTGATATAGTTGGGACAAGAAAATGTTTCCCAATCGACCAAGTGAACTATTAAAAAAGAAACTAAAAAATTGAGTATAGGTATAGCATGGATCCAAGGATACAATATATATAAATTCTATCCTTGGCTACATGTTATAACCAAGCTTGTTTGAACTTCCAGCGAAAAACAAGTTACTCTTAGTCAAAAGTGTGCTTACTGCAGGAGCGCACCTAATGGAGACCATTCATTTGGATTGGGTCATAAGTATATTGTATAAAGTTGAGAAATTATTGATCGATAGGAAAACACTTGCAGTTTCAACTTTTGTTAACCCGAAGAACCCAAACTTTGCCCAAACTCTTTAGGAGTACCGGGTAGCGTAACGAGTAAAAACGGTTATTGAAGTCATAAAATAAGTCATTTTCAGGGTCGCAGCTAGACCTGCCTCAGGGGGCTGACCTTTTAGATCTCCCAGTTACCTTATGTATTATTAATTACAATGCAATGTATTTTATTATAGGTATTTTTAGTTTTCTGTGGAATTTCATCTGACATTTTAAAAACTAATCAGACCGAACCGGACATTTAAAAAACTTAAAAACTAAAACAGCTACAGGATACTATTAACGATCTCTAATAAAAATGTACAGATAGAACCAAACTGAATATGTTGTAGTAATGAAAAATCCGAGAAAACAGACCTAACCAAAACTGTAAAGAAAATGGATGCCAAAAAGCTATGAGCCACAGATTCCAAATTTTTTTATCAAGTAGATATCTCAATAAAAATTCAAAATTACTTAACCAGTAAAATATTTAGAACCGATTTGGCACAGACGACCCAAAAAAGTTCGACGATCCGTTAATTAAAACGTATTTATCTATCAGGTTTCAGAGTTAATCTATTTTGACTTATAAATCTAGCGGCTTGTAACCGCTAGCTTTATAATTCCACCCTGTGCAATCTGTCTGTTTATAGTGATTGAGTTATTGAGTGATTGTAACGGTCAGGATCACAGTTCCTTTTGGATATACAATGAAATAACTCAAGAATAATCCAGAATGAGTTGTAGGGACAATGACCAACTTTGAGGTCCAGATCGGCGTGGATATGACCTTTGAATTTAGAATAATTTTTTATCTTCGTCACTAGGATTAGAATAAGAAGCTCAAATTTTTTATGTATCATTAGGGCAAACTGAGATCACGTGGATAATCAGCAGCGCGGAATCAAGTTTAGATAATTCGAAAACCATAGACAGTTTGACAGTTTTACAACCATAGACAGTTTGACAGTTTTACAACCATAGACAGTTTGACAGTTTTATAACCATAGACAGTTTGACAGTTTTACAACCATAGACAGTTTGACAGTTTTACAACCATAGACAGTTTGACAGTTTTACAACCATAGACAGTTTGACAGTTTTACAACCATAGACAGTTTGACAGTTT
The DNA here is from genome assembly GCA_020055645.1 of Tomocerus qinae. Classification (NCBI taxonomy): domain Eukaryota; kingdom Metazoa; phylum Arthropoda; class Collembola; order Entomobryomorpha; family Tomoceridae; genus Tomocerus; species Tomocerus qinae. The sequence continues at coordinate 130,562,509 of CM034546.1, forward strand.
TACAACCATAGACAGTTTGACAGTTTTACAACCATAGACAGTTTGACAGTTTTACAACCATAGACAGTTTGACAGTTTTACAACCATAGACATTTTTAGGAATCCAGCAATTTAAAAAGTAAATCTTACCGCTGCTTTAGTACAACGTTTGCCAGGGTTTATTAATGTGCTCCATTTTTCAATGTACCGTAGTATCGAGTATTAGGCAGTTAGTTTTTTCCCGTAATGTAAGAATGAGCCTCCCGTAGTGTAAGTCTTACGTCAAACTCCTCCCCTTTCCGTAAGAATCCTAGGCTACGCAAAAAAAGTTGAGTTACGAAACGTAAAAATGACTACACTACGTTTCAGACTTACGAGCATACGTATTGCCCTACAGCATGTAGTTACCCAGGCGACTGGTATGATTCATGTTTATTCCACAAAGTTAATTTTGGAAATTGAGGCACCTAGCAACCAATTACTTACGGAAAATTACTAACTATTCTACGTAACCGTAGTGTAAGTTAGCTTCGCAAAGTAAGCCGCGTAAAGACTTACGCTACCTTAAGCTCAGAGTTACACTAAGGAATAAAACTAACTGCCTAATTTTGTACTTACTTACATATTCTCAACTTAGGAAAATTATTAGGCAACTAATTAATAATTAGTGAGGTGCTTTTAGTTTACTGAAAAGCGCAGTTTTTAATTGTACGCATTTTACCATGTATTTGGTAAAACATGAGAAAGAGTTAGAAAATACAAATCAAACTTTTAATGCTCGTAAACAGATTTGTCTTTTATTATTAAAAGAGTGCTAATTATCGGAACTAATGATATAAGTGCTGTTGAGATTAACTATTCGTAAGAGACCATGATGTCGATTGTGTTTTCGATAAAAATGCTGATGAATGTAAGGGTGGTGCTTGTTTGGAATACGAAGAAAGGGCACGTCATGGCAAAGGGTCGGCATCCAAGTGCAAACTTCCTCACGTATCTGCTTTCATTATTTTTCCAGCGGGTGACCAGCTCATTGGACTTGGTTCCTACCATCGCTGCTTGTGGGATGAGAATAGACTCGAGAATGGTAAGCGTAATTGCAAGGCTCGGGAGAATGAGATACATGGGCATCTCGATGACGTCATAGAGCTTGATGGTTCCAAAGAAACTGGTCGTGCTGATGACCTGGGCCACAAAGAGAAGGCAGGATACAATTGCTTTGCCGATATAATTTATCTGATTAATCATGATGGCCAATGATTGGTATGCGATTTTTTCTCTTTCTCCAAACGTCTCCACTTGAGTCATCAGGGTAGCCCAGAATATCGGTATCTGTATAAATACCGCAGCACACATTAGGAGAAGTGTAATGGTTGACAGGAGAGACAGCGCAATGCCTAGCACGTAGATCCCTAATGTAACTCGGACAATTGTAAATCGAGAATAGTGAAATGGCAAGTTCAACGCTTGAATGACTTCAATGCGAAGAGGAGCACTTTTGCTCATGCCAGTGTACAGGCCGAACATGATCCCAATAAACAACATCATGTAGGGTAGGAACATCAAACCCAAAGAGATCAGTTTCAGAATTATCCCAGGCTTGATCTTCTTCCGTTCCTCTTTGTATTGCTCTATTACACAATCAATTACAATTTTAATATGCAGCAATGAAATAATAAAATTAGAACATGAGACGAGTATTGTTTGAAAGTCAAGTCCCAAAAACTATAATTAACGACCACCAGGATGAATATACGTACTATGATTTTGCATAAAGTTTCTAAAACCTATTGTTAATCTCCTTAAATATCAAAACAAGTTTTAGTCGTTGCAAAACGAAAAGGATTATCTAATTTTTTTAAATGTAAAATAAGAAAGGCAAGGTATTTTTTTCTTCTCTACTATTTATGATTTACTATTTACTATATATGTTACCTTCCAGCCATATGTCCATATTGATTACATCCATTGCTATTTTGGGTAACTCAGAGAAGTGTCGTGACAATGCAACATTGGTTACCGTTGCGATGAGAAGAATTGCCATCACACACAGATTTACAATCACTATGTGTGGTTTGTATACTGGATCTGTGATGAAGAGCAATTTGGCGTGCTGATATCCAATAAAGCACATTAGTAGAGCCACATTGACACATCCAATGAGAGTTACGCGAAGTTTCCATTTCTTTTTGGTTACCCACACCAGTAACCCTTCTGCCCCTCCCTTGCGTGTTAGTTTCAATTCATAGGGACAAACTCCAAGTCTCATATAAATGTTCTGGTAGTGTTTGAAAGACTGCAGAATGAAATAGTCAAGCATCTTGACACGAGCTCTCCTAAGGGAAGAGTGAATTCAACCTACAGTGAAATTAATTTTTACTGGGTTTTAATGTCAGTTCGGGCAGAACTCTAGCTCTAACATTCTATTATTTGCAGTTTTATCAACTCTAAATAATACATTACGCAATTTAAATGCTTCATCATAATATACTGCGTCTTTGCTCTTCCCAGGAAAAACAATAACCTACAATAAAGCCTCTTAAACTTGCTAAACAAAATAAATAGGATTTTCGTCAGAGTAAATTGGTTTTCCACCCTCATCAGCCTACAAATATATGTATGGCAATATATTATCCAAGAAAATTATTATTTCTCTAATAAGTTCTCATGTTCCTGGTAGTCACCATTCCTGAGGTTCAACATTCAACATAGTCTTAAATACAAGGCCACTGCACTGGTATCGGTATAAGCAATCGAAGAACAAAGAAATTAAATACCAGGGTAAGCGTTCTAATGTAAATCCATAAGGAATAAAAAGGGAACAGCTATGACGGAGTTGCTTCAGGGTGGATATGGAATTCTGCTATTGTCTTTATTCATGCGTCCTGCAAACATACTTTCAATCTAGATCAGCAATAGTAATTTAAAAGACCATGTTTTTATAATAAATGTAATAATAAAGATACGCCTGTTTCTTGTTTCATTACAGAGTTCAATAATATGACAATAAGTACAGTAGCATTTATACCGAATTAAGACTATGAAGTATGCCAAGTATATGAAATGAATCACTACTTTAGTGCGACGTTACAATTTCCATGAGTTAGAGTTAGGCTTTTTATAATATCGGAGTACTAAATGTACTTATTATTGGGGTGAATAGGCAAATGCCAATGTTGGATTGGCAGATCAATTAGATAATTTCCAAAAATTGTTATTCATGATCAAAGTGCATATTTACTTCCGCACTCATCACTTTAAAATATTTCTTCCCTTTTACATTACAGTATTTTGTTAATAAAAATTTACTTGAGCTTGATATCCGTATTACATATTATTATTATTATTATTATGTTGCCCTGCATTTGCAATCATCCGAAAGTTTCCCGACATATGGATATTACCGGCCAGACTAAAAAAGGCCAGACCATAAGATGGACTCAACATACCTAATCTAATTTATCATCTAACCTAATCTGAGGGTGGCGTGGGAAGGCGGTGCTCTTAATTTTAAGATTTTTAGCCTTGCCGAGGATATTATTGCAGATAGTGACGAAAAATACGGTCTGATGATCAGATATCCCAAATTTTCGTTCGTTCGGCAACCAGGTTGCCCTGTAAATCGGAATTTGATCTGCCCACCCTAAGCTTGGGCGGGTCTTAAGTGTTGTAAGCCATTAAGATGACACGCCTCTGAAGGTTAAGGCTTTGGGTGGAGAAAAAACCAGGAAATTGGGGGAGAGCATGTTTCTTAAGAAATTGGAAAATTCGGGATGCCTTTTGATGATGAATGAGCAATTAATAATAAGTATCTGAAATACTCCTATTCAGATTCTTCCAGTGTTACGATATGTCATAGTCATATGTACAAGGTTGTGATTAGATTAGTATGCAGTTTTGAGCTTCAGCTAATCACTAAGAGTCAACATAACACTTTTTTGTCATACACTTCGTTAATCCACAGTTTCAGATGAGTTAACTGTATTCAAAGGCCAATATGAGCTGCATTCATTTCCTCCGTTGTCTATGTACGCTGTTATCATTTTTCTCTTCATATCGTTGTTGACGACTGACGACGATCAAGCTGAATATACCTGCAGTCAGAGACAAATATTCAGAGGTAAATGTAAAAGCCATTTAAAAAGTAACCACTACCGGAAGTAAAGTATATATAGGAATAAACGAGAATTAACAGTAAACCTAAACCTTGTGGTAATTTTCCAGCCGATTATCTTCAATGACTAGCACTAAACTAACAAAAAGAGTCCTAGGCGTGGTTGTCTTTTCTAATTTCAGAAATAATTATATTTTCAGGAACAACTTAGTATTAAGCTAATTAACAGTGTTCACTTTTCTGGCCTTGGTTACACATCTTGTACATTCATTTTGCCATATTTACATGTAAAGTGAAAGTAAATGGGGCAAACTGCTAATCAAAAAAGGTAGAAAGGCAAAGAACTTACCTTTTTTATAAAAACAAAAAAGTCCTTTTTTATTCCCTGATGTAGTGGATGCTAGACTATTCAGGAAAGGCTGACCAAAATCAGGGCGTTTTGGTCTATTTGATTGAAATGAATCTTGGATGAAAAATGTGTTTTATAATGTGTAGGCTGCTACTATCGGGATTAAATCAAATGATAGCTTGTTAGGCAGACCCAGCATTTTTCTGTACTGAATCCTACTATTCCAGGAGTTAGTCAAGATTAAATCTTTTTTAAAAACCCATTCCACTGGAAACTTGATTCTGATAGGAAAATAAATTAAACGCTAAATACTTAAATGTATAACCTCTTAGGTATGTAATATGGTACCACTAGAGATGTTGGAGATACAATCTATCCTTCGATTATAATTATAACAGTGGAAAGGATGTCTCGTTCATTCCCCGAAATGGCTCGTTGGTCAATGACAGAAATCGAATATATGAATGAGCGATCCTTTCCACTGTTATTACAATTGGTGGTGAACGGATTGTATCTCTTAGTATTACCAAAACACATAATAAGTAACCTACTATACAATGGTATATATATTGAAAATTTAAGTTTAGGTCTAACCATATTCAACATATTATAGCCCCAAATCAAATTCGTAGAAATACCACGTTCTTAATTGAGGGGATAGGTAAAATGTAGTCTTTCTAGCTTCAGTTGTTCCATGTAGAAGAAATAAGCAGAATTTCCAAGAAATTGTAGCTTTGCGTTCCATGATTACATATTATTTAAATCCTATTATCATATGCGCTGAATGAGTCGGGTATAATGTTCCTTTATGAAATTAGCAGAATCTTTTTGCAAAGCTCCAATTTCTCAAAGACTGCCATTACACTCTCTTCGTAAATCGGGTTACAGATCTAAAAGACAGAAGGAAGATACTTGTTGTCATCTGAAAATATCTAGGGAGAGAAATTGACATAATATACATTCCAACATACAGCAAAGAATTGAATTTCGGTCTCATATTTGTAATCTATAAGCTCGTAAATAATTTTTAATCGTTCAATGTCAAAATGCATTGTGTTGAGTAATCTCATAATTACTCACCATATTCTAGCCTTAACTATTATTAAGGGGTTTCAAGCATATTTTAAGAAGTACTCATTCCACTCGAACCAATTAAGTAAAAAGTCAATTTTATTGCTCGTTGGTTGAATGTACCACTTATTTTCTAATTTTGTCGCCAAAAGTATCACTAAAACGAGGTAATCAGCTTCGCGCAAATTTTCAAATGATGGAAATTACATGGGGAAATGGGGCGGAGTGAGAATGAGTACAAGCAGTGAGTGAAATAAGGATGATTTTCGTTCCTTTTTTGTAAGTAATAAGTGAGCCCGCAATTGAGTATTTTCGCATGCGCAATGCAAATATTTTATGAGTGAATTGAGCAAAAGAGAAACTTGAGCGGAAAAAGTTACTCATTTTTCGTGCTTTGAAACGCCTTATTGTTAACATAGTTACTAATTTAAATATACTTGTATCATTTTCCTTCTACTATTTCGTGTTAATCAATTTGAGTATATAGAGAGAGAATCTACACTATGCGTACAAAACTATGTATTCTGTACTTTAAACCAGGCTTTCAACAGTTCTCAATTTCTGCTAACTTATTATGAAGCAATCTAAACATGATTAAAGTACTTAATATAAGTTTGTGCTTGACGACTATTTACAAGCTTTACATGAATTCCTTATCTATCAACCTACAGTAAACCACATTGCAGAGCAGGAAAAATGAACGATTATGGTTTTGTCACGGTAGTCATTTTATTAATCGACACAAGGGTAAGAGTATGATAACGATAAAAAACTTCGCATTATTAAAACCTTCACACATTGAAGCAGGATCAAAGCAAAAATATTTATTTTTCTAGTTACTTTTTAATTGTCTTGTCAGTTGTCCATATCAATGACGAATTTAAAGTATAAAAGTGCAATATTCGGTAGAATTCATGATGTAGTAATGAAAACGGATAACCTTACAAAAATTTTGGAATCGTTGTCTCAAGAATTAAATGAGGGAGAAATTCAAAAAATTGTAAGTATTCTCTAAACCTGAAACATCTATTAAGAAGGCCACATTATGATGATTACTTTTTTCGCCTAGAATTCTCGGCAAAGTGGATACGTCCGGACAACCTACTTCTACAATATTATTCTTAGGAAAGATGATCCTACGGTGTTTGATATTCGTCTCCAATCTTTGGAGAAAAGTGGAAACGGTATCGTTATATCCATTATCTTGGAGAATTTGAAAAACGTAGGAGCAAATTATCAACCGCAAATTTCCCAAAACGATATTCCAGACTCAGGTCATAGCTCGGCGACCAACTTGTCAGGATTCACTTTTATTGGGGCACGTGAACATGACGAAGTATAATTTACAAGTTCAACAATTTATTATAAATTCTTTCCGATTACTTTTCAACTTAAAAAAGTTATTTTTTAATAGCCTTTGGTTTCCGAAGACGACACGGACGATATTTGCAGAAATTTCCAACAAATTGCTATTACGAGCGTTAATTTCAATGATTCACTCAACGGATATGAAAAATCAACTGAAATTGTTCAAGTGAAATCAAACCACGTTGATTTTTCTGGGTCAGGCATCAACAATGACAAAGTAATAAAAATTAGCCAACAAATTGAGCGATCCCAACTTCATATTTTGATTCTCTCAAACAACAAAATATCAAAAACTGGATTTCTCCATTTGCTGCGTGTTATTCCGACTACTTTAAAGTATTTGATGCTTGATAAAAATCACATTCATCTTGATAAACCAAGATTCGATTCGGTTTTTCATCCACAGCAAGATTGTTTATTAAACGAACGCCCCAACTTGAAAATATTGGACCTTTCGTACAATTTCATAACCAAAAAGTGGATTGACAAACTGAAGGAGTTGTATCCAGCAAAACAAAATGCGAACATTCGCTATGTAAAAATCAACAATTGTAGAGTAATATACCAAAGAAAAGAAAACAGGAATAAATTTCGTCCATGCTGTATGAAAACAAAAGTTTCGGAAGAAGAGTTTATCACTGAAAATATTGGATATGTGGCTTGGGTCGAGGCCAAGAAGATTCCACTGATAAATTACAGCACGCATGTTATGATAATTATCGAAAGGATCGAGGAAGGGCAAAGGGAACTCTACACGGCAGAATTACTAGTCAAAGATAAAAATGACTGCTGCACTATACGGCTTTCCAACTCTGCAGATCCATTTGAAAGAAGTCATGTTGAAGGTGGGAAAGAAGTTCGAAGCGTCCAGGAGCGACTGGAAGAGGACTACGAAACTTCAAGGCCGGGATTCGTTGATAATGACTCAATTAAACGTTTATTACAGAATATTGACAAGGTGCGTTTAATCGCTGGGACCAAAAAGTACTCGGTCATGCACAGAAATAATTGCTATGAATTTGCTAAAGACATGTTAGCGAGTATTGGCATAGATATTCCTGAAAAGGTAATACCTATAACTTACAAAATCTATGTCGCTATCACGGACAATCTTGATCTGCTATTTATAATTTTAATTATTCTACTTGGTATTGCCATCTGTAAATTACTGTACACTTTTTCTTTATATTAATAAATTCTCTAAACATTTACAATGTTTGCATAATATTATGATGAAAAATTTTATCTAGTAATTAATTAGTATAGATATTATTTAACATTATGAGTTAAGTACATAATATAGAATGTTTCATTTTGTCATTATTATTATTATAAATCTATAAAAGTGATTAATTTTTTGAAAACGTCGCGTGTTCGAGGGAATACCAGTTTTACTTGATATTTTTAACATTAACAAAGCAAGATGCAAAAAATGCAGAAGACGAAAATTGCAGGCAATGTATATTATCCAATTAATAAAGTAATTCCAAATTGTAATGTAACATATTACCATTATAGGTACTCTCACTATGTTGAACAATACAGTTTGCGTGTTATTTATTTAAATTAAAAACCAATCTAGTGAGTCTAACCGGTAGTAACCCAAGTTTCTTCTTTCTGAGAAATCCGTCGTTCAACGAAGGACATAGTATATATTATTTTGGCTTCTTTAATGAACTAAACTTTCTAAACGATGAGGTTCTCATAACTGCAAAACTGAATATTGGTCAATAATTGAGGAGATATTATAACTGTGTGAATATATGCAATGCTTAAGGCTGCCTCGGTTGGCAAGCGTTTCCAATATTTAGGCTCATATTTCATAAGATAGCAAGATTTGATTTTCCGTCCTCGAATCTTGACTTATGCACCAAGAAGGGTGTATAATGCTCTGAATTTACTCGTCTCCCGTTGTACAGTTTATAAAACAGCTAATGTTAAAAATTCCATAAAAGGAGGCCTTACAGCCGCCTCTAAGTTGATTCATCGGTTATTTGAAACTAATTTTGACTTCCTATGTCCTACTCACAATGGATAAATTCGCTTATCAGTTACATGAAATGAGAAGAGTCGATAATGTAAAACTTATGACGCCGTATTTAAAAAAACCGCGATTGAAAATATTTACATATTGTGCTCTATTTTGTATTTAATAATCGGACAGTTTCCATCATTTAGCTAATATCACTTAGTATAACAAAAAATTGGTAGTTGAGGCAGCCTTAACAATATTTACAAATAATTATACCTAAAATCTTTATGTCCTTTACCTTGACCGCTACTTTACTATTCGTTGTGGCTTCTGGGAATGTTTAGCAACTTTAACTTAACATTTAAGATTTGATAATTTTTAATAAATCCACACAAAATTATACATAAAGAACAGCAATTAATTCATTTAATTCTGCTTCACAATCTACAATTAAATGCACTTTAGAGCATTTTATTCTGTATTGGTAAAAATGAAGCACACGCTATCCACTTTTTGCATGTCAACTGATTAAATATTACATTTAATTTGGGTATCCTGATATGGGTACTATCTCGACTATCTGTATTGCACTTGCCATGCGTATAATCTTGCCCTAGACCTCCCAGGCTTTATCAAAGAGTCAAAGAGGAACTGCTAGTTCAATAGCAATAATTGGCATCCATTTATATGCAGCTATTAAATATACCTCACCAAAAGGACCAAAACTAAAAATGTCAATCCTTGAGTATATATATATAAAATAATTATACTGAAATATACAATTTGCTATTTATTTCAGGAAGCTATTTATTTTACTGGACTTACGACAATAGCTTTTTAATAATAGTCCTCAAACAGTAACCCTGCTTAAAAGAAACTACTAACTACCCTTGAGTACAGGAAATTAATATTATTGTTTCAATACTGAAATTAGTATCATCACAAACTGCACTAAAAGTGACGAATCTGCAAAAGTATAAAAGTTAAGGTAGTAGAGATTGAAGGAGCATTATATTGAGAAATCCCATTCGCACAACAACTTCCAAAATGAAGATTATTTTTGTAAGTAATCATAAACTTTCTAAAAATATTTTACAAAATTTGTTTTATTTAATTTCGAGATTTATTTTTCAGGTTTTCTGTTTCTGTGTGGCTTCTGCCTTGGCAGGTGTACAAGATTGGACTCGAGAAGCAGAAGATAATTATTTGGCCCTCTACAGAAAATATTGCTCTGGATCTGCTTCGTCAGGGAATGACGGTGACAGAGAATGGCATTGCAAGTCTCCAAAAGAAGGACCCACGCTTGTGAAAAAAAGCTACAGCCACCAATTAGATCTGCCATCGTCTAACAAGCAGCAACTCGTTTTCATCGAAACTCCTTCCGAAGAATTCCAACATGACATTCTCGTTTCTGGACAAGTCAGCAACAGCCACAATACCAAAATTGTCGTTGTCCCTTCTGCTGATCGTCATAATTATCAAGTTAGTCAGGATGTCCAGGTTGACAGTCAGGCTGGAAAACCCTCCATCTTCTTCCTTAGGGGCAAACCGAACGAATCTCTCGATAGTTCTACTTCCAATCCCCGTGGAACTGTTTCTCGTACACAATCTTTCGAATCTAATCCCCGCAGGACCAATTCTGGCTCTGATCTCGGCTCTAATTCCCGTGTCTCTCTTCCAGCTTACGATGCTAAACTCGGCCGTCCGTCTATTATCTCTCCTATTAATGCAGGAGCCCGTCCTGATGTTGTCTTTCTTAGAAGAAACCCTAATGACCCTGCTATCTTGCCACGATCACAGTGAAACTTCTGAGAGTCAACCTGCTGCTAATATTATTGCCAAATTCAGGATTTAAAACCAAATTAATTATTATTTTGTAAATTACCATTTAATAACTAAATGCATCTTTCGCCCGTTTTCTAAATCGTTTGTAGGCTTTGTAAATTATTGAAATAATATGAATCGAAGGTGTATTTTGATAAAAATTGGGTCAACATTACATGATATTATATTCAGCAATAAATAATATTCCTATTAAAGTATTTGCATGGCTAGCAGCATTTTTATTTAGGATATCTGTAATTATAATTACTACGATTTTGAGTAAACGATTTTATTAAATTGCAACTAATTGTAATGGTATGAATTGATGATGGATAAGGGATAAGTATAAGTTTAATGAACTAATGAATGGAGTCAAATCTAACCCAAGTATAATAGGTTTTAGATGGTCCTTGATAACTGATTGTGAATAACAAATAGGTATATAAGTAAGGAAAGGGTCAAACGATGCAATTAAAGACATAGCACTTAATTACTATTAATTATATGTTCAACTCACTTTTTATCAACTAGCAACTTGTTGTCTAGTTTATGCGAATGCCGAATGCCTATGTATGTATTTACTAAGATGTGGTGTTTCTACATCACACTGAAGAGTCGATATCTATTTTCACTACAATTCGAGCAGTCTAAAATCATTTACGAAATTAAATCGCTTTCTGTTACGTGGGTTTTCATCTTTTCTAAAGTTTTCATTATAAGATTAAATTACTACTTTTAATTGTAAGCATATTTATAAACAATACTAGTAAACCTACCTTATTATTAACAATTATCATAACATCAACTATTTACATATTAAATTTGACGATTAAACTTGATTTCGCACCGATGACGATATTTGCTGTTGTCACAGTTGACCTAAAGTAAAAAATATCTTATTGTAAACATTGCGTAATAATACTATTCTTAAAATAAGAATAAAAGTTAACAGAAAGCTGCAAATAACAACCTTTTTGCATATGAATTTTTGCAATATCAAATTTTGGATGCAAATATAGGAATTAGCAATACGAATAAAAATTAACTAAAAGTTTTAGATTTCCCTTACCCAATTATCGTGGTTGTTGGGATAAAACCGACATTTCTTGACGCCACTGTAGCTGTTTCCGGTAGATTTTGAAAAGTTGAAGCCGCGTTAACAGTTACGAGAAGATTGCCAAAATTTGCAAGAACTAAAAACCCACTTCCATCTTCCAAAATTCTATGACAAAATTTAAAAATTGGTAATTAATCTTTATTTTGCCACGAAAAACGTAACTACGTCAAACTATGGAGCATTTTATCAAAATGATTTCTAAAAGTTTGGAAATATTTACAATATTCAATAGAAAACGAACCTTGTAAATCCAAAGACTTGTCCTGTATTCGGAGCTGCAGCTTGCAATCCTCCATATCTCCAAGCGTCAGTCTTTCTCAACTGAACTATTTGTTTATAGACATTTAAGTGGCTTTCAGGGGCCTGAAGCTCTGAAACGACATTCACCGTTTCATAATTGTTGTTTACAGGAAGCCATGTAGACTCTCCGGTTGAGAAACCTAAAAATAATACCAGTAAATAATTTAGTGTTAAAAATAAAAACCTGTACCTTCCATATTTAAGAAAATATTTTAATTATTGATTGATTTAATTGATTGATTGAACGATTAAAAACATTATTAATTTAATTAATAATCCTGTAATTAATCAATCACCTGCATTCAAACTGGAATTCCACTGCATAGGAGTCCGAGAAGGATCTCGGGAATACAACTCGTATTTTTCTGGACCGGCTTGGCATCCAGCAGGATCCACAGTTTCCTCCCATGTCAATTGTGTGTGCTCCATTCCGATTTCCTCTCCGTAGTAAGTCACAGCAACTCCAGGCAAAAGTAGGTTAATCATATTTAATGCATCGATATGTTCAGTTCCAAATCGTTTGGAAACTCTTTTCGTGTCGTGATTTCCCAGGAGCCAGTTTGACCACGCCCATTCAGGTAATTTGCTGTACCATTCATCAACAAGGTCAAGGATGGGAGTTCCACTGATTGGACTTGGGATTCGATGGATGAATTCGAAATTGAAAGGGAAATGGGCAATGGGCTTCTCTGGGGTTCCGTAATATTCGAATAGCTTCTCCAAAGTAGGGAGGGTCGCTTCCGTCATCATAACTCTACACAAATATTCCAAAATAGAAAATAAATTTTTAATTACTTAAATAATTTTTTTGCTGCATAAGTTATAGTTATTTATGCAATATTGTTATTTAATAGAGGCTTCCACTAAATTATTTCTGCTAGTAATTATTCAACTGGATAACAAATGAATTATTATTTCAGTAGATTAAATATCACTTTAATATTTATCAATCAAAAATTGTTTTACCGTTCTCTTCCGTCGGTGAGACTGTAAATGTCAATAAGTTTTCTGAATTCGGCCAAAGCAACCAAAACTTGAGGCAGATTGTGTGTGTATGGGTGGAGCCAATATGAATATTCCTCAGGAGTAGTGTCAGGATCTCGATTGGGGTTTTCAGGTTCATCCATAAAATGTTGAGCCTCAAACATTGTTGGAACCGCATCCATTCTGAATCCATCTACACCCAAATCCAACCAAAATTTCATTGCGTCCAAAAGTTCAGGAAGAACCAATGGATTTTCAAAATTCAAATCTGGCTGTCCGGGAACGAACTGATGTAAATAATATTGTTGCCGATTGTCGTTCCACTCCCACATTGGCCCACCAAAGATGCTGACCTAAAAAGGTGAAGATTATTTTAAGGCTAATTTCTCTTTGTCTACCTAAAACATTAAATTCAACACAATATCTACCCAATTGTTTGGTGGCAATGGATTTCCATCGGAGTCAAATCCGCTTGCGTTTTTCCACACATAGTAATCAGTGTATGGATCCTCCCGTCGAATTGACTTCTGAAACCACTCGTGTTCATCACTTGAGTGATTAGGAATGAAATCCATGATAAGTTTAATTCCTAAAAATGGAGCATACATTATCATTTAAAATTCAGGTTATAAAAATCAGAATTTTTGGGGTGACAAATATTTATAATAAATATTGAAATAATTAATTATGAAATACCCTTTTGTCTCATTGCATTAGCCAATGATTCGAATTGAGTAAGATTTCCAAACAAGGGATCAATATCTTTAAAGTCAGAGATATCATAGCCAAAATCTTTCATAGGAGACTTGTACATTGGAGATATCCAAACTGCGCCAATTCCCAAATCAACCAAATAGTCCAGAGAAGATTCAATTCCTAAAACAATTATAGATACAGTTAAAAGATGTTTGTGTTTCTAAAAGTTCTAAAAAAGATGCAATTCTTACCAACTATGTCCCCTACACCATCTCCATCAAAATCTTTGTGGGATCTTGGATATATTTGATACACAATAGTTTCCTTCCACCACGACATAGGTTCTTGTTGCTTTTTTGGAGGAATATTTACAGATTTTGCAATAGCGGAGCTGTATACGGATGGGAAACTAGTTAAACTAAACACTAGTAACAAAATCGAAATTGGATATTTTAACATCGTATTAGATTTCTCTAAGAGTAATGTATTACTTAAAATTATTATTATTTAATTTTGGCTGTGAAATCAATTGGCACAAAATTGCAACAACTGAGCTATATGAAGGAATATCTTTCAGTGAGTATGTCTCTGTGTATTTATTCCACATCCTTATCTCGTCTGTTACCAATATGCAGATAACAACTGATTAAGAGTTACATAATTTATTATTTCCAATGATGAAGTATAAGAGTAAATTGTATAAATCGAATACAAGTTTAATCAACATAATAATATAATATAAAGAATACTCTGCCATAACATGTTTACTTTAATAAGCTTCAAAGTATTAATTGTCAACTCAATAATAATACTCATGCCATGACAATTGAAAGTATGCTTTGCTGTTGCATTTCCTTCCAATAATACATTTCAGATATTCCGTCTCTTTTAAACGCAGTAAAAAACAAAAATATTAGAATGGATCGACGAATATTGTATTTTATTTTCATGTAGTTGCAATAGGTGTGTCATAGTAAATGGCATGAACGGGTTGGGCTTATTCCCACCTTCTTTCTATACAGTCACATAATTACAACCTTACAATAACTGTCTGACATTCTAAATTGAAAATAAACAGACAAAAGATAATGAATTGCATAATAGGGACATCATTGATTATTTTATTTAAAAGACCGTTTTTTGCTTCGGCGCTATCATTACATTTCAAAACCATAACGCTATCAATAATTTTAATGTAAAATAATTTCTTTTCTCCTAAATTATATTCCCAAAACCTTTTCAAGCCTTAAGCTTGCAAAGGTGTGTTTAATTTCATAGTCTTGTATTCCTTTCTACTACATAACAAATAAGCATTTATTTCAATAAAGTCTGTTTGATAACAAATGTAACCCTAGAACATCATATTTAATACATCTGCCAATATTTTGCAAAATCACCGTCAATTGAAACTACCAAAACAGAATCGGAGTCAATAGTTTTCATTAGTTTATTAGGAGGTACTATATAAAATACGCTGTTGGTAGTTTGATTTCTATAATTGTTATATTATGCATTGTGCAGTCTTTTTATACTTACTGTTCAAATAATACTTTTTAGCATAGTGCAGGGAACAAGAAAGGACCTTTTTTGCCTGTCACCTTTTTTATAAAAAAAGCAGAGGTAAGATTTTTTTTAAAAGCAGTCCTTTTTTGCCTTTTTACTTTTTTGATGTAGCATCGTGCCCCATTCACTTCTACTTTACATGCAAATAAGGTAAAAAGGGTAAAAAGATAAAAATAACTACTTTTTTTAAGAAAAAGTAGTACTTTTTACCTTTTTTTTTAAAGAAGGTGTACCATTTTTGTTCCCTGGCATAATGGTGCGCCAGGTGCGTTGATACTGTAAATTAAATAGTAAATTCGCCCCGAATGCATTTCTGCATCATATCTCGCTGTTCTTGTAGATTTAAATCATTTCGACCAATAACATAGCTTAATTTAGTCAGAGCTGTTTCGCTGGTCATATCATTGCCTGAAATAGCTTTAATTAGCTTGGTCAATTGTCCAGTCTCGTAGACTGGAGAAACGCTTCCCTGTGGACATTGAGTACAGTTTATTATAATCACTCCCCGTTCAGACGCATTTCGAAGTTCATCAATTATATCTTTTCTATTCATTGGAAAGTTTCCGGTTCCATAAGTTAGGAGAACAATTCCTTTTGTTGGACGCTGACACACGGACTGCACCTGAATTTTAGTCACCACTCATTAGAACAATAAAATAAGTAAATAGTTTTAATTCTATTTGTATACCAGACGTAGTGCTAGCAAGGGTGTTATCTGCAGTAGACTGATGTTTTCTTCAAGATTATCATGCAGTTCAATGGGCCCTTTTCCTTCTGGTTTAAGAATAATATTATACCGCACTAAACAAAAAATAAGGTATCAATTGAATAGTACATCATTTAATTACATTAGAATTGACAGTGAATAAATTCATAGCAATGAAGGTATACCGTCGATGCTGGCTCCAACTATGGCTATTGGATCACAGTTAAATGAGTCAAAGGCATGATACCGATCACAACTGACCTAGAAATCCCAATTACAAGGTTTTTATTTGTTATTTATTTTTACCTATGGATGCTATTTAAATCGTCCCTAAAATAATTTAAAAAGTCTGTGAAATTAATTTAATGAGTCAATTTTAGCAAGATTTTGATTGATTTAATTTTAAATTTCTGCACATAAAATATCGTAATTGAAACTCGATTTTGACTCTTTTATTTTAACAAATAAAGACGTCAACGGTAAAATAGTATAAAATTGAAAGCCTACTTTGGCAATTCTGTTTCCTCGGAATAATCGTAATCCAAAGAAGACAGTGACTTCTGGTATGTCATAGGCAGCAGCAAAAATCAAAGAATTTATAAAGTTGTCTCTTCCATCTGAACGACAATCAAAAAGTGGTAGCTGGGATCCCGTCACAACTATATTCTTTCTTAGATTGTTGAACATAAATGATAAAACGGATGCAGTGTAAGTCATTGTGTCTGTTCCATGCAAAACCACAAATCCATCGTAGAGTTCGTAGTTGTCCTGAAACAAAAATATTCGTGCTAGCAAAACTATTCAAATTTGAACTCCAATTTAGCAAATTATATAGGTCGCTGAGGTCTCCCTTTTGTTTTGTGAATTCTATACTTACCTCAATAGTTTTAGCAATTTTAATCCAGTCATTTCGACCCATGTTTGATGAATCAAGAAGCGGGTTAAATTCCAAAATTCGGTATCTGATCTGAATACCAATATTCCGAATGTCTCTATAATAAATGAATCAATCTTTACACTTAAATCAAATTTTTTGTGCAAATGCGAGTTTAGGTAATAGAGAAAAAAACTGCTTTGACATTATTTTTGTACTTATATGGTATTTAATTATAAGCTATTAATTAAATCTTAATATTTTATAGTGTTATGAAACTAGAAAAATCATATTATATAATTCATTTGTATTTTTCTAACGGAAGCACAAGCTCATCCTTCCTTGTTTGATGAGACCGGTCATTCATATGCGTAAGATTTCTTAATGTCATTTCAAATTCATTTTGGATCGGAAATAATTCTGTAAAAAAAATAAAATACCATTAAGTACAAACATGTAATATTTCATGTAATTAAGGGCGTTGCAGGATTTCATTTCGGGTAAAGTTTATTCTTGGAAAAGCTCGCTAAGTAATTCTAGTAGAGGGCCAAGGGGGTAAACAAAAGATTGTTTAGTTTAGTGAACGGGTAAAGAAGGAAGTGAGAGTTTATTAGAGAGTGGAAATCAATTATTAATTTTTTCAATTTAGGCTCATCTCCCAAGGGACTTGATAAAATATTATTTGAAACCAGTAGCCCAAGGTTGTGAAATGTTAGGAAGGTATTAGGTTCCCCACTTTAGTTATAAATGTATTGATTTTGTCAAATCATTAATGGATAAAAATAATTTCACCTCCAGTGGCCGAGGGTTTCATTCCAATGGTTCCTCCTGTGTATAAAACCAGGATGGTTTTAGTATTGCTGCCATTAGTGAGATTTTCAGCATCGATTTTTCCATTTTCCATCTTTGCTGAAATTGTTTTGATTGTCTATAAGTGAAATAATAGATATCTACTGATCAAAAATTAAAGTAAATGAAACATTATAAAGCTTTTGTGTTTGGTGCATTAAAACAATGATTTATTATTGTTATCTGAAACATAGTGCAGGCAGCTATGATGTGATATGCACTAAGTACGAATGCTACAGAAGGCGTTTCTACACTGTCAAGAATGTTATAATTGTTAGCCAATCACATTTTAGACAGGAGTGGTTGAGTTTTAAAACTTATGTACATTGTTAATGTTACTGTAGGATATGTAATTTGTAATCTATTTGTAGTACATTGCATAAAAGGATAAACTCCATCCTATACTAGCAATTAGCATAGGTTACTAGCCTTTCCAAATTCAATACTACTATCTGTACTGGGAATTGGGCCCATGCAGTTATTAATACTAGACTTAAGCGACGGCAGTCAGTTTTGTAAGCTTCTCATTTACATTCGGCACATTATTTATTTATGACTAATGATTGTCTCATTGGAAGGTATTATCCTTCCACTGAGATATCAAACCAAAAATTTATTACTTTGGACTTCATATACTACTTATCGCCACAAAAATTTCGTGAAAAATTGGAAATAATTTAACTCCGGATGTTGAGATAAGTGTATATCTACATACCACTCTGGTTTATGTAAATTCAAATTCCCTGGTGTGAGTTCAAACTTCAATCAAACAATCGTGTGAATTCGAAAATTGTTGGGAAATCTGCGATCGAGGCTTATGAGACGGAAACGCTAGTAACGGGCAACTTATATTAGATAATACGAAGCATTGTGAGAAGTAGGAAAACCATTAAAACCAATGCATTATCAAAATACCCTTCTTAATTAACAATTTTTCACAAATTGCCATCAAACTTACTTCAAACTTCAAAGATTTTATATTACTAATCTAGGCCAAGAATTGATAGAGTCGGAAAACCAAACCAAAAAAGACTTAATAGTTATCCCATTAATTTAAGTACTATAGCATCTCGATTTTATTGTACCTATACGATTCAGCCTTTAGATTGACGCTTGCACCTATATGATTCAATCTTTACATTGACGCATCATAGTTTGCATGAAGATACACCAATATTATTCACACATGACTATGACTCCTATACTCCTGAATTGACCTTTTCACGGTTTCCCGTTTGGTGGGCAGGAGGTAGGAGTTATACATTGATTTAGTAGGGAATCTTGCGACAAAGTGTTAATAACTTTTTAACCAGAGGAGATAATTACCATGTGTCAGCGAGAAAGATGTCACAAATTTAATGCAGATTTCAGCGGTATAAGTCTTATTCTTCTACGATAAGTAAAACGAGCGTTATTGCGATTTTTCTGAGACAACCTCTTTGTATGAGGGGAGATCGCTATTAATAGCTCTTTGTATAGTAATCTTAGGTTTCGTTTCTACTGTTTTACACACAACAAGTACACAGGGATTCAATCAAAACTCGCGATCTCCCCTCATACAAAGAGGTTGTCTCAGAAAAATCGCAATAACGCTCGTTTTACTTATCGTAGAAGAATAAGACTTATACCGCTGAAATCTGCATTAAATTTGTGACATCTTTCTCGCTGACACATGGTAATTATCTCCTCTGGTTAAAAAGTTATTAACACTTTGTCGCAAGATTCCTTACTAAATCAATGTATAACCCCTACCTCCTGCCCACCAAACGGGAAACCGTGAAAACGTCAATTACTTATAGGCTGTTGAACTATAATGCTGTTGCAATACGTTTGTTCTGCAGGAATTTTCGATGTCAGTGTTGAAATTGTACAATAAAATGTGTTTGATATTTCAGATCCGACCAACATGGAGATGTACTATGTATGTACTATACACTTGTGGAAATAATGCATTACATTCACAGGGGAATTAAATTAATTGAGTCATTTTTTATTAAGTAAGTGTGAAATTCACACTTAATAAAGGTAGCTGCACTTGCATTAATCACATCTATGTGCGTCAATACCATAATCTGAAAATTCTTGGAAGCCTACGTGCTAGGATATTGTACAGGAAACTATAGAATTGACAAACTTGCTGATAAAGTTGCAAATTTACACGAAGGAAGGGTTAAAAATGAATTGATAATTTTGAGAGCAGGTACAATTGAGTTGTTTATTCTGTCTGGACATTTTTCGGTGGTATATATACTTTGTAACGCAACTTTTATTAGTATATGCCCTCGTTGGTTTAGCACTTCAACAATCAATTAATCGTATTCAGCCAACAATTGCCAAATAAATTTACAAATTTTGAGTCTAAAGGAAATAGTAAGTTTTATAAAGCAATTTAAATCAGGGGAACCTGGTATTTTCATTTTATTTTGAAGCTTGCCGATATACAATTATTTTTTACTATTACTATTATGTACCTGGGATGTACAACAAAAGAATTTGCAATCAGAATTTAAGATTGTATGTGGGTCGGAAATTTAAATTAAAGTTTTTTTAACCTTACAGTAATAAATGGCAGCCATTTTATCAATACTTTGTCATTTCTCAAAGTATATTAGTTATTAAAAATGCATTGTTTTTCTATTGTGCAATAGGAAATGGATGCTAGCAGCCAAAATGATGATGACGTTGTCACAGGTAAATATTTTCGTCCGTTATATTACTGTAGCCATGTAAATTATCTGCTGAAATCTCCATTCCATATTCTTACACATCTTGCAATTGTTAGTAATTTATTTGTCACTAAATTATAATGTTTAATCCAAGGGGACAAACAAGTATTTACATCGGAAAAGAATGGAAGTGACGAGTCAGGCGACGGTAGCAAAACTGCTCCATTTAAAACTCCACTTCATGCTCTTAAAATAGCCAAGAAAGAACCGTGGCCAAAGATTTTTGTGGACGCAAAAGAAGATGGAAGCATTTACGAAATTTTGGCAAAGTCACAATTGAAAAAATTGCTGAAAGTTTTAACAAAATATCAACAGAATGTTGAATTGTCAGCAGAAAAAGAAGCTGAAGATGCTGAACTGAGACTTAAGAACCTTAATGCAGCAAAAGAGGTACACATTTTAACAAAACTATACTAAACCAAGAATATCTCTCAGAAGAGTTGAAAACTTTATCGGCGATTTTCTTGTTTAATCCTCTTAAATCACTAATTCAGAATAATCTTAGAATTTGAAAATGTTTTAGGTTATTATTCAAGAAGACAAGTCCCTGCCATCTGCGACAAAAATTAAAATTCGTGATGCGGTCGTTAACGTTGGTGAAAGAGTTGTCGTTTTTGGGTGGGTCCATCGACTTCGACGACAGGGTAAATCTGTTTTTTTACTTATATTTTAATTGCCAACAAGTTTTGTGCAGTTCATGCAAAGAAGTTCTTTTTATATGCAATAAGAAATCGTCGAGAATTTTAAGCTATTGAGTTACTTCATATACATAACTTGAGTTGAATGCTAAATTAAAATTTTTGACCTTAGGAAAATCACTGATGTTTATTACTCTTCGAGACGGCACTGGATATTTACAATGTCTGTTGGAAGGCAAACTTTGTCATACATACAATGCGTTAGTTTTGTCAACTGAATCGACAGTTTGCTTGTACGGTTCTGTAACAGCTTTGCCGGAAGGAAAGATGGTTCGTTTTAATTAGAATTAGATATTAAATATTTAGATCAAGATCCATTAACTTAAGACTGGTAGCTACAATAAATATTACTTGATAATAAAATGAACCCATTTCCAAAAAACGGCAGATGAATGATACGTATTTTTTAAAGAGACATTTTTATTTGTTTGCATACGTTTTAGGCACCTGGCAATGTGGAACTAACAGTTGACTATTGGGAAGTAGTTGGCTTGGCACCTGCTGGGGGCGCTGATGCAATTTTAAATACTGATTCGCATCCAGATGTGCAACTTGACCAACGCCACATCATGATTCGTGGTGAAAATGTACGATATTTTACTCTCAAATGAGTTTAGTCGGTTGAAATAAGACAGCAGTGCACATTTTAAAAATCGCGCCATGAAATACAAATCCAATTCTTTTTAATTGCTCTAAGTAAATAAGCTATAACTATTAATGAAAACTATTTTACAGACCTGTAAAGTTCTACTGGTCCGTTCAGCGTTAATGCAAGCATTCCGGGATCATTACTTTGCCAGAAGCTACTGTGAAGTTACTCCGCCTACTCTTGTTCAAACTCAAGTTGAAGGAGGGTCAACATTGTTTGGATTGGATTTTTTCGGTCAGCAAGCTTTTTTGACGCAAAGTTCTCAGCTATATTTAGAAACATGCCTGCCATCTTTAGGCGACGTATTTTGTCTCGCTCAGAGTTATCGCGCTGAGCAAAGTCGAACTCGCCGCCACTTGGCAGAGTACACTCACGTGGAAGCTGAATGCCCTTTTATGACATTCGACGATCTACTTGACAGACTCGAGGACCTTATTACCGATGTGGTAGACAGAGTCATGAAAAAAGTTGGTCCTATTATCAAAGAATTGAACCCGGTAAGATGAATCAACTTTTCAGCATTAATTTCAGTATAATTAACTTAAATTAAACTTTCCCTGAATTCGAAAAGGATTTTGAACCACCAAAGAAGCCATTTAAACGGATGGATTATTCAGAGGGAATAAAATGGCTGAAAAGTAACAGCATAACCAAGGAAGACGGTACGTTTTATGAGTATGGAGAGGTATGTTTTTAAAATTGGTATTTTATCTTCACAATATAAATTATAATAGATGTACCCCCTTGGAACCCATTACAGCTCTAAAGGCTTTAAAAACTAATTAGCTTCAGCTATTATTAAATTTTTTGTACATATTTTTGTATAAATTAGCCAATAAATGCCTAAATTACCAAATGTTTTTAATATTGTTTGATTTATTTCAGGATATACCAGAAATGCCTGAAAGAAAAATGACTGACGCAATTAACGAGCCAATCCTGTTTTGTAGATTCCCTGCTGCAATTAAGTCATTTTATATGTCTCGGTGTCCTGAAAACAAAGAGCTCACTGAATCTGTAAGACAAAACATTTTATTTATGTTAGCATTTTGTCCATTAATAAGGTTTTTAAGGGGTTTTTATGAGGATTAATTTACTTGTCAGGTGGATGTACTGTTACCAAATGTTGGAGAAATAGTGGGAGGTTCCATGCGTATCCAAGACTATGACGAAATGGTGGCCGCGTATAAATCGGCGGGAATTGACCCTACGCCATATTACTGGTATACGGATCAGGTACAACGCTGTCTACATTATTTTAAAATATCTTATAACATTTTTATATCAACATTTGTGTCACAGAGGAAGTTCGGTACTAGCCCTCATGGAGGCTACGGTCTTGGACTTGAGAGATTTCTGTGCTGGTTGCTCAATCGATATCATATCCGTGATGTCTGCTTGTACCCACGTTTTCTGGATAGATGCACACCTTAAATTACCTTCAGTGCTACAGTTATTTCATCCAAGCAGTTAAGTATACTGATAATCCAATTTTTTTAAGTAAAAATATTTTAGCCTTAGTTTTGAAGAAACTCCAACTCTTTAAATAACATACGTCTGCACCTGCAGTTCTAGTATATTGCATGTCATTGTAATGTTCAATAGATTGTTTAACGATTC
Organism: Tomocerus qinae; assembly: GCA_020055645.1. Taxonomy (NCBI): domain Eukaryota; kingdom Metazoa; phylum Arthropoda; class Collembola; order Entomobryomorpha; family Tomoceridae; genus Tomocerus; species Tomocerus qinae. The sequence continues at coordinate 130,585,965 of CM034546.1, forward strand.
GTGAGATGTATTAAAATTAAAACTTGGATTTAAATTGGATTAAAATAACTATACAGGTCATTGCAATGAATAAAGACGAAGATTTATAAAAGCCGATAAATTATATGTATTTACTCCTAATCTTGTTTTTATGAAACTTAGATAACACTAACAGCTTACTATTTAGATTTCTTTAAGTAATATTTCGTTACTTCTTTTAATTAATACATACCTATATAATACTAGACCACCATCACTCCTATATTGAATTTCAAAAGATTTGCGCGTTTACATTTGGTTTCATTTCGAAACAATCTCATGGTGCATTTCAAGCACGTACCCAGAGGGGGGGCCGGAGGTGCCCGGGCCCCCCTAAGTTTCCAGGAAAAGACGATTTTTTCGTCAAAAACGGTTAAAAATCCAAAAAATTTTCTCGGTTCGCGCGAATATGTCTTCGTTTTACCAATATATTTTGGTGGGCCCCGCCTTGGTCAAATTCCTGGATACGTGCCTGGTGCAGTTCCTTGTTTGTATCTTACGCTTATGCTTACGCTCTTGCGCATTTCGGCTTTACCTAACATATAGGTAGAAACATACATAGATTAAAAGTTTTTCCAAGTCTGTGGTTATAATATAGAGGTAACTAAACGCCAACATTTATGGTTAATATATTTGTTATTTTGAAGCAAATATTCTAAAATACACCTTATAATTATACTAGCCGGTAATATGACCCTGGCGCTGTTTTAACTAAGAAGCAATGATTAAAAGCAGTATCATTTTTCAATGAGGGATATCATCTTTTTAAGCTCGAAAAGATGCATTTAAACATTGTCTACTTACTTTTCGTAATTGGAAAAGGTCGCCCTCATAAGCATATTTCTAATGATTTTGCACTTTCCGTATTTTCCAATACTTTTCATTTTCATATCCTATGAGTTATACAATAGTTGTTTTCATAGTCCGGCCGGCTCTGCATTCACCGCAAACATACATTAACTTCCCGATAACTAAACTGAACACTGAGTCGCATTTTAAACATTCCCCAAATTCCACATTCTCCTTGTTTGAGTTAGAGTTGTCAAAAGTCTGAATAGCAACATTACCTACCAACTAATAGATTTGACAGATATAGTGGCAAAATTCTGATTATTGAAGAGTCTGAATTTCAAATATCATCATATCACTAAAAACGATTTGAACAAATGGTGGTGGCTGAATATCATCAAGAAATTATTTAAATGGATTGGAGTACTGTGCTACTCGAAACTTAAACTTTGGTCTGGCCTAAGCCTAAAGGGTTCCAGTAAACACCACCACAACAAGTAAAGTGCCAATACGTTTCCATAAAGGTACCAACTCGGTAGCCGAATAATAACCATTTTATTTTTCTAACAGGTGCATTTTTACATAATATGTAGACAACTAATAGTTGACATTTAGGCAAAGGACAATTGTACTCTGAAAATGCTTGCTCGTATGTTCCCCAATTTAAAAAAGATTTGAATAGTTTGTGATAGTTAACATAGAAGAAAATCAATAAAAGAAATTTTAGAAATTGTGTCGAAAGGAAAGATAAGTATTATCTCATTGGCGTCCACCTCAGAATTGCACCAAAACTTTCGGCGGATATCAGATTTTAACGCTAAAGAAGATGCAGAAGGATTTAGGTTGGAACATTCCAATGAAAAGAACGGTATAGGGGAAGGGCATTTGCTTAGGCTAATTTTTTGAGATAGAGTGCATAACATTAGACACTTTAAATTTTTACCACTCATAAAAGAATGTCATATGAACATTTGCAGATCATTACTGAATGTGGCTTTTTTTTAGTTTCGGGGCTACAGCTGTGTCAATCGGACGTATTTTCCCATTAAATTACATTGTAAACTAATCCCAAGTGGAAAAAAGCAATGAGTGCATCAGCCCAAAGCATTGAGATTTTCACCTTAAACAGTACAAATATCAAATATTGTGTGCTGTGATTTTCAACTGTGGCTTTTTTATATTTGTGAAATTAAAGCAAAAATAATGAAAAAATTCCAAAATATGCTATATAAACTTAAGAATTGCTGTACTACAACTAATGTCACCTGTGCAGTGCATGCATATGCAGTTGCTAGTTTGCTATACTACATTAGGACCCTTTTGTATATGAGAGTGATGTTATGCACAAGCATAACTAATTGTCATGGTTTATGAAAATAAGTTTGTTTACAATGATAATAACAACCATTGACGGCATGATCACAGATTTCGTATACAATTCTGTTCAATTTTTCTGATCGAACAAATCCCTAGTAGTTTTAAACTAAAATACCACTGATTCAGATCAGAATTCGTCCTAAGACTAGTATAAATCTGTTATATCTGCTGAATATTTCTTCTGTGCCGTAATGCTGTCTTTTCATTCAACAAAAAATTGGCCAAAATAAGTTACTTCAATTCTAACCATACAGCAATATAAGAAGTAAGAATATGTTTTTGAATAGTACATCTAAATTACATTTCTTAAATGCATTTTTTTAAAATTGCCATTAAAAATACAAAATTCGATTTTCGTTTTTTAAGTGTCGGGGATTTATTACTATTGTACTGCTTGCACGGTTCGTATTGAATACAAAAGCCGGCTACGGAGTGCAGATACATTAAACAATCTGGCTTATCTTACAGAGTATGCAAATTACATTGAGGAGCAACATGGACATGAAGTTGATTTTGATAAAGATGGAGTTCTTTGTGATGAATGTTATTTAAAATTACGTCAATTTCATTTCCATCGCATGAATGTGTCAAAAGTTTTAAAAGCTGTGGTAAATACTGAAATTCAAAGAGATGTCTTTCTTGAGCTGCCTATCATCATTTACCCAGACAGTCAATCGACAGTGGACTCGCAGGCCAGTACAGTATACGACGATAGTTGGCTGGAAAATTACAAGAACAGGGTTGACTCCCAGGCAAGTACGGTATACGATGATAGTTGGCTGGTAGATTACAAGAAAAGAGTTGACTCCCAGGCAAGTACGGTATACGACGATAGTTGGCTGGAGAATTACAATAAAACAGTTGAATACCAGACAAGTGACAATGGATTGCTACCCACTGAAAACAATTGGGACAACTATTTCTCTCAAAATTCGGACATTACTGAAAACTCATCTAATTCATCAAATCATTTCTCTCAAGATTCGAACACTACTACAGCCTCATCAAATTCTATAAACCATTCTATTACCGATTCTACAGTTTTCGTTTTGCCGAAGCCAAAAGTTAGTGTTCGAGTATCGTCAATTGGATCAACGCAGCGTTACTGTTTCATATGTAAAAGCGTGAGCAAGCCGCGGAAAGTGATTCCTAAAAAAGCAATAACAAATCTGTGGTACAAAAGAAATATACTGATTCCTTTAGATAATCGATGCTGTAAGGAGCACATCGATGAAAACCTACACTTCAATTCAGATGCAGAAAGTAAAATCGAAGCTACAAAGGATTCGATATTGATGACCGGATCCGATGTAAAACGATGGTTTTTAACGCTCACTAAAAATCCTGCATTTGATTCAAAATCATCAGTCAGCTTTGATTTAACTTCTCCATTCACATCTGAAGATTACAAAACACTTACTGGTTTATCCCGGGAGGAATTTGACCATGTTTTTTCAATCATAGGTACACACCTTAGAGGCAGTATAAATCGAACTAAACGAGATGCGTTAGGCATTTTTCTCATGAAGTTGAGAACAAACTTATCTCAAGCAGCTCTGGCTATAATATTTGGAGTTAAATCGCAATGTCGAATCAGTGAGACATTTGAAGCAGTTCGATTGGTCTTATTAAAATATTATGTGAATAAATATTTAGGCTACGACCATATTACCCGAGATGAAGCTAAATTACATCAGTCCAAATTCGTACATGAATTATTTGAAGCGTCGGAAACCTCTATTTGTGCAATGGCAGATGGAACCTATTTATTTATAGAAAAGCCAAGCGATCATGAATTGCAAAAGAAAACGTTCTCCATGCATAAGCACCGAAATCTCGTAAAACCCATGTTGATTATGTTTCCTGATGGATACATCTTAAATTGTGAGGGACTATATTATGCAGATGGAAATAACAATGATTCAACCATATTGAACTCTTTAGTGCAATCAGAAACAGGATTCTCTAACTTCTTTTGCCCGGATGACTTTTTCATCTTGGACCGTGGATTTAGAGATTCTGTGCAACTGTTAAATGATAGAGGTTTCAAAACTTTCATGCCCAATCTGCTGCAAAAAAAGCAGGCCCAGTTTACAACATTTCAAGCCAATGAGTCCAGAAAAATCACTATGAATCGATGGCTAAACGAGGCTAAAAATGGGCATGTAAAAAAATTCAAAATGTTAAGGGATATAATTTCAGCATCTTATTTGCCTAAAATAGGTTCTCTCTATCGCATATGTTGCTCTTTTCTTAATGCTTATTCAAAACCGATCTTCAGAGACAGTGAAGAGATGATTCGACTGGCCAATAAAGTCATGGATAGAATGGCAATGGAAAACAAGTTACAGTATGATATTGAAGAGGTATGGAAATTAGAAAAGAAGCTAAGTTGCTGGATATCGGCATCTAAAGATTGTTTGGAAGAATTTCCCAAGTTAGAAGAAACAGATATCAAAGATATTACTCTTGGAACTTATCAACTTGATCAAGCTGTCTTATATACCAGGCGTCATTTAAAAGCTAATTCTGAAAAGGTCATTTTTATCCACAAGGAAATGACCAACTTAGTAAAGGCGAAAATAGAATCTCGGTATACCAAAGGTAAAGTCCACAACCTCTGGATACAGTTCGATGCTAAGAAAAAAGGTGAAAAATCTATTTTGGGATACTATTGTAAGTGTAGGGTTGGCAGTAGGACAATGGGCTGCTGCAGCCACGTAGCCTCAGTGCTGTGGTATTTTGGCTTCGCAAGATACAATGAAGTAGAGCTACTGGAGAAGGTTCGAGGATTGTCCGATAACGTTTTGGATGCAGCTGAAGCGTTACAGCGACAGTTAAATGGAAATTCGGGTGAAAATGAACATAGTTTGGAAGAAAACTCTATCGATGGAAATTAGTGCAATATAAAGTTATAATAGCAATCGTAGTTATACCATTTATATTATTAAGATATCATGCAGTTCTAAAATGTTGTTGAAATCAAGTGTTGCTCAATCTCCATTTCAGTCATTCACAATAGTCATATATTAGTCATCATATCTATTTATTTGTGCATTTGTTCACCATTGTTCAATTTACTGTGAATTCTAAAGTGCACAACCAAACTGTCCGTTTCTACAGAACAAAGTAAACTTGATGCAAATATAATGTTTTAATCCTTAACCTTTTAATCCATTTAAACTGTCTTTACTATTATATAACAATCATATATATTATATATAGCTAAACTACATTGGTTAAGCAAATCAGTAGACTGCACCTGCACCGCATTAGGGGTAATAATGTAGCTAGATTCCAAGTTATCAATTATTTTTGCAATTGAACATTGAACCAACGTAAACAACTCAGAGGAAGCTGATCATAATCTCTTTGTCAATACGTAATATAATATAGTCAATATCTCATTTTTCTATCGCTGCAGTTTATTTGTAACTAGGGAACCCTTGCATTGCCTTAGACATGTAGTTAGGGAAATAAGAGGGCCTTGTGTTTTTGATCAGTTTTCTATGGGTTGTGGCCGGGTATAGATTTCTTATCCGATACCGTTCTTTTTAATTAATATTTTAGTACAAGAAAAAATAATTAATTTCGGGGGTAATATGAGATTTGGAGAATCTGGACTACATTTAGCATCTTTCGCTATTTAAACCAAGTTTTGATGCCTAAACGTTTTGAAATTCAATAACAATACTGTGCCCTAGTCTTAATACATTCTCATTTGGTCTGCATTGGCATTGGCACGAAAATGTCCGGATACATACATACATACAGACCGACACGGGTATACATACGGAATTATTTACGCGCATGTCCGACTTCGCGTTTATATTATAGGAATTTATTGACACAGTTATTGAATAACTCGTGTACAATTATTTCTGACTGGTATATCAATTTTAGTGAACATAGCATTTTCTCGATTCGATTGTTATATGTTACAAATTTGTCGAAACTGATGGATGAAATCATATAATGGAGAAATAATAGTTTCTAACATTTTTTACACTGAAAACAATTTTGGATGGAAAATGATGGAACTATTTTATGACACAGTTCCAAATAAAATGAGATCAGACACCCGAGAAGTAAATATCCACACAAAATAAATAGCGTGTGAATTTTCATTCCTAGGTTGATGCCCACGGGTCGACTTTCGTCATACTCCATTTTTGAATTGAATTTTTTAAATGGCAAATATTGAACATACTCAGCTTGTTCCTTCCAAATGGCTAAAAGTCCTTTCTCCATCATCCGTTGGAAATATACGAAGAAATTGTGTCGGTAGCATCCAATAAATTTCAAAGAATATGGTTCTTTGTTTGCATTGTCTATAGTGGCCATACAATGGCCATCAGAATTTAAGTCTTTTGGAATTTTTGAGACACAATGCTGACCATATTGCTTAGTAGCAAAACTAAATATTTTCATCGGATAGTTAATCAACAACTTCAAACGCACTTGGTCATAGTCCTCATTTACTTTCGGCTTTTCTATTTGCCAGTCATATATATAAACACTTGAATTCCTCTTGTCCAGCATTTTGTATTTTGTGAAAATGTCAGCTCTATCGTCTTCCAAATTGATTCGCTTGTCTTTCATCAATAATAACTTGTAATCATTTTCGACGAGTTCTTTGAAGTCCTCAAATATTTTCTTGTCTGGGGGTGCAATTATTTCGCTAGTTATCCAAGTTGCATAGAGAGTAGTGATAGCGAATCCTGTGGTTGCTACTACCAAGAACAGACTCCTCCTTTTGTTATAAACAACTTCCTGGTCTGAAAGAACAGCTGCCAAGGAGATCAAAATCCATCCTAGTTTCGAGGAGGAATTCGTCAATCCGAAAACTAAAACTAAAAACGAGAGTGGGAAAAGAGAGAAGATGAGGAGCCAGCAGGGAAGATCAAACGTATTCTGAATTAATACCGACAGCGGCACCGAGTGGAAATTCGGAGATGGTTCGCAGTAGAAAGGAATCATCTCATCAAGGTATTCAATGAATGTCGTTTTATCCCATTGATAAGAGTAAGTGTAGGTGTGAAGATAATTTTCCAACATATCAATCCGTCCACAAAGTTGTTCTGACTCCAAATAATTTACATGATGTCTTCCATATAAAGGAGTAAAATTTAATCTATCGGCGATTTCTTCCACTGATCTGTATTTACCGCCACAAGGCCCAGGGTAACCTTTTTTCACTGCAGAATATGCAGAATCTTTACACTTTGGTACGAGTACCGTATTTGCGGTAGCAGCAGCGTAATCAATAGCAAAATTTTTAGAAAACATTAAAATTTTCGCTCCGAGTAGATTCCCATTTAGAGAGTACCAAACTCTTTCCCAATCGTCATCCTTGATTTCTACATCTGCAACGAATCCTCTTTGTTTGTAAAGATGTCCAGTCATTACGGAATGATGAGTTTCATTATCGATAAGTACCACAAAAAGCGGACTCGATAATTCATACCTGAGATTATGTTGCCATTTTTGAATGTTGCTATTAATTTTTCTCCTTTCATATACTATTAAGAAAATTGAAGTTAGACGATTAATTTCTGAACCAAAATTTTCAGTTAGTAAATATGTAAATGAATTATCTGGCTCCAAAAGAATGTTTAAACTGCACACATTTTTTGAAAAATCTCGTGGTTTGGTCGGATTTCGACCGAAAATATTGATGTTGTATTCGAATGGAGCTATTATCCATGGCTGGGAATTTTGATTCGACAACAAAAACCTCGTTTCCCAGTCAGATTTATTAAATGTTATTAAATTGAAATCGCAATTTCTGTAAAGTGACAAATTTCGAATTGCATTTGTAGTTTTGAGAATATGCAAAACGAAAACCAAAGACAAAAAATCGTTAAATCTTTTGGAATTCATTTGTCACAACTAAACCGATTCCATTTCCAATGTAAATGTGAAGGAGATAGAAAACTTTTGTTAGGAAGCGACAGCAAGCGGCCTTAACCCTTCAGTTGCCGCGGTGACTAATTGTAAACACATTTCTCATAGACACCATCAATCCCAAAATAGTTACTTGAACTCTTATTTTCTCCAGACCTGATTCTTGAGGCATTATGCGATAAAGTAAAAAACATCCAATTTCAATCTCTTCTATTTATGCTATTAATTATAAACTTTTTAGGTTTAAGCCGAAAAAAATCGTACTCCTTTCAAACGTTATTACAAACCGTATGACATCTACTACAATTATTATTTTTTCCAGTTGGATATTTCCCTTACCCCACAGCAAAATGGGTATTAGTGGTCACTATAGAGAAAATGTCAATATACAGCCATTTTCCAACATTGAGTTCAAATGATCTTTTTGATGCGTATTTCATTTCTAATATTTCCAAGCTCTCGGTCTCCAATACTTAAGTACATAATGAAAATAATTCTGATATACAAAATAATTTTGAATTTATAAACATTCACCGAAACAATGTTACCAATTTAGCCACATATACAAGTTTTATGGTATACTACGGTACACTATAGGCTATATCAAAGGATATTACGAAATGAATTGCTAATAAGTCAGATCTACAAAACATAATAAGCTATAGAATATATCTGTGTCGATCCCAATCCTCGGATTACTTTAAGCATATTTTGTAGGCACGATCTATATATTTAGAGGTCGTGGAAGCAATGACCTCTAAATCTGATAAAAACAGAATTCTTATCCACAATGCTAAACATCGTAGAAATTTCTTGCTCCATACTACGTACGTACTACCTATAGGACTTCGGAACCCTATTATTTTTATGAACTGTCAACCCATTTACAATGTAAGAAATAGTCAGTTTGAGGATTGTTGTAGTAATCTCAACACGTGAAGACGGTTCTTGCAATTATTAATATATATTCAACCATAGCACAATGGACTACATGTGCCTATGGCTTTCTAGTTCCTATAGTCGGTAGTACCTTTACTTACTTTAGTCATAAATAGCTCCACAATATCTAATTCCTTTACTTACTTTAGTCATAAATAGCTCCACAATATCTAATTCCTTTACTTACTTTAGTCATAAATAGCTCCACAATATCTAATTACGTCGAACCTGGCTTCCATTAGACTCGTCATGAATATATGACTCAATGTAGATATTGGATAAACTAATTCGTTTTTAATTAAAATTACAAAGCAATTATTTTTAATTGTAGGTATAATTTACTCCAAGTGTTTATACAACGCTATTCAATATATTTAGAAAGGAAAATTGGTATGACAAATATCGTCTGACAAACACTGTAATTTGACTATTTGACAAACCATTCAGTATTTAAGTCATCAATGGGACAAGCCATTTTATCAGCAGTTCTGCAATGGAGTAGCTAAAACGAAACACTGTAAATACTTTGAGTAACAGATAATTAATAAAATTATGGTCATAGTTTTTTTATTGAAATCGATTTGCATTTCGAATTAATGTTTCAATCCCCAAATGCATATTCTGCCTAATCCAATAAGCATTGTGCTGAAAACAGTAATAACAGTGAAACGTTTAAAATGATAGAAAGAGCCGACCTTGACTTGGATTGGCACACAAGATCGATAAACTGACATTGCTTTCAACCTGTCCGATTTACTCGTTCCAATATCCAGATGTAAATAATGTTTTGCAAAACCCCGTGACAGATCGAACACTTTGGCAGTCATTACACAAAAGAGCAACAGATAGACCGTGCAGAGAATGCAGAGTGGACCTAAAATTGCATAAATCCATAAGGGAATGGATTTGTCTTTCAGAAACTTGATGCAAGTGAAGCCACAGCCGATAATGATTACAAGAAACATGAATTTATGCAAAGGTTGGAAAATTCTTGAACAGCATTCATTATATTGGTTGTGCAGGATTTGAATCGTCCTATATGGAATGAGAAATTCGGTTGCACTGCAAGTCTTCACTTTTGCTCTATATAAGAATCAACATTTAATAATATTAAGGCTGGTTTAAACTCATATCGAGTAACTGATTTACCTGAGAATGTTTAAATAGGAACAGCAGCAATAAGTGTAGCCGATATGAAATAGAGCTGTGTATAAAAATACTATCCAACTCCAAAATATAGTGATGGTCTCCAGACAAGCGAACGCCAAAAGAATGCAAAAATTTGTCTTTTCATTATTTCGAAAAAATAGTGAATAAAAATAATAATGACGATTCGGAAACACTAAAAAGAGAATAAAAGTTAGCGGAGTGTGTACTAAAATGGTCAATATAAATCCAATAAAAATCACTGTCAATTTTGTTTCTGATTCCAGATGAATTTCTCCATTTGCTGTAAAACAATAAGTAGGTAAACATAAAATTACATTTGTTTTTCTTAAATTATAGAAAGGTCTCAAAAAAATGCCAAAGGATGGCTATGGGTTAGCGGCAGGGAACTTTTCTGCTTTTTGCCTATTTTATAAATATAAGTGTCCGTTTTTATAAAAGCAGTTGTTTTTTGCCTTTTTTCTATTTTGGATGTCGCACTTTGCCCCATTTACTCCCAGTTTAGACGCAAATAAAGGAAAAAAGGATATGATTTTACTTTTTTGCTATAAAGGAGTAAATTTTTTGTTCTCTGGTTAAGGTGTGTTCATACAGCGAATGCTAAAATTATTTATTTATAAAGTGTTTGTAATTTTAAGTATTAAACCTTGAAGAATAGATAGAAGTTGTATAAACTGGTTAGCACAGGATAGAATTTCATTTTTGTTGAGAAATGTGTTAAAGTGGAGAACACCAATTTGAGTATAGCAAACAGCCCACAGGAAATGCATAATTAAATGAAACACTTCTCCTTTCAGGTAGCGAACCGAATTGTAAAATCGAATTACGAGCAAAGAGCACTGGAACATGTGAAAGAGAAACGTGAAATTATAGAGATAAACTGAATACTTTGAAGACTTTCCAACCAAACGATGTTTGTCCCGATTCCATTTGTACGGACAATAGACTTGAGCTGAGATGAAATCTATCACTTTGTTGAAATCAAAGAAATCCAGTAGCTGATCAAATAATACTTTTGGAACTGTTCTAAATTTACTCAAAATTATTTCCAAACGGAGCATTTTCGAATTTTAAAATTTTAGTTAAGTAGTTTCAGAATTCATTCGAATCGCTTAAACGCAATTTACTTAACTAAATAACTTGATAGGTTTAAATTAATCAGAGCAGTTTCTTTGTGAGTGAATTTGACAGCTTGAAAACAAAATCTAATTGCATAGTTGACACTTGACAGTTGTGTTTGTACTGTGGCCGTCTCTAAAGTGTTTTGATTAGTCTAACTGCTTCGAATATTGATTTAGTAATTTGACTGTGGACAGAAATTCTGGCTCCCTGTTACATATATTCTCTAAATGATTTACTTATGAGTGTTATGACTTCAAACATTGCATTATGGCATGTTCTTTAACGTTTTCAAGCATTTTCATTTATGCTTGGTGCATAATTTAGGCAAATAAATTTACGTGGGTAGCAACATACTTTACTTAATCAACAAAATGTATAAATAAGGTATTTCATCATCCAACTTTCTCCAACGTGAGGCCATACAATTTAATTTATACTTGGCTTCAAAAATAAATTGCTAAGTCAATTGTCAAAAAGTAAGAACTACTTATATTCCATAATTTATTATCATTTTTGAGTAGATGAATTTTTTATATTGTTTAGACCGTAAGAAATGCATGTGAATCCAATTGACTGAATTTATAAATATCTTGATTGTTGAAAGCATTTTCAATGCATCAAATTTTCCTGAGTCAGTCTGTTATACTTTACCCAACTCATCTTTAATATTAAAGGTGCCATTATTCTAATTATCAATAATAACTATAATGTTGCAAATGGACTCTAAAGGAACATGTAGTATGTGCCAATGCAATGATAACTGTATTAAAAGGGTTGACAAATGTTATAAACCGTTTAAAATGCTATTTAAGTGATGACATAATCTATCAAGGCAAAATACTACACAATATTGATATTTAGTCCCACCACTTTCTCTGTTTACTTTCTCCAATGTTTAGTAAATACGTGTCAGACTGAAATTGTAAGTTACGGACGATAAAACGGGAAAAATAAGAACTACTTTGAGGATAGCATGGTTTAGATGAGGTACAAAGGAGTGTTAAAAGTATTTACATGGCTGCTTGTTTACTTATGGGTACTTTTACACTCGCCTGGAAGAAACCGTTCGGTGTTATTGTTTGATATTGACTGACGTTAAGTATTAACATTATTTACCTGTCTACACTGTCTAGTAATGCATAAAGTAGCAAAGAATCAATACATGAAATATTAAAGAATTAACCTCAGAATTCTTAAATAGAAACTGTGTACTATTGTAGAATGTTTAAGAGTTTAATTTAAGTGACACGATATTCTACTCCTACACAAAGAACAACAAGAAATAAGTTTCCAGAGATTCTTCTAAGTGTTCGTGTTCGTGAATAATTTAAAATGTCAAATCTTTATTTATTGTTTAGGGAAATTCAAACCGAGTACAATAAACCGAATGTGTGATTTGTGATTGTTTGAATCGGTTGTTAACATTATTATTCATAGTAGAATGAGTATGATTCTGTTCAAGCACCTATCCAGGAATTTGACCTAGGGGGGGCTCACCAAAATATATTGATAAATTCAAGTCATATTCGCGCCAAGCGCGAAATTTTTTTGGATTTTTCACCTTTTTTGACAAAAAAATTGCCTTTTTCTGGATACTTAGGGGGGGCCCGGACCCCCCCAGCCCCCCCTCTGGATACATGCTTGGTTCTGTTGTTGTACATTGCAACGTTTAAATTTTTTAATGCATTGTGCATTCTGTGTCTAATATTCATGTATTGTATTATGTAGTACTGTTATAGTCCTATCAAAGAATAGTATTGCCCGTTGCGGAGTTGCACTTGGATACGCATTCTGATTGGGTGAAATGTTTTGAAATCCAGCTATCTGATTGGCTATTGCTACAACGAATATTTTATGGATTCCCCAGATGGAGGAATTTTAGCAACACTTTATAATTTACTACAAAATACAATACACTACATGAATATTATACACAGGATGCACAAAAAGATTATAACTTTGCAAGGTACAACAACGGAATCGTTCTCATCTACTGCTATGGTCATTTAAAACCATGATATTAAAGTGTGAATTTTTGCTAAGCTGCCTCCGATTCAAACAGTACTGCATTGACCATTGCAACGCAAACATAAACATACTTTTACTCACCCGATAATAGCAATAGCAATAACATACAGAATTAATGAACGGAAGATGCTACAATCTTTATTTTCTATTATAATAATATGATTCTAATCATCATCATCATCAGTCTGTATACATATATATTATATACATAAGTCTATATTGTTTCAATTAAATAAGCTTTTTCAAAATCCTGTAGTCACCGATTTTAAATGGGGACTTTTTGACGATGATAGTAAAAAAATTAAATGCGGACACTATGAATACTTAAAACTATTTTTCGCATCTTTAGTGGATTTAAAAGGCATGAAATAAGTCGCGTTTATGAATTACTTATTCCGTTCTGCTAACACTGCCACTAATAAAATAGCTACAGAGCAATTAAAGTGGTTTGTTTGACGGTTGGTGTTGGTATGTGTGCACTTACACTGTACTAACTTATAATTAATAATATATATTTACGATGATGTAAATAATTACCCACCTGCGTATTTATGTATATACACAACTTACACAACATTTTAAAGATTTTCTCGCTTCTCTATTTCTAAATGGTCTCATTTCCGCTACTTCATTTCTTTTTTACTACAGAGCGATTTTACTTAGCTTCGTTGCTTAGTTTTTCCAACATACTGTTATAAAATATGCATTTAGTAACTTAATAGCCAAAAATAATGCTAACTTACAGGGAACCCATCAGAAGATGAAACTAGGGGGCCAAAAGCCCGAGGCTTTGAAGTAGTCGTCTTGCAAGTTTCTTTATCTGCATCGCACCAGTCATCCTCTACTTCAATTTTTTCCGACACAGCTGACTTAATAATTTCTTTACTCATTGTGACCTTCAATAAAAAATTTATTTACAATATTAATATATAACTTTAAAATATTATTTACACATAATTACAGATAACTATAAAATTGAATACAAAAGCATAATTTCGACAAAAGAAAGCGGAGATACTTATTCAAAATCATAACGCCGGAGTCGAATAGGGCCTATTTCAGTTGGCCACTAGCAGAGTTAGGTTGGCGATATAGGTGGGTAGGCGATATAGGTAGTATAAACTTGGTGTATTAATAGTATTTATAAGTAATAGCTAATAAATAACTTACCTGCTTGGATTATTTAAAAAATTTATCGCTTTTGATTTTATGTCAATCCAGATAAACGTACTGAGTTGAATTTCGCACAACCGACCACTAGAATATTCTTGAGTACTACAGCTGGCCTTAGATTGTTGCGTCTCAATCACGTAAGATTGCAGGTTTTAGCCACACACACCAACCAATAACATGTACCGAACGTAGCGTACGGAGTGAGCGGATAGCTTTAAACTGTAGTTACTGGTTAACAAATAAAACATTAAAATTTAAGTTCCATTACACACTCCATACCAACTCATGTATGGTATGCGTATGGAAGCTGGCATCAGACGGAGTCATAAGGAAAATATAAAAATAATACCTAATTAATGTTTTCAATAATGTACCCCAACGCATACCTCCATGTACTACATTTAGCACATAAAGGCTTGCGTTGGGGTACATTATTGAAAACATTAATTGTGAATAGTAGTGTATGATGATCACTTAAGTCCTTATTTGGCAGCTTGTTCGCTTTCTCGTTACAAATATTTGTAGTTACCTTTTCTGTTTCAGAGAAAAAGTCAATTAGTGACACTTTGAAGAAGCAAATGGAAATGAATATGGCTCGAATCAAAGCTTTAGAACATATGAACAGTACTTTAACTGGCGCCATAACACGTGCATCATGACCAGAAATAAATCTAAAAAGGTTTTGAAAAGCCCATTAAACCTCAATTTAAATCATCTGGACTAAATTTGGAGGAAAACTGCTGCAAGTACAACTTTTGTAATATTTCCTGAACCTTATTTATTTCTAGTCCCTTGCATTTTTCCAAAATCGAAAAGTACTGCTGCATAATTTTTGTATAGCATAATATTATGAAATTGCTGGTTTGGTTAAAGTTACAAATTAAGGTCAGAATACTAGTAATTGTTAAAGTCCTACACTAAAATGTATTGCACAGTGGGATGGTTGCAAGTGTCAATTACTCTGTGTAGGACAGATGCAGGTTCGAATCATGCCTGGAGATAATAACTGTAGTTTAGTAAATGGGTATATATGTGCCTAGTAGCATGCGTATGGTAATCTCTATACATAATCTCAGACTTGATAAAGCAATAAATTTACCTGTCTATATATGTATATATGTCTGTACGTGTGGTAGGGAGAACCAAGGAAACTTGCATATACTACGTAACGCAAAACCCACTCCCACCATGTGAAACGCAAGTGCTGACTGCAACACGTTTGAATGCCTCCTCCTCCCATTAACTCCACACGTAATATATGCAGGCTCCTTAAAAGCAAAATGCGCAGGTCCAACAGTCCAATTCCTCTAAACCACCGAAATGAGTCGTTTCATATTATTATGATAACATCAAAATAATCTCTATATAATAAACACAGAAGGAAAAAATCTTACCAATCTATCTATCTATGTAACTATGTCTGGTAGGACAGCCTAGGCAACCTGCATACATTGCGTAACGCAAAACCCACTCCCCCATGTGCAACGCAAGTGCTGACTGTAACACTTTTGAGTACATCCTCCTCCTCTCATCAACTGCACACGTAATATATGCACATCGTAATGTATGCACATTCCCACAAAAATGCGCATGTTCACTTCTTCTATCTGCTCTGTTGTGATTGGTGAAATGACTTAAAGACACAAGCTAAGTCCATCTGCTGTTTCTTCATTAAAAGGAAAAATTGTCGGCTGCTTTTTGATAATTTGATCTAAGTGAAAATGACAATAACTGAAACTGATACGCGTTGTCATTTTTTTTGATTTGAACTCTGGTAACTGGAACTGTAGGTGACTGAATTTGGTCATATATAGCGTCCTGGACACTGCCACTGATTGGTACCTATTTAACCTACTTACAAGAATATAAAATAGGGAAGAGATTTTTTATTTCAATTAAACCTTATCGAATAGATTTCAGCTACTTTTGACCCCAGACAACGCATTTGTGACTGTGACTGGATTTGCCACTGACAGATACCTCTTGTGAAGAAAAGGCTCATCTATTGTAACTCTGTAAGTAATTGTAATTAGTTTATCACTAATTGCTGTAATTAAATTTATTGCATGAATGTTTATTTGTATTAAAATTCGAACATTTATTAATATCCTGATTAAATTCAAGCATTTCCGAATTTAGTAAACACGGATTATAATTTTTCCAATTTCCACCAACAGAATGCAACTGTTCATATAAGATTTGAATTTAAAATTATCACAATGAATACTATGCATGGTCAATTATTGATAACTATTAAGTAGGCTTACTAATAATATATGTATAATTTATTTTTATTCCAGAAACAGCTTTTTTCAAAGCTACAACCGATCCCCGGGAAGGAAATATCTACTTATAATAATTTGCAACTAACATTTTAATATTTAATCTTTTGGCCCCTTTGTGGTCCATTGCTAAATAAGGCAGACTTGACCCTTTGTGGTCCATTGCCAAATAAGGCAGACTTGACCCTTTGTGGTCCATTGCCAAATAAGGCAGACTTGACCCTTTGTGGTCCATTGCCAAATAAGGCAGACTTGACCCTTTGTGGTCCATTGCCAAATAAGGCAGACTTGACCCTTTGTGGTCCATTGCCAAATAAGGCAGACTTGACCCTTTGTGGTCCATTGCCAAATTAGGCAGACTTGACCCTTTGTGGTCCATTGCCAAATTAGGCAGACTTCACCCTTTGTGGTCCATTGCCACATAAGGCAGACTTCACCCTTTGTGGTCCATTGCCAAATAAGGCAGACTTTGCCCTTTTGTGGTCCATTGCCAAACAAGACAGACTTGACCCTTTGTGGTCCATTGCCAAACAAGGCAGACTTGGCCTTTTTGTGGTCCATTGCCAAACAAGGCAGACTTGGCATTTTTGTGGTCCATTGCCAAACAAGGCAGACTTGACCTATTGTGGTTCATTGTCAAACAAGGCAAACTTAACTCCTTGCGGTTCTTTGACAAACAAGACAAACTACACCTTTTGCAGATGATTGTCAAACCAGGTAAACTAGACCGTTGCGGCCCATTGATAAATTGATCTCTGCGGTCCATTGCCGAATAAGGTGGACTTGACCATTTTGTGCTTCATTGCCAAACTAGGCAATTTTTGAAAAACATTTTTCACAACAATGTCACAATTGCAAAACAGCGTAGCTAATGAAGGTCAACAGGAAAGCACCATTAATAGTTGTAGTTTTAAACAGATTAAATTGCACCGGACAAATGAAACTGAAGAATCACGTTTGCTACAGCTTGAAAAGCGAAGGGCAAGAGTAAAAATGAATTTAAGCAAAGAGACTGAAGACGATCGACAAAATCGTCTTAAAAAACGGAGACAAAAATACAAAGAGCGCGTCGAAAGTCAAACCAAAGAAGAGCGCCAATTGCAACTTCAATACCATCGACAATGTAAACGAATACGTCGACACAATGAAACTGAAGAAAAACGTGAATCACGTCTTCATGATTTGAGTGAGCGTGAAAAAATTCGCCGCTTTAATGAAACTGAAGAAGTACGTCAATCACGTCTCCAAGTGTTAACATACCGTCAAAGAGTACGCCGCTCTAATGAATGTGCAGAAAAACGCAAATCACGTCTTCAAAGTTTAACTGAGCGAGATAAAGTGCGCCGCAATAATGAAACTGAAAAAGGACGCCAATCCCGTCTTCATAAGTTGAATCAGCTTGAAAAAATACGCCGCACAAATGAAACTATTGAACAACGGCGATCACGACTTAATGAAATGAACGAGCGCGAGAAAATACGTCGGTTTGACGAAACTAAAGAAAAATATGAAGCACGCCTTCAATATAATAGAAAGCGTGATAAACTACGACGTGCTATAGAAGAAAAAGATAAGCGCCTAGCCCGTTTACAAGTACTAAGCAATCGAATTAGAAAACGTCTCGCTAATGAAACTGCAGAACAGCGTCGTTCTCGCTTAGAGAAGCTAAGAGAACTAAATAAAAATCGCATTGCTAAACAGTCAGAAATAGAGTGCTTATTACGACTCCAAGACTTAAGACAACGCAATAAATTGCGTATTGAGAGCCAAACCACAGAGGAACGTCATCATTGCATTGAAATTCTAAAAGAGAAGATCAAAGACGGTATCAGAAAGATAACAAATAAATGTATCACTATTTCAATAGAACAGCAACAAGATAAGCTGAACAAGAACAACCGAAGGTTGACAAAGCTTCAAAAAAATACTCGAAATTCCGCTTTCATTAACAATCCTGATGAAATTTCAGTTCTTGAGCATTACTGTGGTGAGATGAATATTGAATGTCGGCATTGTCACTCTGTAAACTTTGCGACTGAGGGGACTCATGGCAAAGATAAAGAATGCGAATTCTCCCTTTGTTGTCATAAAGGTAAAGTAGTTCTAGAACCTTTTCGAGATTTTCCTCAAGTACTAAAAGATCTAATGACTGGATTAAATGATGCTTCAAATAACTTTTTAGCTAATATAAGACAATTTAATAGTGCGTTTGCATGTGCATCATTTGGAGCAGATATAGTTGTCCCACCCGGATTTGGCAAATATTGTTTTAAAATACAGGGTCAAATTTACTATCGAACAGGTCCTCTTAAACCGAATGATTCTGGGACACCAAGTTTTGCCCAAGTATATGTATTAGATCCAGAACAAGCTGATATTGTTCGTTGCAACCACCCATCTAATACCGGGTGCGATGCAAATGTTATGTCTATACTAGACCGATTATTGAGGGAAATTAACCCTTACGCACAATCATGGATGATGATGAAGGAAGTCTTAGACGAAGAAGAACTGCGGGCAAATGAAAGAGGCGAATTGCCAGGAAAAGTAGAAATGGCAATTGTTCAAAACCCTGTATTGGATTCACGAAGGTACAATGCTCAGAGGGTTAATGAAGTTGCCATGGTCTTTGTGTCAAAAGATGGCGTTCCTCCATTTGATAGAGCATTTATTGCCATACCTGTAACCACAAAAGACAAAAAATATCTTAGTTTTATGAATCCCAATTTGGATCCAATGTTATATCCTATTATTTTCCCACGCGGAGAACTAGGATGGCACAATCGGATAATGCAATGGGATCCAATAACACAAAGGAACACCACAAAACGAGTGACTCAATTGCAATTTTACTCCTACAGATTAGCCACCCGTTTGGGTTCAAATGGGAGTATTGACTTCAACCCGATATTAAATGCTGGAAAACTTACCCAACAATATATAGTTGACGCTTACATTAAAGTTGAAGCTAATCGGTTAAAATGGATAAGAGATAATCAAAGTGAGCTGAGAGTTGAAAACTACAAACTACTTGAAGATCATTTAGTCAATCCCGCCAACTCGGAAAACATTCCCATAGGTAAGCCAGTTATTCTTCCATCGTCGTTTCAAAACGGACCACGAGCATTGACACAGAATTTCCAAGACGCAATGGCCATTGTTGCACGTTATGGTAAACCCGACCTTTTTATTACTTTTACATGTAATCCTAAGTGGAGGGAAATTACGGAAAATTTGAATGGGAAATCTTCAGAAAATAGACCAGACCTTATTGCCAGAGTCTTTCATTTGAAACTGAAAGCATTAATCAAGGATTTAACAGAAAACATGGTTTTAGGAACTGTTTTAGCCTTTGTTTATACTATAGAATTTCAAAAACGAGGGCTTCCACATGCCCATATCCTGTTGATACTTGAAAATAATGATAAAATAAGAAACACGGAGAAAATTGATGAATTGGTGTCTGCAGAAATCCCAAAAAAACAAAATAATCCCATGCTGTTTGAAACAGTTACAGCAAATATGTTGCATGGACCATGTGGTGAACAATTTCCAAAATCTCCGTGCATGGAACAATTTAAAGAACCAGTGCTTGATGAAGCAGGAAACCCTATTTATGACGAAGATGGCGTTGTGAATACAATTCTGAAGTGGAAATGTACAAAAGATTTTCCTAAAGATTTTCAGGAAATTACATTGGCAAATTTTAATGGATACCCACTATACCGCCGAAGACGGATGGGGGAAACCTTTACTAAAACCAAACAAGGCATACAAGTAGAAATGGACAATAGATATGTGGTACCATATAACCCTTATTTATGTCTTAAATATAATGCTCACATTAATGTAGAAATTTGTTCAAGCATTAAAGCGGTCAAGTATGTATTCAAATATGTTTATAAGGGTCATGACTGTGCCAATATTGAGATTGGGTGTGATGAGATAAAAACGTATTTGGATTGCAGATATGTCAGTGCCCCAGAAGCAATGTGGCGTCTTTGTGGATATCAAATGCACCAGCATTCTCATGCAATTTATAGACTCCCCGTACATTTGGATGGTCAGCAACCTATTTACTTCCAAGACGGGGAAGAAGCAGATGCAGTAGAGAGAGCAAGCAATCGGCTTACAAAGCTAACGGCTTGGTTTAAATTAAATGCTAATGATGAATCTGCAAAACAGTATCTATATCCTGATATTCCTTATCATTACACTTGGCATTCTAAAGAAACATTATGGAAGAAAAGAAAGCGAAATCGCCCACTGATTTCAAGGATGTACACAGTTAGTCCCTCTGATTTGGAGCGATATCATTTACGATTACTTTTGCTCCACGTTAAAGGTGCTGAGAGTTATGATGATTTGAAAACAGTCACATTAGAAGACAAAGTAGTTAATTGTAAAACATTTCAAGAAGCTTGCTTAAAATTAGGACTCCTTGATGACGACAAAGAATGGGACAATTGTCTTCAAGAATGTTCCGAATTCCAAATGCCTAAGCAATTAAGAAAATTGTTTGCTTACATTTTAGTATTTTGCCAGCCAGCTGAACCTCTGGTGCTTTGGAATAATTACAAGGAAAAATTGATGGAAGATTACATATTTCTTTACCCGCAACAGCCGGAATTTGCACTACATCTGACCCTTAACGACATAAAAAATGTTTTAAATATGTCACATAAAAATTTAAGCGATTTTAGCATTCCGGAACCTAATGCCAATGTCTGGGCGTCAAGTACCGATAATGGTGATATTAGGTCAAAAGAAAATCAAGACTGTGAAAGACGCATTTTAATGCTGAACGATGAGCAAAAACATGCTTTTACATCTATTATAAATGCTATAGATGATGAAACTGTCTCACAACGGTTATTTTATCTTGATGGACCTGGAGGAAGTGGAAAGACTTTCCTTTATAACACTATTCTTTCATTTTTAAAATGCAGAGGTGACATTGCTTTTCCAATAGCTTGGACAGGAATTGCTTCAACACTTCTGGTTGGCGGACAAACAGTGCATTCCTGTTTTGGCTTACCTGTGCCTATTAATGAAACTTCCGCATGTAAGTCAAAGTCTAAAGAGGATGACTTAAATCTTAAAAGAGGAAAGTTAATACTTTGGGATGAAGCAACTATGGTTCCTTTATATGCCTTGCAAGCCATTGACCGTAGACTCAGAGAAATCATGAATAGTAAGAATACTCCATTTGGGGGAAAGTAATATTAATGGGAGGGGACTTTAGGCAAACCCTCCCAGTCATTCCACGAGCAAAGCCTACTGAAATTTTAGAACAATGTATCACAAAATTTTCCCATTGGAACGATTTTGTGCAACTTAAACTAACAGTTAACATGAGAAATGCTGATGATGAGGATAAAAATTTTAGCGAATGGCTACTAAAGCTTGGTGATGGGTCGTTGCCGCGAATAGATACGCTGCCAGAAAGCGTAATTCGTGTTCCCCATGAATTTATCACAGACAATATTGTGCACTCTATTTTCGGTGAAAGTATAAGTGTAGATCAAATATCTGAAATGTCTTCAAGAGCAATTCTCTGCCCATTGAATGAAGACGTTCTGAAACTAAACGATGATATTATTGACCGTTTAGAAGGATGTGCTAAAATATATTTAAGTTCAGATATTGCGCTTGACAAAAAGGAATTGGGGGAAACTACATCCTACCCTATAGAATTTCTTAACTCACAGACTCCGTCTGGCATGGCACCACATAAATTAAAACTAAAAATCGGAGCAATTGTAATGCTTTTAAGAAATCTTGACTTTGGATTGTGCAACGGAACAAGGTTGATTGTTAGAAAAATGCACCAATACTCAATTGAAGCGGAGGTTCTTACGGGAAACCAAAAGGGTGAAATTGTTTTTATTCCACGAATCACTGTAAATCCCTCTGAATCTAATTTGCCATTTATTTTGAAAAGAAAACAACTCCCAATCAGGGTAGCTTTCGCAATGACCATTAACAAGGCACAGGGTCAATCTTTGAAAATGGTTGGAATTTATTTGCGAAAGTCCGTATTTAGTCACGGTCAACTGTACGTTGCCTTTTCTCGTGCTACTTTAAAATCGGGCGTGAAAGTTAAAATTCTAGACACTAACAATCAAGGGAGGCTATTGCCCAGAAGAAATGAGGTATTTACACCTAATGTAGTATACCGCAGTATTTTAATGAAATGAGTGAGGATGAAATGAAATAAAATGAGGGGTTTTTAACAACCTGGGAGAAATTTACAACTCAAGCGTAAACTAAGAAAATACCACTACGGTGGTGGAGAGCCAGCACGAAAGTAGCGTCCACGTCGCCTGGCTTGGAAACAATGTATTTTCATTGGCTAATGACTTTCGACCAAATTGTTCATTCACTTTTATACGTATCGCGATTTTCGTAAAGTATATTGATTTTAGTATTACTTTGAACGTGGTGCGTCCATTATTATTATGGAACAAACATTTATAATCACGAAATTAGATACGCACAAATACAGACATTCTAACATTGTTGACTTTCACCTGGGTGCTAGGTTCGTTGTTTTGCTGGGTTCACTAGTAATAGAAATTTACATAAGAAGGTTGAATGGTGAGTGGTGATGGAATGGGAATGATTAGCGAAAGGGGGCATTTCGTAATAATCGTAATGTGCCTTAATAAACAGAATTTCAAAACTTCTATAATTCCAATTGGTTCTGCTATATCGACAAACTTATTCAATTTTTTTAGTAGAGCTGGGTTTACTTTTTACTACCCTCTTGATTCCATTGGGCCAGTTGGACCATCTTTTTGTAGAATGAAATAACAGTGCTGGGAACCAGAGCCACGATTTATTCTATAAAAATATTTATTCGTAAGTTTGTACTTATGGGATTTGTACGGTTTTCCAAAATCCCACGGGGAATCTTATTTATTTGATTTTGAATGGGAAACGTTTTGATAAATTTGTGGGAGTTTTTTCGAAAATAGAGTTTTTCATTGTTCCCTGTATTTGATGCTACGAACTACAGTTATTAATTTGGTGTAGGAAATTCCTTTTTATCAGGAAGTTGGGGCTGCAGCTAATTTTTCCAACCATTGTACAGCACCGTATTTAGAAGTCGATTTTGGAGGGGGCATTGACGTCATACACTTAAATGCATTTGGCATATTCGCGCAAAGCGCGAAAAATTTGGGCTTATTTTGTTTAAAATGAGTCAAAAATAGCCTAAAGCGAAATATTTTGGTATTTTGAGAAAAAATTTTCCCTTATCTTGGATTTTGGGGGGCTGCTCCCTATGCCCCCCTCAATACAGCCTTGCCACTGTAGAAAATAAAAGTATATTAATTAAAATACAATTTGTATTTACAAAATTAACATAATAACCTAATGGGATGTTTTTATTACTGTGATGGGTGGCCTGCTGAATTTTTTTTGAGTGCTAGATTTGCCCCTTAGCTGGGTTCACTATTACTTTATAATCCTTAACACTATAAATTGTAGGTTTCAAAACTGCCCTTTATAGTATAGACAGTGGTAATTAGGAAAGCCTTTAAAAAGCTATGTAGTTAGTAGTGGAGAAGAAACTACATCAAAATTTCATGTCAAGCTCTGAATGACAGTCATGTCATAATTATATGCAAACTGAACGAAGAAATTCGCACAAAGTACAACAAATAATTTGTTATTGTGTAGGAATATTAAGTATAGAGATATATTTTTAATGCAGGTACTATTCGTCGTTTTATGATGGTGAAGATCTCACCACATCGCATCACACATGCTTAGAGTTCATACTTTATAAATACGAATAAGCTAACAATAGGGATTAAGATACGCGAGTGCAATTTGCATATCGTCAAAAATCATGAAAATTAGCGTGCATAAGAGTAATGTGTAAAGTATTCCCATTCACAAGATAGAGCGAGAAATAAGTCTTTTGAAAAGAAAACCTCCTTCCTTCCTTTGAGAAGAGTTGGATACCTGTACACTAATACTTGGTCTTTCTTCTAGAGTCACGAAGCAAATTGAATTGTGCACAAAAACCTCACGAAGAAATCATAACATTTGGTGGTCTCCTGATCTTGTCTTTTATGGCCTTAACACTTAAGAGTCTAGGAATGGAATGAGCTTGATTATTAAGATGGAGTAGGTAAGTAAAGTAGAGTGATACACATTTCAAGTACTAAATAAAGGAGACCAAACAATACACATGTCGCAGTCTAAGCAAAATCCTTTAGCATTCCTAAATGTGAATACGAAAGACTTGGTCTCTAGTAATACATAACTACCATAACTAGGGTAACTGCTTGAGTCACGACGGAGCGTGGCTGTACATTCCAGTCACGATCAGCTATATTACAAAAATAAAGAATAAGTTGCATATTTTAAATTAACTGTTAAGTACCGAAGTGGGACGTGACCCATATAGTATACCTAGGAGATCATACTCGCTACGTTTCAATTGTGTTGGAAATATGCAGACACATGCATGAGTGTCGGTTCAAAGCACAACTATTTAATATGTAAAGCTATATTCGTTTTTAATTAATTTGGTGGAAATATAAGGTGGGAAACATAAAGAAGATAATGTAATTAATTCGTCCATAAAGTCCCAGTCATTATCTACAGTATAGCTCAACTGGCAGAGCGGTTCTCAGAAGACTTTACAAGTAATAGACATTTATTGCCATTTCCCATGTATTATTATGCTGTACTATTACAATAGGTATAATGGTGTGACTGGAATAGAAATCGACAGATTGTATTGGTCTAATTATATTTATTGTGAATATTACATTCAACATTGAGCATTTTGGTATCTTTGAAGTTATTTTAGGAAGTCAGAAGTACTAAAAATGTAGTTGATAAATTTAAATATTGATATTTACTTAGGATTGATAAATATTGTTTTGAATGTTTAAATTTTTAAAGCTTATGTATTTTAAAGCGAAATTATAGTTTTAGTCATAATATAACATAAATATGAAATATATATTTAAGAGAACAATGAAAGATAGGAAATTCTAAGGCTATTATTATTTCTTTTTGTATGAATATTTCGTTTGTAGTTGACGAAAGAGACTATCTTAGCCTTCAATTTTGATGTCTTCAAAATTGGAAATTGTAGCATTCAAAACCTTGTCAATTTTTCCAGCTTGCTTTTGATAGATGAAAGGTCTTCGTGGATAAATCCGGTCGTTAGCCCAATTCATAGTGTTCCACCCTTTTGTAGTTTTGACGCAGTTCTTGGCAAAGTCGGGTAAGGAGTATTTTTCCTCAAGTTCAAGACAGCCGGAAATGAATATGTCAACGTATGACTGAACAATCGGGTATTCTTTGCTGGGAGCTGCAGTGAATTGAGGTTTATTCACGTAGATCCAATATTGCTTTTGTCGTGTATTTTCATCATTTTTCTTATCTTTTTCAGGGTCAGCCAAGATTTTAATATTTGCAGGGCTCACCTGATGACGGCAGTAGTAATGTTCCCTCTTGTCGTAACTAATAATATATTAATCAAGGAATTACGTATACATCATTTCCGTAACGATAATTAAGGGTGGATAATAGCTGGGTAACTTAAACATACACTTTGTGTGTATTAACTAGGATTAAGTGTAGCCCGTATTTATTTACCAAAAGTCTTCAAAAATTCCAAAAAGTGCGGAAGGTGAAAATGTCGGACTTGTTGCTCAGGAAATTTTGAAATTTCAAATAAGATTTGAGTTATAGCGCTAGCGGGAAATCATGCTTTCCCGCTAATGATATAATTTAAAATATGTTACATTTCTGAGCCACCAGTCCGAGGTATTCACCTTCCGTCACGTTTTGGAAATTTTGGAGAATTTTGGTAAATAAATATTTGTATTCTCTAATCCTAAGTAATACAAACAAAATGTATGTTCAAGTTGCCCCACTATTAACCACCCTTAATGTTAGAAAATTATTTGGAGACTATCTCCGATAGATAAATGGTTAATATTGTTTAAGATACCTTATTATAGAGCTACTATTTTCCGATTGGGGTAACTTGAATGCTACTCCGTTGAAATTTGCTTGTGGGTCGGGAATCACACCAAGATAAGTTGTGTCAGGACCGATAGCATCTCCCTTCAAATTCCACTCCCGACGGAAACCGGAAACCTGCACTGGAATGTTGACTCCTGTGTTTTTGTATGTACGATCTTTTGAAGCAGATTCCATCAGAGATCCATATCCAATAATATAATGATCACTTAAGTCATTAGGGATCGGATTGCAAGCGGCCCCATGGTCAGTCTCTGGCAATGTGGAGCTATCGCCTGATTTTAAGCTTCTCTGAAATGTTTAATAAATTATGTATTATGCCTGTTTTATACTTTTCGTTTTCCCTTCACTTTCGCGTTTAGTGACGTCAAAATGACGTCATTACATTGGAAACTAAATTGGAAACATATTTTTGCTATTTACAAATTAACTGTAGTGAATTCACAAAACGTGAAAGTGAAGGGAAAACGAAAAGTATAAAACAGTCATTATAATTGATCACACTTTAAATAAATTATCAGTTTTTAGGAACCAATTAAAAATTAGGGTTTAGAATAGTGTTTTAAGTACTTACCGCATCGGAAAATGAAACGCAGGTGAGTAGTACTGCAAAATAGATAAAACTTTTAAAGTTTGACATCCTGCGGCGTATTCTGCGAAAATTTCAAACACAATTTATTATTGCACACTATGATTGTAAAATTTCAGATTTTGTTTAAAATCTAAATCAAAAAAATTATTTTATGGTTAGTAAGCAATATTAATTCGATTGGCGCTTTAAATTGCGAAAATGTGCTTCGTAAATAATATACGTAAATCTACGTAAATTATACCTGATGAAAATATTATTGAGACAGCACGTATACGTTCCTTTATTTCCGACGTTAGAATTAAAAATTGCGGAGAATGGTTAGTGGCGATGCTTTTATAAAGAACCTGGAGTCACTTATACTCAGTACTACAACAAGTTTTTAGTGTCCAGAGCCGTCATTTGCAAAGTTCGCATGCATAAGATGTTCATGGGTATTCGAGTTAAAAGCATTTATTTATTAGACAGTGAAAAGGAGGTGCAGCTTCTAAGAAATGACAGAATACTAAATAAATGAGTTTCTTGACTATTTACTATTCCAGCAATAATACGTGGACGGAATATTAACATTGAAAGTTCATTTTTAGAATTAAAGGTCTTTATTTTTTGCAGTTATATTGGTATTGCACTATCCAGCTACAGCAGCAACTACAGTAGACTTTTGTCATGTCTATGAACTGAAGAGACGTCACTTCTTGGAAAAAGCAGAGTATCTTTGACTATTGTTTAAAAGACGTGGACAGTTTTTTATATTCTTCGCAGGAAACCTCGTTCTACTAATCATAATCATAGAACAATTAGGCTAATACACAAAAAGTCGTGAGAAAATTGTACAAACTTAAAAATACAAATAATTATCATTGCAAGATTGACACGTTTGACAATTCTTTCCTGTACTACTATACACAAGTACGCTTGTCCTTTAGTCCTTTTGTATTTTATTGTAGTTAGCAGTTGCCTTGTAATATCTTCCTTCTATGTTACTAATGTTACACCTTTTGAGTTACGTAATTCTGTATAATTGATTAAGTAGTTTCAAGAATATATTGATAAGTATAAGTTTTAACTTTTTATTCATTCTATTTTTACTCATGGATTTGTTTTTTGTTATCATTCCCCTGTGTTCGCAGCAACACATTGACCGTATCCATAATATCTATGTAATATCGTGTATCATAATAATATAACATTTGATAACATCCATATAATAATTTTCCTTTTGTCGATAGCGTTATAATAATTATAATAATAAGAGTAGGTAATAAAAGAAATGGAAATGACGCACAGGAGGTAGGCTCTATTAAAATTGATAGCATGTTACATTCTCACTCAAAAAAATTATTAGCATACCCATCTGAACGTGGGATCTCATGCAACTGCTTACAACAGGACCAGCAGTATTCACCATGAGTCAAATAGTCAAACTTGCTAGTAGATAGATTCAAGATTCACGTTCAACAGGAGCCAACAAAAAGTGGTGCAGAGCATGATCAAGTTTGGCAATGCATATACCCTCTTTTTGCAGTTTTTGGCAGAATCATATTATATTCCATTCATTAAATTCTCTAGATCGTCGTTTGATTGCAATATCAATCAAAGTAATTACCATTTGTATAACTGTCAGACATTGGACCTTACTGCCTCCAACCTAACCTACACTAACCCTGTTTCATATAGGTACGTTAAGAATTCATAGTCGACCTTGAGAGTTGTTTCACATTAAACAGGGAACAGCTAAATTGGTGCAGACTCTAATCCTTTAGTTGGCTCCTGTCAAGTTTGGCGATGCAAATCCACTTTCAATTCTCATCCAAATTCTTCCTAATCTAAATGTTCCAAATCAACTTTTGGATTTAATTTTGTTCTTTATTTCATCGTATGGTCACGTATGACGTATGGCTATGAATCTTTTGTTGCTATACGTCATTACATTCTAACCAGATCATTTGTAACTGACAATCCGGTTCCCAAAAAATGAATCTTCTTCCTTTATACTAACTCCCTCAATTTGAAAGATATACATGGCTTAGTCTCCATAAAAACTCCCGAGTCCTTGAAAACTGGTTACTCAGCAATTGTAAAGCCTACCAGAACACAAATATTTAACTTTCTTCTTATTCTGAGAATTAATCTCAATGCAATTAATATTTATATGGATATGGAAACTAAAATTCCTAAAGACATACCGACTCAATTGCAGGACACTCAAGCATAATTCACAAACTGAAGATAATATAATCCAAATGGTAAACCAGAAAAACAATGCTGATATTGAATAGCCATTGTTTTAATATTCTGATTAGATAATAATGTTTTGCTCAACATATTATCCACAAATTATCATTAATACAGCATTTATTAATACTACAAGTGTAGCTACGTGAATTACAAAATGGGCTTGATGGCGTTGTCATTTAATTAATATTAACTTTGCCATAGTTAATAGCTTGTGATTTGTACGTATACGTCTTGTCACTTTTAAGCTAACACATTAATAATTTTAAAAAGCTTTCCATTTAGGATACATACGAAGCATATATTTTCAAAGATGACAAAATTACTGTTAATTTTAGCAGTTGTTTTACTGACAGAAAATTTTCAATCGATTTTAACCAGTGCAGCTTTTACATACCCTGATATCAGGCGGAACGGAACCGTTTGTGATGACTATTTTGGAAATAAGGTAATTTTTAGACTCAATTTTTAAATATTATTATTATTATTAAAATACGTATTATGCAGCCTAAGCTGAAATATTTTTAATAATTGTACTAATTGCTTTGTAATTTCAAACAATTAGATTTTAAATCAAAATGAGATTTTACAAAAATCGAATAATTATTAACAGTACACAATATTCAATAAATTACATTTAAAATTCTCAAAACTAACATTCAGATCTGCGGTCCTTACCGTTGGTTGGAAAGTCCAGAACCCTCGGAATTAAAAACATTCATTGAGAACCAGAATAAACTGACAGAAAGTTATATTAACGCCTCTTCAATCCGTAGTACGTTAAAATCCCTTTTAGAAGACATGGCGAAGTATGAAAAATTCAACTGTCCAATTAGGGCTGGGGGAAGATATTATTATAGTAGGAACAACGGACTGCAAGATCAAGAGTAAAAAAATTGTTGTATTTCCAGCCTTCAAAAATTGATTACATTTATTTTTTGATAACTAAATTTTTTGGTTTCAGTGTGTTTTACATGCAAGATTCGCTTAATTCCGAGCCAAAGGTATTTCTAGATCCTAATGAATTATCCAAAAATGGAACTACTTCGGTATACGGAACTTATTTTTCGCACAATGGAGGAATTCTTGCTTATGAAGTTCAAACTGGTGGATCTGACTGGATCACTCTTCACTTCAAAGACACTAAAACGCAGGAGGATTTAGTTGATAAATTAGACTTTTTAAAATTCACATACGTTGAATGGAAAAAAGACGACTCTGGAGTATTTTATGCTGTATGTCTCTTTTTACACTAATTCTTCAGTAGCAGATGAAAAATAATGTTTTAATTTAAAAATTGTTTTTCTGGTCATATTGTTATCGTAGAGATATCCATCTAATGGAGGACTACTAGAACACCAAAAAATCTACTTCCACAAATTAGGAACTAATCAAAGTGAAGATATCCTTTTAGTGGAATTCCCAAAAAATAAACAATGGTTTGTGTAAGTTTGAAATAAATATATTATTAAAATGGATTATAAATTGATCAGAATGTAATTGGAGCTAATTTTCTAATTTTTATTTACAGAGGATTTTTCTCATTGGCTCACGATGGAAATTATTTGGTTGTTGTACCAGCAGACGGAATTGGAGTTCACACTATTTACTACGCGGATTTGGATATCGACACAGGAAACGATAAATTGGTTTTAAATCGAGTTGTAACGGAATTTACAGCTTCTTCCGAGGTATCGCTTGATCAAAATCTAGAATTAAGGATTGTAAATACCAATTTTAATCCTACTTTTTGAAAATTGTAGTACATTACAAACAGTGGTACCATTTTCTATTTCAAAACTGACAAAGAAGCACCAAACCGGAAAATTGTTGCAATAAATGTAACAAGTCCTCAATCACCTTGGACTACGGTTGTCGATGAACAGCCAGATAGTACTCTTGATTCTGTTACAGTTATTAATGGGTGGGTAATTGTTTGAATAAACATTTTACAAATATTTAAAAAATGTAAATGTCCTTTTTGCAGAAAATATTTGGTGCTCAATTACATAAAAGATATTTCAAACGTTCTTCAATTACACCATTTGTCAAATGGCAGTTTTATAAAATACTTGTCCGGAGCAGATTCTGGAACTGCTTCCCTTTGCAAAATTGCCGATAGTAAAGACACGGAATTATTTTTTACGCATACATCCTACTTAACACCCCAAAGGATTTATTTGACCAATATCACCGATGACCTTTCCACAGAAGTTAAAGTAATTCACTAATTATTAAATTGTGATTAGTAATTAGTAGTAAATAATTAATTATAATTCACATAAAAGTAATAAACATTTTCCTATTTTAATACCTAATTTTATTTAAGGTGTGGAAACAACCGCAACTTAAAAGCTTTGTGCCAGAAGACTACGTATCAAAACTTGTATTTTACAACAGTTTGGATGGAACAAGAGTCCCGATGTTTATAAGTCATCGAAAGGTAAATTTTCTCCGTTTTGATGGAAATCATAAATCTTAATGGATATATTAATAAATATTTAACATTTTTGTTTTTTTAGAATTTGGAATTGGATGGAAAATTACCTACTAAATTGCACGCCTATGGAGGCTACGGTGTTTCCACCCTTCCATCTTTCAGTTGGGAAAATGCTGTTTTCATGAAGAATTTTAGTGGAGTTGTGGCAGTAGCTAATATACGAGGGGGAGGGTAAAGACGCCAAATTTTATTCGGAGAGTACTAAAAATAGTAGTTTAATGTACTACAATTAAAATTGTAGGGAATATGGCAAAAAATGGTGGGACGGTGGGCGACTTTTGAACAAACAAAACGGCTTCGACGATTTTCAAGCTGCAGCCGAGTACTTGATTCAACAGAAATATACAAACCCATCCAAAATGTTTATTCAAGGAGAATCAAACGGCGGACTTATGGTTGCGGCGTGTCTGAACCAAAGACCCGATTTATTTGGAGCTGTAATCGCGGATGCTGGGTAAAGCACCTGTGTTAGATAATTAATACATTTAATTATAGAGCATTCTAGTGAAACTTCAAGCGTCTCTTCAGCTGATAGACAAAATTCTTAATATTGGAACAGTATTTCTTATTCTTACTGTAGGCTGAGTTGGTTAAAAGCTTCTTAAATGCAGTTATTTCAAAACTATTTTTCAGAGTGATGGATATGCTTCGTTTTCAACATTTCACAATTGGACATGCTTGGTGCTCTGAATTCGGATGCTCCGATGAAGAACAGCATTTTAATAATCTAGTGAAATATTCTCCTTTGCACAATATCCGTATGCCAACAAATGGTCAGTATCCTCCTGTACTGGTTTTGACTGCCGACAATGATGACCGCGTTCTTCCTTTACATTCCTACAAATACATTTCCGAACTGCAGTATCAAATAGGAAGACACCAAAGCCAGGTTTCCATTCGAATTAAAATAAATTTCTAGAAATATAAAACAAAATTGAAATTTAAAAAAATATTTTCATATTTATGCGTTAATTACTATTTTATAATGAAAAATAAATAATGTTGTACCCACGTAAAATACACCAGACTATACATAATTGTAAAAGAATGTCTTCAATGCATTTGCAGACAAATCCTTTGTTGTTACGCGTAGAAGCCGACGCAGGTCACGGTTTAGTTGGAAAACCAATTACAAAACAGGTAACTAACTCAACAAAATTGTGTCATTCCTGAAAAATAATTTTTCCCTCCACTGAGGCTCTAATAATATATTATCCTATTGTTTTTAGATAGAAGAATCTAGAGATGTCTTTGCGTTTCTTGTACAATCAATAGGATATGAACTAAATAATCACAACTCAAATTCGGCTTCTATAAACCATACAGCTTCATTTTTGCTTACTCTATATCTTATTTGTGTAACTCTTTCATCTCCATTTATTTCTTCAGCCCTTGTATAATTATTGGATGAAATTGATTACCACGCCACTCTATTACCATTTAAAATAGTGTGTATAATTATATAAATGCCTTTAAGGCTGGCTCTACGGGTTTTCACCTTTTACTAAATACTGCCCACTCTCGCGCCGTAGAGCAACATAAAACATGAACTCTCCATAATTTCATGTTATAGTAGGTATAGTGTATTGTATTATACACCATAATACCTACTCGTTGTTCCGTGTTACAAAATGAATCAATTTTTTATACCACAGAATATTGAAAATTTAAAACCACCTGTTACAAAAACATTATGATCATTATTTTATTACGAACACATTATGCTAAGCATATTGTAACATTATGGGTATTATAACTGGCAAACGCAATCACAAATCAGCCGCAAAACTTTTCATTTCAGGTTTTCCTATTTGCTGTTGGTAATAGAGTGACATCTTACTCAATGATATCAATCCTCTCATCTAATAACTGAAAATCGTGATTTGACCTTTTGGGGTCACTTTTGGGTATTTTGTAAAGATACCAAAAAGAAAGAGAAGAAAAATATTTAGTGAACCTAGAGCTTACTTTTCTCAATTACACCATTAGTAACGCCTACCGATGTAATGTATCTGTCTCACAGGCTCTTTTGCATGTATTAACTTTTGCAGAAAATGACTCAACTTTTTATTTTCAAAAATCAAAAAATACTATTTTATTTCCGTTTAAAAAAATTCTAAGGACTAGGTTCACTAGATAAAAAGTCGAAGAATCTTCAATTTCAAATTTGGGTTCGTACGCCTTGTGGTAATGGAGGTAGAAGGATTTTGCAAAACGTAATGAAGATCCGTAGAACCAACCTTAACTCTTTATAACTTATAATTACAGTACTCGTTTAGAATTAAAATCTTAGTGATTTTTTACAAGTGATATTATATAGTTACTAGTAATTACTAGTAAAAGATGTTCATGATATTATGTAATACGTATTATATTCATCTATATATTATACAAAATTTAAACAGCATTTTTTACTAAATTACGTCATAAATTATCCAAAAATTCAATCTGCATTAAAATTCTTCACCGTGCAACTTGATACGTCGGTAAAAAATTAATTAATTGAATTATTAATTGACGGAATGAAATCTGTTTAAAATATTTATAAAGTAGAAACCGGCAACCGTTTATGTGTACCTCTTACATTAATCTTTCAACCCCCAAATGCATATTCTACCTAACCCTATTAATATTGTACTAGAAACAGTAACGACACTGAACCGTTTGAAATGATAGAAAGAGCCGACCTTAACCTGAATTGGCACACACGATCGATAGACCAACATCGCTCTTCGTCTATCATTTCTACTAGTCCCCATATCCAAGTGCAAAGAATACTTTGCAAACCCCTGTGACAGTTCGAACACTTTCGCAGTCATTACACAAAAGAGCAATAGATAGACTGTGGAGAGTATGAAAATTAGAACTAAAATTGCATAAATCCATAATGGAATCGATACATCTTTTAAAAATTTGATGCAAGTGAAGCCACTGCCGATGATGATTATAAGTAGCATGAATTTATGTAGCGGCTGGAATATTGTTGAACAGCATTCATTGTATTGATTATGCAGGATTTGAATCGTCCTGTAGGAAGTAAGAAATTCGGACGGGCTACAAAGTTTTGCTTTTGCTCTAAATAAAAATTATAGTGTTAAAGTCAATCTAAATAGCAAATGAAATGTAAAAAAATCAGAATTACCTGAGAATTGTTAAATAGGAACAGGAGCAGTAAGTGTAGCTGATATGGAAAATGGCACTGTATAAAAATAGTACCCAGCTCCAAATTACTGTCAAGGTCTCCAAGGTCGCGAAAGCCAAAAGTATGTTAAGATTTGTTTCTTCAGTTCCCATAAATAAGGAATAAAAATAGTATTGGCTATTGGGATATACCAAGAAGAGAATAATACTTAGAGGAGTGTGTACTATAACTGTCAGCACAAATCCGATGAAAATCACTCTTATTTTAATTTCAGACTCCAAATGAATTTCTCCGTTTTCTGTAAATATTTAATTTAAGTACAATAATGATACTATTGAATGTAATTTTTCAGATTGTTAAAATATTGTTAAAATATAAATATAAATAAATTCAATTTTTTCAAATACATTTATATCTTAATATCTATCAGAAACCGATATTGATTTAAATGCATTAATGATTTAGAACCTTGAAGATAAGAGAGAAGTTGTACCACTTGATTGGCGCAAGATAAAATCTCATTTTTGTTCCGAAATGTGTTAATATGGAGAACACCGATTCCTGTATAGCAAGCAGCCCAAAGAAAATGCATAATTAAAGGAAAAACTCCTCCATCTAGATTACGAATTGAATTGTAGAATCGTATTAAGAGCACAGTACACTGGAGAAGGTGAAAATAAAATGTGAAATTGTAGAGAAAAGCTGAGCACTTTGAAGATTTTCCAATCAAACGACGTTTCACCCGATTCCATTTGTAGGGTATACAAATTTGAGCAGAAAGGAAATCTAGTAGTTTGTTAAAATCAAAAAGTTTCAGCAACTGATCAAGAAATATTTGCACAAGTTTTCTAAATTTACTCTTAAGTGCTAAACGAATCATTTTTTCTTGTGACTTTTAAATTCAATTTTGATTTCTCAAAGAATGTTCTCAAACATTTCTAAATCATATCTACACTTTACCTTATATATAATTTCAGTTTTAAATAGTCTTTACCGGAACCTCCCTTTCGTAAGCTTTGACAACTTGAGAACAACATTCACGTATCTGACAGTTTGACAGTTGGGTATGAAATGTGTACTAGCAGCCTCTAAGCACATTAGTCTACTGCTTTTAATTGATTTAAGAGATTTAGATGTAGACAGAATTTATGTCTCCTGGTAAGTACCTACATTATCATATGTTTCATGTTCCTTTATGTTTTATTGATGATGAGGATAATTTATTAACGACGAGGGCTTGTACATATTTATTTATTCAAAAGGCCGAATTGTGTTAAACCATTCTAACCCTACACAACCCGATGACTGATGAATAGAAGGCCAACCATTGTCATTTAAAAGGATGCCAAAATATTTTTTTGTATTTTTGGGTCATAAATTCATCTTACCGTTACACAATTAATTAAACCTATTTGGCAACATTCTGATCGGCATAAAAATATTTCGACCAATTATAATATAACGACAACGACGCTTAAAGAAATTTCTATATAACCCATTCGAAGGAAGCACCTAAAATTGTCAGCACTTTTTTGGAAACCTTTTTTGTCTACAACATTATTACGCGATTTTTTGTCGGCACCTTTTTGTCAACATATTTATGGTAAATTTGAACAAATTTGTCAACTGAACAAACCGAAGCATATTATTAACTCGGGAGCCGAGCCCTACCGTTAATAAGATTTCTATTCAGAATTCCTTAAAATACTTTTAGATAGTCAGCCTGAAAGTACCTTCTGTGCACAAAACAGGAAAATGGTGTTGACAAAAAAGAAAAGCATGTTGACAAAAGGTATTTTTGATGTATTGGGATTTTAGTGTCAAAATATCTCGTTAAGTATGCTATTTATTTTTGGGGATTCCACCAAAAAGGAAAGTTCATACATGGTCGGTCATCAAATATGACTATTTCGATGATTGTCTTTTCAGAAAAGTTACATGTTCTTTAGAACAATGCGATATTTTTATTCTTAAGAGTACTATGATCGCCAAATAACTTTGGACAATAAAATTGAAGAACAATAAAACCGATAAGAATACATTATAGGCGAGTTCGCGCTTCAGTGAGCACGAACAAAGGTGCTCATTGAAGCACGAACTCCTGTATTGGTCATGCTCACTGATGCATGAACTCGCTTATTATATTTTCTTATCGGTTTTATTATTCTTCAATCTTATTGTCCAAAGTTATTTGGTGATCATAGTAACTATGGCAATGACAAGATTTGGTCTTGAAATAGATGTGGATTGTTCTATAATGGATTTAATATGCGTTCATGTTCAATTATCATCAATTGTAATTAAGGTAGGTTTTACAAGAGGCAAACTGTGCCCCCCCTTGGGCTCGAGTAAGGCAGAGGGTAAATCCTAATCTATCAGTGTTATTGTTTTAATTAGGTTAGGTTACGTCCCTCGAAGGCGGGTCCTGGTATCCCCTGTATAATTTATGGCGCCATTTTTAAAATTTTTCCCTCAGCCTTACTTCAGTCCCCCTTTGTTCCATGTTCGATTATCATCAATTGTAATTAGGTTAGGTTTTACAAGAGGCAAACTGTGACCCCCCTTGTTCCATGTTCAATTATCATCATAATCATCAATTGTAATTAAGGTAGGTTTTACAAGAGGCAAAGTGTAACCCCCCTCACCCCTCTGTTCCATGTTGGATTTTCATCAATTTTAATCAGGCTAGTTTATAAAAATTTATAAGAACGTTATGGTCGGTCAAAGTTAAAAAATTCAACATTTTTACGTCACGTTGGTGTTCAATCAATAAATGTTATTTTTCATAAATACTTGAGTGCACCACGGAGTATGTTTTCGGTCGTTATGAAGACAAAGCGAAACAGAAGACGCCTGAAATATTGGCATTCGCTGTCTAACGGATTTTAGCACTATTTTCAATTTCATTTCTCTGTTTCCTATCTTCCAGCCCATTAGACATTTTCATTTAACAAATGGGATCACAGTTTACCTCTTTTAAACCCAACCCTAATTAAAACTAATAAAAATCGAAACGGAACCTAGTCCCAGTTTGCCTCTTGTTAAACCTTACTTAATTTGATTTATTATAATGTTTTTTAGTCTTTCTTTAGATAGAATGGCCCATAGATTATAAGAGTAATTTAAATTTGTTACTGTCTAAATGCAATAATTTAAAAGTATTTGAATTGAACTCAAACTTAAAAGTCCCCGAACTCCCCGACATGCATATTTTTATTTAACGCAGATACAGATAGTTGTAGTTGCTCACTGTTTTTCTGATTTTAATCTTGGTTAATTTCGTACTTACATTTTCATTTTTATCAGAACATTAGAGAGTAGTAAAAATCTGAAAGCAAAGCTATAAAACATTATTTATGAAATCAATTACATCCATGTAACAATTAATTATATTAGTAAATAACATATACTTTTGCCATTCGTGAAACAATTTTCATCAGCAGAAATTAAAATCGTCAGATAGTTCAATGTTAGTCCAAAATAACATTTTCATTTAGATAGTTTTCTGATAAATTGGTCTGTAAGGAAAATCCGAAAATTTTAGTTTGATATTCAAAAGCGCTCAAATGTTCAAGAATATAATAATAAACAACACACAGCTTTAATACCTGCAAACGTTTGGAATCCCATATCACATAACACTTCGTATATCCTCTTCTGCGTCACAAGATTTGGACTTTCCGTCTGTAGCTGGTAAAATTTACTGTTAAATTTGGTTCTAAAGGCTGCACTATTTGGATCAGGAAACTCTGATTCTGC
The DNA here is from genome assembly GCA_020055645.1 of Tomocerus qinae. Taxonomy (NCBI): domain Eukaryota; kingdom Metazoa; phylum Arthropoda; class Collembola; order Entomobryomorpha; family Tomoceridae; genus Tomocerus; species Tomocerus qinae. The sequence goes on from CM034546.1 coordinate 130,625,009, forward strand.
TACCGTCGGTCCTCCGATTTTAGTCAGGAATGTAGCCAAGTTCTCTTTTGTCCAAAACTCTTTGTTCCTTTGAAATGCTTTTCTAACTTCCACTATATCTGTATATGAACAAAGGATTATAGCAGAACACAAATGTTAAGATACTCATCGTATTATAGAGTTACTATTTACCGTCCTTGTGGAGTGGGATTTCGCTGAAGAGGGAGATTGGAGTTGGCGTCACTGGTATGGCTGCTGGCGTCACTAGTATGGCTGTTGGCGTTACTGGTATGGCTGTTGGCGTTACTGGTATGGCTGTTGGCGCCACTGGTATGGCTGTCGGCGTCCCTGGTATGGCTGTTGTCGTCACTAATGTGGCTGTTGGAGTCACAGGTAAGGCTGTTGGCGTCACTGGTATGGCTGTTGGCATCCCTGGTGTAGCTGTTGGCGTAAATGGTGCCACAGTTGTTGGAGCTGACTCCATTTTAGTATTAGAGTTAAGATTATTTGCTAGACCTGAAAATTATAAAATGGGAGATATATCTTAGATTAAATTGGAATAATGTTTATTTGTACATAGATATACCCAAAGCGGCCAGTTGTATAAGTTGTTGTGTTGTACTTAAAAGACGTTCCTCCTCCTCTTCGGAAAGCTTAGATTGGCCAGGGATGTCAGACTGTGCGGGCATCGTTCTTTGAGTTGACAAAGTCGCCATTTGTTGTAATAATTTTTGAACTAGATTTTGATTCACTAATCCGCTAGATGTTTCTGCTAAGTCAACGATGTTATATTCGGATGATGAGGGTTGTCCAATGTCAGGACTAAATTCTACTGGGAGAGCATTGCCAAATTGGTCCCTTTTTATTCGGAGATTAGGATCTTTGTGTGTTAGTTGAAGTATAAGGGAATGTAGCCATGGAAGTCCATCCTTAATTCTTGGGCCCGTGTCCTTTGTTAAACGAATGAGGCCAAATTTGTCCATTAATTGAACTTCCTCTGTGGGGTCATAAACTTCTGACAATATTAGACCAACTGAAAACCAATCGGCAGCTTGACTGTACTTTGCTTTATCGTCTTTGTGGACCAAATTAATTTCAGGCGCGCGATAATAACTATTTCCAACTTCCCGAGTCTGCGTTTGGCTCTCATAAAACTTGCTTTGGTTCGAAAGTCCAAAGTCTCCAATTTTGACAGGAAATCCAAAATTTGGCTTTGCGAAAAATATATTGTCTGGTCTCAAGTCCCGATGTATTACTTTTTCTGAATGAATGTAATTTAGTCCTTCGACAATTGCTTTACCAATTTTGTGACAATCATTTAAATCTAAAGATGTGTCTTTTGTCTTGGTTTGTTTTTCAATCCACTGTCTCAAAGTTTCACCACAGATTTCTGTTTTTATAAATAAACCCGTGATTAAAGTTTCTTGTAATGAGGATCTTGCAGAGTCAAAGCAAGCTCCAATAAACTCCTGAGCAGGCAACCCAACATTCCTGTTGTGACAGTGCTGCAGGTAGCATGTCCAGCAATTGTGTGTGCTGGTGAATGGAAGTTCTCTAACTTTATTTTGCTGGGCTTGCTTTGCTGGATTATGCTTGCTGTCTTCTAAGTTTGAGACTGTTGCTTTTTTAAAAGCTATATCTCCTATGGAGCAGTTTCGCCTCTTAGATAAGCAGTGACCTATTTAAATTCCTGCTATTCCTTACATTTTGAATCTGGTAGCTTGTTATTTCCTAGTTTCTCTGTAGTGTTTAAGTTTGCCTTAGATCACTTATTATGTGGTTAATATTATTCTTGTGCTTGCTTGCTATTTATTTATGGCCCCTAAATTTAGATCAAAAGGTGTTCTTTGTGTTGAGTGCAATTCTGTAGATGATCGAAAATCAGGTCATTATTGTTACTCATGTAATTTGTATTATCATCATAAATGTACAAACTTATCTGTGACTAAATTTTTTGAACTCTGTTCTAAATCGATTTTTACTTGTGATGACTGTCGCTACAAAAAACAGTATGAAAATAAGGTATGTAAACCCATAAATAATATTAAGGATAAAAATATTGTTGGACTATGCTGTATGAAATATCATGCGAGTTACGTTATTGTCTATTGCTCTTTATGTTTGCAACCATATCATCGTTGTCATCTTATTAATTTAGGTACTAAATCTAACAATTGTGGATACAGTGAATATTATTGTCCTAAATGTATTTTTCCCTTCTCAGATATTGATGATGTAGATTTATTATGTGAATTTTATGATTTAAATTCTAACACCAATGATGTGTGTGTCAAAAATTCCCCTGAAATTATTGATTTTGAACCTAATGAATCATCAAGTCTAAAACTCCCTAAGGGTCTAAAAATTTTTCATTTGAACATAAACGGTCTTCTATCTAAGAAGGATATGTTAATACATGATATACATACCTACGATATTGATATTTTATGTATAACTGAGTCTCATGCTAATGACTCCATTGAGTCAAATGAGCTAGTTATTAAAGGTTACAATATTCTTAGAGTAGATAGAGTAAGATCAGGTGGTGGAGTTTGTGTGTACTTTAAGGAATGTTTTAACGTAAGTCGAATAGATTATAATAATCTTAGTGATGAGAATGAATGTCTCTGTATTCTCCTTAACTTACCATGTACACAGCCTATTATCATTGCCTGTATTTATAAGCAACCTGATGCTCCAGTCCATAATGTTAATCACCGTAACGGTGATTTCTCATTTGGTTTTATACATCAAGTCACCACTCTTATACATCACTTAAAGGAGTCTGCGAGTGAAATATACATTTTAGGTGACTTTAACATTGACCTCCTGAAAACTGAAGTTGACCAAAGTCAGCTACTCTCTGCGTTGAGTTTTGAAGGTTTCAAACAATATATAGATAAACCTACATTTTGTCGTGTGATGCGTTGGAAAGACAAACCAACTACAATCACTAAATCTCTTTTAGACCATGTATACAGCAATAAACCATCATTTGTAAATGAAGCTGGTGTAATACCGTCTGGTATATCGGATCATGACTATGTATACATTGTTAGAAAGAAGCTAAAACCTAAGCATTCTAAAAAATTAATTCTGACTAGAAATTATAAAAATTTTAATATTGAAACAGCTACCGAGGAGTTTGCCAGTTTACCTTGGTCGATCTTAGATGGCTGTGATCACGTTGATGATATGCTTCATACTTTCAATAAACTATGCCTTGAGGTCATTGATAAGTTATGTCCTATTGTCAAAAGAAACTGTAAATCAAATAGAGTAGCTTGGATTACTGGTAATATAAAGAGACTTATTCACTATAGGAATCGTTTCAAGAAACTTGCAAGAGAATCCGAGTCTGAAATAGTTTGGAATTATTATGCTAAAGTCAGAAACTATGTAACTAATATAGTACGTAGAACTAAGCGTAATTATTATCGTAGTTTGTTTTCTAAATCTAAAAGATCTGACTACCTGTGGAAAACGTATAATAATATGTCTAATTCTAAGTCTCAGTCTACATTAGTTAAGGAATTACATGAAAATGGTATTGTTGTTAATGATAATGTAAAAATTAGTGAATTGTTTGTAAAAACATTTTCACTTGATCATGCTGATCAAAATAATGAGTTGGATGAATTCTGCAAAACATTATCTACATCTAATATGAAAACCCTCTCGGATGAGTGTGTCCTAAAGCATCTTAAAAGTGTTAAAGCTAGTTCCTCTTTTGGTGTTCAAGGTGTACCTCAAAAAATTATTAAGTCCTGTGCTGAATCACTAGTCCCTTATGTAACGAAAATACTTAATTTCTCTCTGTATACTGGTGTTTTTCCTTCTTCATGGAAAAAAGCTGTAGCTACACCATTACTAAAACAGGGAGGTAAATCTCAGGACCCTGGTTCTTATCGCCTTATCTCCATTATACCCTACCTTGGCAAAGTTTATGAATCTGTCATTGTGTCGCATATTAATTATAGCATTGGAAACTCACTTGAAAGCTTTAAATGTCAATACGGCTTTCAAAGTAAACTTTCTACTTCTCATGCTCTCATAAATCTAACAAATGTAGTATTTAATGGATTAGATGATAAGAATGTGGTGGGTGTGCCTTTTTTTGATATCCGTAAAGCATTCCCATCCGTTAATTACTTAATACTGTTAGAAAAAATGAAAAACAATTTCCAATTACCTGATTACTTACTAAAAATACTCTGTAACTATTTTATGCATCGACAATTGTGCATTCGACTAGGATCTTTTATCTCTGATCCCTTTGATGTATTTGGTGGATCGCCTGAAGGAAGTATAGTAGGTCCTACTAGTTATTGTTTTTACATTAGTGATATTGATAAGTATATTTTAACTTTAATTGTTCTCTTCGCTGATGACCTGGCTAACCCTTTAGTTGAAAAAAATTGTGAATCTTTACAGGCAAGTATTCAAACCTCTATGTCTGGTTTACAGTCCTGGTGCTACGATAATAAATCTTCGCCAAACTGGTCTAAATCAGAATATGTAATATTTAGAAATCCTAGCTGTATGTCTACTTCTTTCATTACTTGTAATGCTATTGCTTCTGATGGTAACACTATTCAGAGGAGTGATTGTTTTAAATATCTTGGCGTTTGGTTAGATAGTGAACTTTCTTTTAATAAACATATTGGTATATTATGTCAAAAAATAGGATTTAGATGTTTTAGCCTTCTTAAGTATAAAAGGTTATTTCCATTGCATACAATGGTTATACTGTTTAAGGCATTTGTTATATCTATAATTGAATATGGTATTATAATCTACTCTGCTACCTCTGATACAAACATAGCTAGAATTCAATCTATAGTTGACAACTTTTTATTAAACTATTTTTATAGTAAAAAGAAAGTCGCTCGTATGAAGGCACGTAACCTGCCTTATCCTAACATGAATTCTTTATATGAAACTTTTGATATCCTCTCTGTAACAGAACATAGTCATTATGTAATACTTACTACACTCTATCCTTTAATTATGCATAAATGTTTGTATCCTAAGCAAATTACCGATCTCTGGAGCTATGATGTTAATAGCAAATCTAGTAGGCTTAAAAATATACCCATACCTACTTTTCATACTGAATTCTTTAAAAAATCGTTTCAGTATCGTTCTATTGTGTTATGGAATTCTCTACTAGGTGAAGTTAAATCAAAGGACTCGTTGAACTCATTTAAAATCGCTGTTAAGCAACACATTGTTAACTCACGTGTTTAAAAACTAGATTATTTTTCCTTTTTGTCAGTCATCTTCCCTAATGTAATATTTGTATTTATATTGTACACTAAACTGACTGACTTTACATTGATATATTTATTTGTTGCTATTTGGTGTTTTTTGTCCTCTATTGGAAATCAGTTTCATGTAACAATGAATCTGTGTAGTGTTTGACAATAAAGCTATTACAATTACAATTACAATTACAACCCAATGTCATTTCGGGCAGAGTTCCATCGTAGTATTTCTTTGACTGTATCTATGGACAGGCGGAAGAAATCGGATGATTTGTATTTGACCACATTTGGATGATCTAGTTTTGCAAGATTGCGGGATTCTCGTAATTGTATTTCTGTACACGATCCCTCTTTTCTGTCCGGGATCATCTTCACAGCGTACATCTGCTTGTCCACATTGTCCGTCACAGATATGACAATCCCAAAAGACCCACTACCCAGAATTTTATTTGTTGTGTAAGTCCAACGCTCAAAAAAAATAATGTCAGCAGAAACTCGATTCCTTGCAGTTTTAATAATCTTGGATATTTTTTCCTCATCTGCTCCAAGATTTTTCAGAGCAGCTTCAACTTTAGTACAGTGAGTATGGAACTTCGACTCCACGGCATCGTTCGACGTTGCTTTATGTTTTGTTTCATTCCGAATATCCCTCAGATTTCTAAGAGCCTGTTTTTCCTCCTCTGTTGGGTTTGTTACGTGGGGCTCCCATTGGAATTCTAAAAGCCATTTCACGCAAAGAGGGGTGTCCCACTTTTTAATGTCTCTGCTACTTATTTTTTCTTCTTCATCTTTATTCCAGCGCTTATGATTGTGGGACGTAAAGAAATCTTGATTTGATCTTTCTCCCCAAGCATTGCTTCGTTTAATCAATGTTTTCTGTAGATATTCAGTAAATCCGTCAACCAAAGTATCTTCTTTTACTCCAAATGTCTTCATAAGATCTAAAAATTCAAATTCTCAATCTATTTGGAAAAAGTGAAAAACAGCAATATAATTTTATTTTACCTAAATTAAAGTTGTCCATTGGTGTAACTAGTGCAAGTGCAACAATTTTAGTAGTATAAACTTAAACGACAGAGATGTATTGTGGAACTGCCAAGTGATGGGGCTTAATTAACATAATGTTTTGTAATAATTAAGCGTATTACACTAATACTTAAATACAGTTAGAAAAGAGTATTTGTTTAAGCTTCTATGATATAGGCATATGAAGATTTCAACAGGAAGATAATAAGCATTTTTCGAGAAACGAATTTTTCAGAATGTAAAGTGAATATGAATGAGCAATACGCCGATGCAGGGTTACATTTAATCAGTCAATCACATTCTGTCGCACTATCAGTCCAAAACTCAAAGTGCTATTTGGCTGACGCTGACGGCTCTCGCTCGATTCATTCATATCTTTTAATTAAAAAGCGAAGTTAGGAAGTCATATGTATGTACATGTAGTGAATAAAATGGCTTGTATTGATGATTAAATTTTAGTCATATAAGACGCTAGATGGTAATAAATTAGTAGAACACAGTATTCAATACTATTCATCAGGCAAGTAGAAGAGAAAGTCCAACAATAGAAAATTAGAACTCGTTTAAAGATCACTAAAAAAGCTACATGCAAATTTTAGAAATCCAGTAACAATTAATTATTTTCATTAACATAAATAATGTATGAAGCATTATATATTTACTGAAGTTTTTGCACAAACTTCATTGTTCCCTTTTGGCTGACTTGTTTTGGACTGATAATAAGTTTGCTTCGTTTTTACATTATTACTGTAGCCTGCAAATGAACTTGAAATAACCCAAAGGTTTATCAAAGCGTTAGACTGTAGCAGACTGACCGATAAAGCATACAAGGTCAACATGGCATGTTGCAGAAATTTAGATAAAGCCATTCCAATACTTTGATCTGACTTCAGTGAAAATACTTAAAACGTGCCGCAAAATTATCATATTA